>CAWLCW010000002.1:10010000-10610000 GCA_963856015.1 Helicoverpa assulta
AGTAAGTGCACCGAAAATCCCCAATTCATACAAGTCAAGGCATACAAGTGTTTCTCCCCAGTAGTGAAACTATTCTACCCTATGCGCCTGCTGATGATGATGACTCATTTTATCATCCATCCAGCTATTCCCCAATTATGTTGGTGTTGGGCTTCCAGTCACCGAATCTGTTTGAGTACTAATATTTTGCTTGGAGCGACTAAGTACCTATCTATCTATCTTTAATCCAGTCAACTACACAAGACGATATCCATGGTAAGACTGACAGACTTTCTGGCTTCTGCTTAGTCGCAGCAGCTGCAGAAAATGTACAAATGACAGCTTTGTCTGACTCAAAGCATATAGACATAGATTATAGCTATTTCCTGTGAAAATTACTTACGCACCATACGTAATAATTGACTATTCTATATTGCCCACGCAGACGAAGTTGCGGGCAACAGCTAGTGTTATAATAAAATACCAGAAAACATTCTGGAACTGAATGACATGCGGTTTAAAACTCATATAAAAGCCACACTTTGTAAGCAAGCATATTATAAATTAGAAGATTACATTCAAGATAAAAATGCTTGGAAACATGCTTGTCCTGCTCCGTAGGACATACTGACAATTTCTAATTAATTAACAAATTAAAATTACACCAGCAAGTAAAATTGTATTCATCTTTTGATTATTTGTTTGTAACTTTGTACCAAAATATAAACCAATTTGTAAATGTGAACACCATGTAGCATTTTAATTGTCATTTTATCCTCATTTGTCTTTGCGATTCTACATGATCTTCGCATGCTGTTACTGTATGTATCAATACATACAAACTGTAATACCATATTATTTTTAAAAAGAGTTACCATGGAGTTTCTTGCCCGTTCTTCTCCATAGGAAGCTACTTTTGGAATGGGCAACTAGAATCAAACTTAGTTATAATTTTGACGTTCATAAGTGCTTGAAAAGGCCTAAATGAAATAAATGATTTGACTTTGACTTTGACTTTGAAAGCGATCGTCTATGTATCTACAGCATATAATACACACAAAAAATAGATTGCAATTTAATAACAAAGATAATATTGAGGATCTCGTTTTTTTTTCTTAAATTAATTGATATATAACAAATTGGTCACGATATAAGTAGACAAAGCAAAGAAACAACATAGATAATTTTGCCAACAGCCCCAAAAACCTATCACAGCTTAAATCGAAGAAACAGCGTACTAAAACCAACACAACAAAATAAAACCAGACCAAACGACATTTTTAATCACAATAGGACACTCTTTATCACCAAGGGATTTCCAGACGTTTTGACAAATTGTTCAAAACAGCAGACACGACAAAAATATCACGATATACCATGGAGAACAAAATGACTAGCGGAGTTGCCATAACGAAAAATTACCTAAGAAAGTAACGCACTGAAATGCGTGTGTGCGGGGGACGAGGAACGGTACTGTTTCCGCACTTAATGCCTTCTTTTTAACAAGCTTATTAGCATCACTTGTAACTAACTATGTAGGTATGTAAGAAAATCTTGGAATCTTAGTTTGACCCACTTCCCGGTCTTCGATGTTACCTGACCATCGGTTCGCCTCGTCAGTTCACTCGTAACTGATCGTTTCGGTCATGCCCACCGTATGACTGGACTTAGAAGAAGGCGCCTGACCTACCTGCATGGTGGCATCTCCGCTCATCTTTTTTACTCCGTGCGACATACAGATAAATGCTTGTTTAGTGAAATGTCAAAATGATAAATGTTATATGTACTGAAAGATGTTACTATAGGTATGTTTGTATGGGAATTGTGAATTGTTTATCACTGCTAAATGAGTTTAGTCTTTCTATTTATAAAGTTTGTTTGAAAATAAATTGGACGTAGAATATAATAATGTAATACAATTTTGATGAAGTGTAAGTGTTGTTGATAAAGTTTTGAGTTTGATGAAGTTATCAGCAGTGTTCAGAACTTCTTAATTTATCATTTCGTCCCACACTGGTGGAATCGATATCGATAAAGATCATCAACATACACATTTATTTACCGACTGAAAAAGAAGGAGGTTCCCAGTTTGTAATGTATGTTTATAGGTAGGTATGTATGCTTGTGTGCTTCAGCGTAGTAGGTATTTTTCAGGCGTAGGAGGTTTTAGGTGCATGTATTTATTGAAGTCGGTTGTAACAATAATATTTTTAAACAAGACAGTTTTATACGCAAAACACAGACAGTAGACAATTCTTGACGTTTTTCTAAGAAAATGTAAACAAAGTTTCCTCTCCCCAAACAACCTAAAACTTAAACTACCCATAAAACGAATATGCCATCTTCTAATCCCTTGGGTCTCCGAGACAATCGTATTATGACAGCTTGGAGAGACCTTCCGGGTATTAACCGACTTAACTCACTTGGCTACACGTTGGTACCAATATTGGAGCCACTGTTCAGCCAATGTCAATAGAAAAGACTTTAACTTTAAAAAGAATAGCCCTTTTTCGCTGATTTTCTGCACGTTTTTTCCGCTTAGCAACGCTCGGTTTATACGGTTGATATCGTGCGTATTCGAGCAACATCAAAACAAACAAACGATGTAGGTGATGTGTGTGAGCATAGATGTGTGGGTAAAACCGATGACTCGGAATGTGTCGCGTGTAGAAAAACCGAGTGTATACGCTCGACAAAATCGGTTAGTGTAAAAACTCTGTTATGCTTGCACATTGCTACCTTTAGACTGAATAATTAGAGCATTGCTGACATTTGCAATTCTTCAACAGCTAGCTGGTACAAACATTGGAACCAATTTTTGAACCTGGTTTAAAGCTCAGTTCAAGGGGACTACGGACAATGTCATTATAATTTGCTTGATAGTCTTTAGCTGGCTCTGATGGTCAAAGGAAGATACCCGACGTAAATGCAAAGGAAGCTTCATTTCTGATACCTACTGCTAATTGCTACTATGGAGTAACAGATAGTTTTGTAAGTTTATTTTAGTATCTAGTAAAAATTAGACACCAGATGTCTAATTTTTCTGGTAGGTTCAGCTGAAAACTAGCATCAGGCATTAGTTGTCTGGCATAATACTGAACTGGATACTGGACTATATGGCAAACACATTCTTTTGTTTTTGTATTCCATACTTTGTTTTCCCGTGATTTCAATAGTTCGTTTATGGGAACTACTACCCGGCATTAAATATTTTACTCGAGAATAGTGTAACTTTCCAAAAATAAAAGATTTTTTTTAGTCGGTCTAATAGTTTCTGAGTTTATCCATAACACACAAAAATACATTTTTTTCCTGTTTATTATCGTCTTTGTTTTATGTAAGTACGTACATGTCACAATCGAAAACATGATAAGCCAACAAAAAAAATCAAACAAAACATATATCCTTAGAGATTAATTCCTCAACAATAGGAATGGGATTCCCAACGAATGAACCGGAATTACTCTGATACCAATGGGAATTGTCTACAATACAATACAGGGTGATCCATTGTTAGACGCTTTGAAGTATTTACGGTACACTAAACATGTTTTAGTTGTGACATTTTTTTTGATGATACTACTTTTAGATTTTTTTGTGTCAGTGTGTGTGGGTGTGATTTTGCTGTTTGTTACACTAGGTTTTGTCATCGGTTCTACCCGCGTTTCTAGCATTCCCGGATAAAAAGCAGCCTATGTATAGTCTTCCTCGTTACATAACACTGGCCACCTAATACTGAAAGAATTTTTCAAATCGGTCAAGTATTTCTTCAGATTAGCACGTTGAAACAAACCAGCTTAAAAAGGCCAAGAATAGGGCTGATTCGGAAAAAATCTTTCGGTCTTAGATATTCCACTTATCGAAAAAGAATATCAAGAGTAGATAATCTCCATATCTATGTACATTGACTTAAGGTTGGTTAGGTTAACTTTAAAAAATATATTAATATTGACATATCCGCATTAAAGATTCCATACTTTATTTTTCGGATCAAAGCTTAATGTACTCAAATACTCCTTATAGATATCTAATTCAACAATTTTCCCTAAGGATACATTTCAAACACGCCTGCAATCCATCAGTACAGAATTGTACTAAATCTTCATAAAACGAGGGTAACCGATGTTTAAATATTCTGAAATGTACCCCAGACGATACCCGCAGGATAGCAATTTCACGTTCACTTACGATGGAAGAAAAAGGAAATATGTCTTAGCTGGAAACCAATTTTTAATGTCTGTTAAGTGAGACGTCGAACAATGTTACAATTAAGGTCGTTAAAGTATATAAAGCTGAAGAACTTGTTTTTTTTTAATTGCTTATCTTGTTATCCACATATATAATCTAATATTACTACAGAGGAAACATCTTTGTTGGTTTATACCCTAAATGCTCCGAAACTATTGAACCTATTTGAAAAATTATTTCAAAAAGGAAAGCTACACTCTTCTGAAGTAGGTAACATATTTGATCCCAGTAAGGGCTGTAGTTCCCGCGGGACGCGAGTGACACCGCGAGAACACGGCTAGTATACTTAATAATAAGCTGAAAAGTTTGTTAAGACGCAGTAATCTCAGGTTTATTTTTAACTGGGTGTGCAGAATAGTGGATGTCCGGGTGTGCGGGGCAAAGATGAAACTTCAGGCGGAAGCTAGTCAATAAAAAATCCTCGTCTGAAAATTAGGATAAAGTAACTTATTATATTTCGGTACATGATTAAAACTTGATGAAAACAGTTATTTATTCGTGTCAAACATAATTACGGCAACATTTACTACTATATTCAATTTTCTCCCTTTTTAATCAAGCTGCTTATAAATATCATAACACAAACAAAAGAAAAAATTACTTACTTACCTACTTATTACCTACCACGTCATAGTCGTGGTGGCCTTGTGGGTAAAGGACCAACCTTTCAAGTATGAGGGCGCGGGTTCGATCCCAGGTCAGGCAAGTACCAATGCAACCTTTCTTAGTTTGTATGTACTTTCTAAGTATATCTTAGACTGTAGATCCCGGCTTTCATTGAACATCCTTGGCAGTCGTAACGGGTAGTCAGAAGCCAGTAAGTCTGACGCCAGTCTAACCAAGGGGTATCGGGTTGCCCAGGTAACTGGGTTGAGGAGGTCTGATAGGCAGTCGCTTCTTGTAAAGCACTGGTACTCAGCTGAATCCGGTTAGACTGGAAGCCGACCCCAACAAAGTTGGGAAAAAGGCTCGGAGGAAGAGACCTACTTATTATCTACTACGTAGAAATGGTTCCATTCCAGAAAGAACAACTAGTGAATATAATAAAAAAATGCGAGGTTTTTAGTCAAGATCTATTAAAAATATTCTTCCTTACCCAACACATTCAAAAGTAGTTTATTTTACAATCTAAAATACAAGAAAACACAAGCTAAATTACCACCTGCCTTGTCTTTTCATGAAATAATAAAAAGGCCATCAGTCATTTAATTTTACAACAGTAAAGATAACTTAATAAGCATTATAATTTTTACTATCGTAAAAATAACTTAATAAGCAAACCCATTAGAAAATACATCTACTGTTACTTAGAATTATTATTATTCTTCGGAAATAACCTTAGGCATAAAATTTTTACGGTAGGTAACTCATTAAACCACATTTTAATTAAATGAAATTAAAAATGAACTGTAATTAAAATACAGACGTAAATTAACCAAGTAATTTTATAAATAAAGTTACTTAACAGCTGACGGGATTATTATGAAATAATAATCTGTGGTAAGTGTGTAGCATATAGGTACATAAGAATAATATAAAATCTATTATTTATCAAGGTGCGATCAGCAGTTCCCTCAGAAAGTGGTTGACGAGCTAGTAAATAAATAAAAAAACTCACTTTTGCATTTACAATAACAAGGATTCATAGTACTTTATAACAATAATAATCTATACTAATATTATAAAGCTAAAGAGTTTGTTTGTTTGTTTGATTGTTTCTTTGTTTGTTTGTTTGAACGCGCTAATCTCAGGAACTACTGGTCCGATTTGAAAAATTCTTTCAGTGTTAGATAGCCCATTTATCGAGGAAGGCTATAGGCTACTTTTTATCTGGGTTCGTGCAGAGTTTCCCACGGGATGCGGGTGAAACCGCTGGCAGAAGCTAGTGTTTTATATACTGTTACGACTGACTCTATTCCGTATCTTTATAACGAGAGTATAAACTTTTATTATTTCTCTGCAAAATTAGATCCGAATAGTAACTACAGGTAATTGAGTTTTAGACCCTACTTTGCTTACTGAAATACCGAAATAAAAATGTGGTAAATATTACTATTGTCTCTTTTCAGGGTTCCGTACCAAAAGGGTAAAATGGGACCCTGATACTAAGACTTCGGACTGACTGAACCGTCCGTCTATCGAATAGTAGTTGCAAATTTTGAAAAGTTGATGTATTTCTGTTGCTACTGTAAGAATACGCTTAAAAAGAACAAAATAAATATGTTCCTGGGTTCCCCTTACAACATAGTGGTAAAGCCGTTTTATAGATAGAGATTCGTACGGATCCTTCCTGCAATTGTCAGACTCGCACATAACCAGTATTTTCATTATGAATTATTTCATCATCATCTATACTAATATTATAAAGCTGAAGAGTTTGTTTGTTTGAACGCGCTAATCTCAGGAACTACTGGTCCGATTTGAAAATTTCTTTCAGTGTTAGATAGCCCATTTATCGATAACTTTTTATCCCGGTACGGGAAGTAGTTCCCACGGGATGCGGGTGAAACCGCTGGCAGAAGCTAGTTACAAATGAAATATGTATCTTTATCTTTATGTGAAACAAACAAACTCTTCAGCTTTATAATATTACCTCTAGTATAGATATAACGATACTTATATGGTAAAGAGTTTTATCGCCATAATAAGGTCTAGACGCGAATAGACATTCCTACATCGATGCTACGTGAGTTTACATTCACAGACGACTGTGTCAGACAAATGACATGCCAGATAAAATGATAAATTAATATAATGTATACAGTGTGATAAAATATGTATCGTACAGACAGATAGAAATCTAGAAAGACGCGACTCGTCATCTGTAGGTGTAAATAAAATTGTGTTAAAAATAGGAATGTTAGTTAATAAGTATTATGATGGATGATAAAAAATAAAAGTAGCTCATACTTTTAGTTTTCATCCATTTCTGTGAAATAGTATTCTCAGGATCTCTTAAGTAGGATCTCTTAAATCATAAACAAGCAAGTTGAAGACAAATAACAATTCAATGCAACCAAACTATTAGATTTAGGTCAAATAGCAAATACATAGTTAGTTTCCCATTATTCCTAAGAGCATCCTAAAGTGGTTACAATGGTATGATAAATCTAAACCGATATGGTTATGTTAGACTTGAACTGCAGTTCCAAATGTTATTAGCTAAAACTGGTGCCAACTGATAATCCAGAGAACACAATAATATGAATATTTATGCTAATATTATAAAGCTGAAGATTTCGGCCACGGCGGCTGTTCTCATTTAAGGAGATCAGCCAGCTGCGCAGGACATATTTTAGTGCACGAGCATTTGCGCAGACACAGGTGCACTCCCTGTTCCTTCACTATCATAACACGATGGGACGGCAATCCGACACGACCGGAAAGAGATCAGGCGCAAGACCAACATTTACGTGCTCTCCGATGCACGGGTGAATCAATCACCAACTTCAGACTACTGGCTGCTTTGTGAAAGTTTAAGAAAAACCCACAAAACGATTTGGGCCCGACCCGGGAATCGAACCCGAGACCTCGGGCACAGCAGCCGCGGTTGCGACCACTAGACTAACGAGGCAAGTGTTATAATATGTATGTATGTATTTATTTATAAGGATACATTATGTAAAGTATATAATAATATAGTAGTTGGTCAGTTGTGTTAACGCCCATAATACGAGCTAATAAATAGCTTACCATGGTTCTAACTTACCGTGTGTAAAGGTGTTACAATATTTATTTATGCTACGTATTTCCATGTGCGTAAAACCGCATTTAATCCTATTTATAGACTTAGAACACAATTACCCCCACTAAATTATACCATAATTATAATTGGCTGTTTGCAAACGACATGGAAATGCTAACAGTAATTAATTTAACATCAAAGCAATTGAGAGTATTGTTTGAGATATTGTTAAGTTGTTCCTTTCAAAGAGGGATACAAAGGATGCGTGGGGCTGATTTTAGCCCGTAGCTGATAATGAAATGATATATAGGAACGATACGTTACAATTCAGTCCAAACAAGGGTTTAGAATCAATTGTTATTTCATTCTTTAGAGAAATAAAAAAGGCCAAGTGCGAGTTGGACTCGCGCACGAAGGGTTCCGTACCATTCGAACTGATATTCTATATGTATTTATCTATACCGAGCAAAAATGTGCAAAACAATCACGTTTGTTGTATGGGAGGCCCCCAAAATATTTATTTTATTCTAGTTTTCAGTATTTGTTGTTATAGAGGCAACAGAAATACATCATCTGTGAAAATTTCAACTGTCACGGTTCATGAGATACAGCCTGGTGACAGACGGACGGACAGAGGAGCGAAAACAATAGGGTCCCGTTTTACCCTTTGGGTACAGAACCCTAATAAAGAAATGAGAATGTTTTTCTTATGAATAACAGCATGGGTCGATCGATCATAAAACTGAGCAACTTTTAGTGCGTTTGGTCTGAAGATTATGATCTGTACCTTCTAGCGAGTTCTTCCGTGTTTTGGAAGATAATATAAATGACTGGACTTGAAATGTCAGTTGAACGTCGTTAGGTCGTCGCAAAAATTCTGATAACAAGTCGGAAGAAGGATTATCGGGTCGCCCAGATAGCTGGGTTGAGGAAGTCAGATAAGCAGTCAATCCATGTAGTACTCAGCTGCATCTAGTTAGACAGAGGTACAAAATACATACATACACTTTTTAGTACATTTACGTACGTAACAATTTCAATAGTGCAACAAACCAGCATGTTTATTTCACTATGCAAATTATCCATTCAAACACAAACCATGTTTTCGATATTTTACCAACTTTTTGGGCCATCATGTAAAAATATTTCAACCTAAAATAATAAAATCTATTGGAATAGTTATCTAGCAAATCCAATTGAATCAGAATTTTGATTCAGGTTGCGTTCAAAAATTGTACAAACAACGATTGTTGGTTTTAAATTCGATTGTTTTGAAATCGGAATTTCGATACGAAGCAAAACGTTCTCATATTGAGAGGAATACTTGTGAATTGAAGTATTCAAAACTCGATCTAGGTACTTTAAAAGCAACAAAATGTACTAAATATATTGGTAACTGCAATTTTTCTAGTCTATCAATCATAATTCATTCCCTATCTAATTTAAAACAAGTCGGGATTTCTGCTTGATTAAATGAACTTAAGTTTTACGAGGGAAGACCAAATAGATTAATGCATTTGCATATACAGGATCCATAATAGCCACTGTCACCATAACCAAGATCATTTGCCCAGAGCAAATGGACCAAGTAACTTTAGACTATAATGAACTTCAAAAAGCAATCTCACAAATTCATCAAGAAACAAAATAACACTGATTAGAAATTTAAATTATTCCAAACACGGAAGAAACAAGCTGTAAATATTCAAACAAGGCTTAAGACGCTCAATTAAAAATTGAACATGAAAATACAAAGATTAGCGTTTTTTTATACATTATTCATTGGGTATCTAAGTAGCCTCGTGAAAGAAAATTTCAAACTGAATTCTTGTTTGGGAAAGCCGGAACACGAGTTTATAGCAACAAGATAATTATTGTTGATCATGACTTTGATGAAGAATAAGGCATAACACACACCAGTGTAAATCCTAATAACTTATTTCATCACAACAATGAAGATATTATCGAAAATTGCAACGCATAAATCAGCACACAATTTTGATAACAATAGAATGTGATATGGCTAATTAATTCCTGATAATAAACAAGTATGAACAAAACAAAATAAAATCGTTGTGATTGGAAATATACAATGAAGCATATAAAATATGATTAAAATTTTGCAATCAATAACAGAATACATGTGAATTAGTTATGTGATAGTTACAAACTATTTTAGTCTGTCGAGCATGTTGTCCCTGCTGGGGTTGCAGAATTGTACGAAAATCACCGCGACCATGTAGCACAAAGGGCTCCATAAGGAACAAAGGTGGGTTTTAGTCAGTAAAAGTCTTATATCTCCCTTCCCGCTGCATCCATAGGAGAAAGGTCATGCTTCTTCAGACCCACATGTTTTCTATCTTCATGTTAACGGAAGAATATTTAACCAGTAGAACTCCAAAAATTCCGAGGACTATCACTGTCAACCAAGCAACTTCTTTAACATTTTATGAGTCTATAGTAACTGACAATATCTTTATCCTGCTAAGAAGACTAACTATCAACCCACCACAAAACTAGTTTATTAAAAGTTTTAATAGTATAATATAAGCAAATGATTCCCTAGCACTTTCTGCAGATGCAATATCTGTACTAAAAGCATATCTTACATTTAGAATATTAGTCATAAAACCTAAACATAAATTACCACGAACGTTACTTGAAACAACTATATCAGAAGCATATCTTGTAGACATTGCCTTAAATGGTAACGGTCTGGTGCGTCAACCGAAGCGTGGTGCAGATGTGAATTAGCACACTGTAAACGATAATCTGATTGCACTTGATAATTCATTGGCTGTTTCTAACTTTCTTTTTAATATAGTGGTTGGACACAAACATGATTATAAGAAGTAAGAGCATTTGTAACTTCCCTATACTGAAATACATAATGCTATTCAGCAGAGGGATACATCTTATAGTGAATAGTCTGATGACACAATGATTGATGGTGATGCTTTCACTGAAGAAACTTACGATGCTTATAATAATAATACGTCCAAGGCCGATTTCAGCCAAGTCGGCTGTTCTCATATAAGGAGCCAGCGGCGCAGGACATATAATAGTGCACAAGCGTTTGCGCAGACACAGGTGCACTCACTATTCCTTCGATCTCATAGCCCGATGGGACGGGCTATGCTTATAATAGGGATGCTACAGCTGAAGAATTTATGTAGATAGCGATTTTGAAATACTAGATAAAACCAATCTTTTTAGGAATTGATACTGACTACAAAGTTAGCAAGGTTTCACGTTTTGATAAGGATTATAGGAACTTAATCATGACGAATTTATGAGTATGTGGGACTTAAAAGATGAGATTAATGAATTCAATATTTCTTTAAATGAGCCGGCTACATTAATTTAATTTATGAGTTTGGTTTGTTTAACCTAGGGCTTTGATTATGTTTTTCTTCATAAAAATACTTATTAAAACGGTCAGGCTAATTAAATTTATTGTACTTTTTACATTTCATAAAAATAATGTTAAGTTAAAATTAAAATTCTATGTTGTGTTGTTCCAAGGCTTCATTTTCATTAGAAACTTAACTAGTTTTTGAATTTTCTTTTATGACCTCTACAACATTGTGTTTAAGTGCAATTAAAAGACACTAAACACCTACCTTTAGCAGTTCTCCCCTGATAGATCTCCAAATCCAAGGCGTCTCCTCCATCCGCTTGCGCGAGTTTGAAGGTATAATCACTCAAGTCGAAACTGAAGGCGTGGCTGTCGAAGAAATTCGTCAGCCACCAGTCTTCTGACCTCGCCTGCCTCGTCCTCAACGGCTCTATCGTAAGCACATTGAACACCTTCACAGATTTCTGCTGCTTCAAACTCCTCAAAATCTCTTTCGCCATATTATCGATACACGTAGCATTATCACTACAGTTCAGTTCAACAATCGCCCTAACATCCCCCATCAGCATAAAAGCGACCAAAAGGGCAAGGGGATTCATTTTCACCTATGTCTTTTTCACAACACTGTGTCACAGGTCTTCACCAATCCATTTGTGGGTCACGCCTTCCGAACCATCTGCATCGATGGCTACTGGTTTAATGAGTCCCTGTATGGCTGCCTGATCATTTTTATCTGGCGTCACGCTGCACTGACCACGACGGACGGCGTGTGCATTATTTTTTTCATTGAGTTCTTCACTTGCATGTATGTTCACTACACCACTTTTCTTTCCACTGTACACGTTTTTGTTCAAGAATTTTCCGTGATCCGCACATTTAAGGTGCTTTATCGCGAATTATTGATGTGTGACATAAAAAATGTTTTCGTTTCGCTTTGGTATACGTCGCTAATAGGTATAGTGAATCAATATTTTACTTTCATATGTATGGTCAGCAAAATATTTTGGGCCATTCTGTGAAATAGTTTGTTTGAAAAAAAAAAAAACATTTATTTGGGTCCTGGATTTGACAGAAGAGGTAATAAATAATCATAAAAACAAACTAAGATTACATTCAAAATAAAATTTTCCATTATTCGAACCCTGAACCGATGCCTACCAATTATTATTCTAAAAAAAACAATCCAACAGCCCTTTTCATAAAAAAATCTAAAAAAATTTTGTGAATTTAGTTAATGATGTACTTAATAAATTATACAAGTTTAAATCTACATATACAAACAAAATTTTATGAAAACATGAAATTCTGAAAACATCGGTATAGTCGTATATGTTTTACTTTGAGATATATTTATCCATATTCAATAACAGATTAAGTAGATTTATTACATTTTGTATTTATATTTTTCTGAAACATCAATCAGCCGGTGATTTATTAATTCGAATGAAATATTATCTGACTGGCCATCTGGTGACACAGCCATTATTTGTATGAACCTAAATGCTGTTTATGTTGGACTAGCTTCTGTTCGCGGTTTCACTCTTGCCTCGAGAGAATTATACCACACACGGTAAAATGTATCATATGTGTAGGTCTGATGAACTTGATGAATAAATTAATGTTTGTTTCATCAAAATCCATTCACAAGTTTTGGTTGAAAGAAAACATCCGATCAGCCACCTATCCTAAACTTTTGAGTTACTACTATTATTAGGATAAAGTGGCAAAACAAGAGAATAGACAGTACATCAATTATCTAGTGCAAAATGTCTTAAGCAGATTATAGTTATGTCTTAATCGTTTATATTATATCACTAGCTGATTCCGCGAACTTCGTATCGTTCAAACCTTCCCTGGCCCTCTACAAACATTTTAAAACCAAAATCAGCTCAATCGGCCCAGCTGTTCTCGAGTTTTAATAAGACTAACGAACAACAATTCATTTTTATTTATAAAGAAGATTAGGGCTCTAGGTTTCAGCTAAAGTTATTAATTATTTAAGTTACATATATAACCTAGATGAGCTGAAAAGCTAGACTTAACTAACACGTTAAGTAGAAGCACAGATTATGTACCACCTAAATATCAAAATTCTAACAAGATTCCAGTGCTGCCATCTGGCGCAAGTTTGAAACTTTCAAGTTTCAATAATTACGCATATCATTACTGAAGTGTTACAAGTTTGAGTTCAGTTTTAAATTGATTTTGCGATTGCTGAATAATTTACTAAATGTAGCCTTTCTAGTTTAGAATTGTGGTTAAGATCTGTGGCTTTTGAGAACTAGAATTCATCATCATCCTGCCTATCACTATTTCATTTGACTAGGCTTTTTCCAACTGTTTTGAGGTCGGCTTCCAGTGTAATCAAGTGCAGCTGAGTACCAGTGTTGTACTTTACCAATGCGAGTGAGCTTTTCTTGTGTATGTAAATAAATATGCACAAAATGTTGGAATGTGTAAGCTCGGGAGCACTCAATAGTGGTCGAGTCACAAGTCATACAAAGACAAAGTGCATTTACATTTATACACATACATAAGTGTGGCTCACCCGCTTTAGTAAGATAAAATATCCACTTTAGCGAGATAAATGAAACTAAATTGTTGACGGTAAATATAGTAATCACTGTATTCGTATTAAAGGAAAACTAAGACAGAAAACTGTGACAACATTTAGTATAGGTTTAAAATATAACCTAAGGAACAAAACTAAATAAAAACGGTTAGAACAACAGACTAGCGTCTGTACCGTTCGCGACTCTCTCAGTTACTCACTAGACTCAGACTGACTGCGCTCGCGGCTCCGGCAACGCAGACCGAGCGGGCGAGGAAGAGTGCGACAAGATTATAATAACAAAAGCAAGAGCGAGATAGGTATACGCTACACGGAGCCGTCATGTTGGAACTTGTTCCGCGTGGTGCGATAAGGTAGCTTAAATAGGTACTTTGACGACGGCGGCGGCGAACAAGTAGAAACATGTTCCCGCGCTACATCCTCCCCCTCTAAGTCACTAGACCGACCCGGTGGTGACTTAGGACTACTCCTTACCCTGGTAACAGCCAGTTCGGACTCCCCAACACATGGAGTGAGTAAGCCGGTATGGTACCTTCCCTTACCTCGAACCTGGCCGGGTACTATCTCACAGGTAGTAGGAGTAAATACTCGACTAACCTTAAATGGACCTAAGCGACGCGGAGTACGTTTCCTTCCTTGACCTGGGGAGTGGGTGGTTTCCTGAATATCGTGCTGCGCCTCACGAAGTACATCTGACGTACGATGAGATGTGTCCGCAAAAACAGGTAAAAAATCACGTGATCCCTCTATTTTCGGAACAGGCAGCACAGGAACCAAAGACCCGGCGACGCCGTTCTTCTTCCCCGGTTCGACGCTGGTACGATGCTCTGCACGAACAATTCTCGTGTTTTGTGGGATGAACCTGTACGAGGGGACTGCCCTTGGCACTCTGCCCCCGGTGTCGATGTGATGCAGCGCCACAGCCGTTGGCGCTCCCCCTTGTGTGAAGCTGTCTCTCCTCGCTGAAGACGAAAGGACTTCTTTTCTCGACGCAGATAACTTAGTTCTCTCCTCCTCACGAAGGGCTACAAAAGAATAAGTTACGGGAGAAACGCCTTTCTCGAAGTCCAACGGGAAGTACCTATGACCTAAATAAAACCTATTCCGGCAAAAGTCAAGTACCATCCCAGCGTCTCGGATGAAATTCATGCCTAGGAGAGAGTCAGTGGCACCAGGTAAAACTACAAACATCGTCCGTATGACGACTCCTTGCAGCTCTACATCGACAGATACAGTTTCCACCTTTTTCTTACAAACAGAGCCATTAGCTAACTTACAAACTAAAGTAGTGTTAACTAAATTAAAATTTTTAGCTACTAAAACCTTTCTTAAGCTATCACTAGCTATAGACAATTGAGCACCAGTGTCTACTATAACACGACCACTACAACCACAAATCTTGACGTCGACTATGGGCCGCGCACGCGCATCAATCGGCGCAGTGCCCACCGCCGAAATCGACTGGAATGATGTCGATGCCGAAGACTCGCCCCTTCTGTTGCAGTTACCACAGTTCGACCTGATAACGCCGGGAGCTCCGCAGCCGAAACATACTACAGGCGCTGCGGGCTTTGGTCCAGTCTCCATTCTGTGACCTGACGGCGTCAAAGAGTTCTTCTCTTGTAACTTCTTACAAGACTCTTTGTCGTGGCCAAACTTCTTGCAATAAACACGACGAGGTCTAGACTTTGAAGTTGTGTTATCAGAAGAGCTCGAAGGTGCAGGTGCTGGTGATGACGACGGTGACGAAACCGTGGGGCGAACCGTCTCAACTGCCTCGGTTGCAGCTGAAGAAGACGTCTCTGAAGGTCGTCCTTGAATGGTATTATGGCCTTCCTCTAGAAGATCTTCTACTGCACGTGCTTTCTCTAGCAGTTCCGAAAAGGAGGAAAAAGATGATCTGGAGACCTTCTCTCTGATTCGGCGATGCAGCAGGCCATACACCATGTCCAATTGGACAGGGTTCTCTGGAAGCGTAAGCGCTGGAAGTTGAGCTAACAAGGCTCTTGCCTTGCACACGAATACGTCTGTCCTCTCGCTCGACTGTTCAACTCGGAACAATTCCCTATATATTTTATGAGGCGGAAGACGAGGACCAAATGTCTGACGTAAGAGCTGAATTGCTTCCTTCCAGGTCGCGACAGAATGTTTGACGCCTTGCCACCATGTGCCAGCCAACCCGGTGAGTAGCATGGGAAGGCCTCGTAAAGCAATACTGTCCTCCATGGTGACACATTCCTTATAAATTTCAATGGCGTCAATGAATGGAACCACGTCAGAGTTCTGAGCTCCATCAAAACGAGTAGTGCATTTTGCAAAGTTAGCATTGTTGTTGTGAACTCCCATAGCGTTTGCAGTAGCGGGCGGGGTCGGTACACGCAGCGCAGCTATTAACTGTTGTAGATGAAAATCCGTCATGGTGATTGTAGAAGTAGACGACGGCGAGAACAGCTGTGTGGGTGCCTCATGCACCGAGGGTGACACAGGCTGTTGAGTCGCAGGTGGCGTCACATGGCCACTCTGAGCAGCGTCAGCGCCAGCAGGCGCCGGGTCAGAACGCTGTCCGGGACTATTCGCGCGAGATCTCGTTAGCACCATTATGACGAAATTTAGCTTACACGCAACACGATATAATATAGTCTAACAAGCACTATCACGGTCCGACTATAGTACACACAATGAAGAGTTCAAAAGTCAATAAAACAATAATAAAAAGTCTTAAAAAAAAATGCACTACTACAACGTGTCCATAAAAGTAATTAGGTACTTATTGTGACAAAAAACTATAAGTCCACAATAATAAAAATAATGTCCAAACACATTTACAACACTAAATAGTCCTGAGTCCGACGGTAATAAGAAGGCACAAATAAAAGGTTTACTTCCCTTTACGGCAGCGGTGGCAGCGCGAGGTCAAAGGTGCGCGCAGTCACAATGCAGCGCAGCCGCAGCGCTCCAGCGTCGGTATCTCGACAGCAACCCAACCGCGGGCTCCGTCGATGTGGTACCGCACAACCAACACGGGTTGAACAAAGCGGCTACCACACAAGACACCAACCGAACTACCGATATGCTCACTCGTCAATAAGAGTCACGTAAATGTCACAAAACACAGGTCACAGTTATAAAACGAAACACAGTCAATAGTCTATACACAAAACAATGTCTTTAATGTCCTAAACTATATTTACAATAACTTACAGTCAACAACAAACTAACGTTAAAAAGTTATAAGAATTTAAAAACACTTATTAGGTCCACGCAAATGTATTTACACAGTTTACAAGACCTAAACTCAGCACTAATACTAAATAAAGTCTTACGAACAGCAACAGTCTTAGGCGTTAGGTATCCTAGGTAATACAAAACACTAGAGTGAGAATTCGGCACGCACACTCGCGAAATAAAGCCTAAATACCTACAACGGTACACTTCACTTCTAGGTTCATCTAGGTCCAACACAAATCCTAAGTACCTAATTACGTTCGGCCAGACGTTGGGCAGCCATTTTTAGCGAGATAAATGAAACTAAATTGTTGACGGTAAATATAGTAATCACTGTATTCGTATTAAAGGAAAACTAAGACAGAAAACTGTGACAACATTTAGTATAGGTTTAAAATATAACCTAAGGAACAAAACTAAATAAAAACGGTTAGAACAACAGACTAGCGTCTGTACCGTTCGCGACTCTCTCAGTTACTCACTAGACTCAGACTGACTGCGCTCGCGGCTCCGGCAACGCAGACCGAGCGGGCGAGGAAGAGTGCGACAAGATTATAATAACAAAAGCAAGAGCGAGATAGGTATACGCTACACGGAGCCGTCATGTTGGAACTTGTTCCGCGTGGTGCGATAAGGTAGCTTAAATAGGTACTTTGACGACGGCGGCGGCGAACAAGTAGAAACATGTTCCCGCGCTACACCACACTTTTTTTCATAGTTTTTCCTTTAGAAATCATCAAATGATCCCTCCGCTGTGGGCAAAGCGTGAGGAAGCCACCATACAGATGAGACCATATCTACATTTACACTTGCCTATGACAAAATTCTAAGACCTCTCGATGTAATAAAAAAACCGGCCAAGTGCGAGTCGGGCTCGCGCACCGAGGGTTCCGTACAAATCCTGTATAGATAAAAAGTGACTCTCGCGCAAATCGTTCAGTTTAGAACAATCATAGTTATGGTAATTTCGTGAGAGTCAAAATAGTTAATATTTTTTATTTTATAATATAACTAAAATAGTAGGCAAAGGGGTTAAAACATTTTATAGTCATCATTCAGAAATCTGATTGAAAATAACTAATCATGTCTTAAAGGTCATTGGGCATATCTGACCCGCTTTGCAAAAAGTGGCGGACACGAATGAAAGTAGTTTTAAATTATGGGGAATAGTATGACGTTTCATTCAATATATATTTTATTAAAATTCCATGGAGAAGAAAGTACAGGATCGTTTGAAGAACATAAAAAAACAAGCAGTTTTTTGGATTGTACAGGTCACAATGATAGTTTTTATTGTTAAAATACTTTTCAAAAAGAAGGAAGATCTCAATTCGGATGACCAGGACCTCATGAGGATCTGGAAACCTCGAGAAATCGAGGGCAACTCTCGAATATTGTAGGCACGCATCAAGTCAAAACCAGACATGCGGGTGTATTTTTGAGGGAATTGCGAAACAGTGAAGTTTTGGAGCTGATTTGATTATGGAGACCAAAGAGAATCGAGGGAACTCCTGAACAGTATGCTGCAATTACCACGTGTTTGGGCTTATTTTATTCGTATTGATGAGGACTTTCCACATGGATAGGTTTGATTGGCATTGCGGGATCTATTATAAAGATAAGATATAGTTCAGGGAACTCCTTTACTATTTATATCAATTCCCTTGTGTTAGAGCTTATTTTATTGGAGGTGATGCGAATTCCCTTCTAACTTGGGTATAGCATGTGGGGATAGCAGCCATTGCGGGAATGAGATCTTTTCTTATTGAGTGGTTTAATCATCTCACAAGCCCTAATTTCAAGTTTTTTTCCACTCGCCAAATCCACCTGACGGCCACTTACATTGACTTGTAACAACGACTGCTACAAAGAAGGATTCGGGGACGCTGGCTTTACGTTCTTAGAGCCTTGCCAAAAGTTGTATTTTGTCCCTTTCACTGTCATGAAGTCGGTTTTTTTTTGTGAATAGTATTTTTTTATTTCAGTGTTTGGGTCCATCCACACCCAGCATACATAAAAATAACACCACTTTTATATCCGCAGTAGCAGTCGTATTGAGGTTTAGAGAGAATTGAGGTTTGGGAAGTTGTTTTTTTTGTTGTTGTAAAAAGTCTTAATTTTTAACTTTCCAGTGAAAATTACTTGTCAATACGAATAATATAAGTCCAAACACGACGTAGCTAAAACATACCGTTGAGGAGTTCCCTCGACTTTATCTCGTCTCCACCAGCAGGTCAGCTCTAAACCATCACTGTTTGACAGTGTAATCAGACATAAATCTGAGAATCAAGTTTTAACCCTATGCGTGCCTACAATTTCAGAAAGTTGCCCTCGATTTCTCAAGGTTTCCATCATCAGATCCTGTCCTGATTACAATGGGCATAAACGGCGAGTATACTCTTTTACTATAAAGAAATAATAACTCGAATCCATCCCATTTGGTCGTTTAAATTCACCATTGAAGTGGGGAAAATTTTTGATGTTTAAACCTGATTATCTCTAGATTCCCATGGCTCACGTTGATGCGACTAACGCCATAGTAAATCAGAGCCTTATATCATTATACTATGCTATATTTCGTTCGTGTCCGCCGTGGGTATGGTTTCCATACTAAGGTGCCTAATGACCTTTGAATGATTTAAAATTTTTCACAGTTTAGAGGCAATTAGATTCAAGAAGTGTTTGATATGAATTTCAACTTTAATATCTCTACGCGTTCATGTGGAAAAGGGTAGGTAGTAAGTTTATAATTATTAAAAAAATATTTTATGTCATGTAAGCAAAAATAATAGTTAATATTTTATGTAACTTCAAATTTATAATTTTCGCAATTTTTCCTTTATCTATACGTTATAACGTTGCTTCGTGCCGAATTTCAAGATTATGAGTTCACGGGAAGTACCTTGTAGGTTTTGATTCCCTAGCGTGTGACGGAAATTCGTCTAGGTGTCGGTATAAGCTGCTGTATCTTTTGATCGCGTTAACTTAGAAGTTTGATTTTTTCACTGCTTAAAGGGACAATAGACCTAGATATTTGATATAAATTTCAATTTTATACCTTCATTCGTTCGTGAGAAATAAGGTAATAAGTTTCATTTTATTAAAATATTTTTATTATATTATGTAACTAAAAAAATGTGATTTTCGCAATTTTTCCTATATTTGCATTATATGACAATGCTTCATGCCAAATTTCAAGATTCTGAGTTTACGGGAAGTATCCCGTAGGTTTTGATTCCTTTGCGAGTGTCGAAAATTTGTTGAAAATATCGACATAATCGGCTGTATCTTTTGATTGGCTTGGCTTAGAAGTTTGATATTTTCACAGCTTAAAGGGACAATAGACCTGAGTATTTCATGTGAATTTCAGCTTGATACGTCCACGCGTTCTTGAGATAAAGGGTCTTGACAGACAGACAGACAGACAGACGGACAACAAAGTGATCCTATAAGGGTTCCGTTTTTTCCTTTTGAGGTACGGAACCCTAAAAAGAAAATATATCCCACATTTTGAAAAAACCAGACCAAGAGTACCTATAGAAGTAAAGGAGACCAGAATAATAAACTCCTTGGAATGTGAAATGACTTTTCTGACCACGAACCTCGTAAAGTTCCTGAACTGGCTGTGAACAATTTAAAATGTAAAACAGCTGTATAAAAAGCGATAATAATATCTTTCAACAAAGAGGTTCTACTTCATTTTGAAGAAAAGCTTTGTCGTAAGATGAAAACTGAATAGTATAGGAAACTTGGAGTGAAGAAATTAATGATTTAAGAAAAACATAAGAGAGCATTTTGGGTCTTAATACGTTATCTTGGTATCACAAATTGGAACGTTTTGGTCACATACGTTTATATTATTTTGGCAGACGTCTTACCCACATAGTTTTTTTTTTATTACCTACTTCAAAAAAAAATGATTCTTAGTTTGACCTTTATGCAATGCTGCGCACAATTATCCCGCGTTTGTTTTGGCCAATTTTTTTGCTGTTTTCGGCACAGTATTTATCAAGGTTAACTATAGTAGAGGTATTTTGCAGTCGATCCTAATCAAAACGCATTATAAAAATCATTACAACCATTATATTTCGTAAACCAACCTCTATTACGCTAACGGTACTTACAAATGAAACTTATTTTGTTTAATCGCCAACGAAATGCACGCAATCTGTGTTCCAGTAACAAAAAAGGATATATCATATTTGTGTCCGGAACCAAGCTTTCGTGTCTATATTGAGCCCTACATTCATTTCCTTTAAAATTAATAAATCATTTTTCAAATAAAATAATTTATTTCCAAAAACATAACCACACTTTTCATCATCATTAATTTAAGAGCCCAGCTCTTGTCGATGCAGCTCCTTCCATTTACACCTATCTAGCGCCAACTCCTGAACTTCCTTACATGTCACAACCTTCACCTTTTCTTTAATTTGCTTGATGTAGCTATACCACACTTTTACAAGAGCAAATTACTGTACTCCTGTACTGCAGGCGAAAAAAGCACAATAATAACTGGTGTAAACAGTGTAAAGTGTAGAACCTATATAAATAATTTAAACTCAATGACAAAATAAGTTTATTTTTATTTTATAAAAATAACGTAATGTAACGTTGGTTAGCTCCATGGTAACTTATTGATGAGCTTGTGTTATTGGTGCTAACACAACTGATAAACTACTTAAACTTACAAAATATTTAATATAGATTCATATTATAACACCCAAACCACAGCCAACAAACATGCTCACCACACAAATGTTGACTTTACCGGTAATCGAACCCGGAACCATCAGTTCGGCAGTCTGGCATGGTGGCCATTGCGCCAACGACGTCTTCATACTTCATGGTCTAATACAAAAAAGTATCAAACTAGTTTTCCAGTAGACAAGCCGGATAATTTTGTAAGTATTGTCCTAACATCATAGGATACACTGCTACTACAGAATGCAGGATGGGATGTACTCAGGAGTTTGTCAAAACTTTAATTTTATTACTAATAAAATTAAAGTTTTGACAAACTCCTCCTAACTAACGTTGAGGACTACTATGTGCACTTGGATAAAACGGTAGACTGAAGTCATTTTGTTGGTGCGGTTCGGTCCGTGGACGGGTGACCATTTCGACGTGACGAGTTCCGCCGCGATACAGAAGACACATTAAATTAGTGGGGACTCGCTATCATTTGAACATCTTTGGCAGTCGTTACGGGTAGTCAGAAGCCAGTAAGTCTGACAACCAGTCTTACCAGGCGTATTCGTTACGACGCGGCGACGTCTCCGCTAGTCATTTTGCTCTCGGTATTAAGCTCGGTAGTGTTCGAGTCGCGGAGTCATATAAAGACAATGTGCATGTAGTCAATGTAGAATTGCATTCACAAGTACCTGCGAGACACCCACTTGACTTCTGTGAAATAAAATTCTTCTTCAAAACGAATAACACTGGCTGTCTTTTGTAGACGAAAAGAGAGGTTTTATCCATCTAATTTTCATTATCTATACTAATATTATAAAGAGGAAAACTTTGTTTGTTTGGTTGTAATGGATAAACTCAAAAACTAATGAACCGATTTTAAATATTCTTTCACCATTAGAAAGCTATATTATCTGCGAGTAACATAAGCTATATTTTATCCCGGTGCGGGCAGTAGCTCCCACGGGACGCGGGTGAAACCGCGGGAAAACGGCTAGTCATTTTATAATTTTCCAGGGCAGTGCTTAATGTGGATACAGGTTTTAAATGATATATGCGTCTTTAACATTTAAGAAGTTGAGGATTGGACTTCCAAAAATGAAACAATTATAAATAGTTCAGCCAAATTCCAGACTCCGGGTTGTTTTGTGGAACTTTCTAAAAGCTACACGGCGATTTCGAGATCTGGTGCACAGCAATCGCACGTGTGACCACTAGACTACTGAGGCTGTATAAATTAAAACAATTTGACAACTTTGATGCGTCATTTGTAGTTGACTGTTCATTTAAAGTGTCAACTTGAACTTATCGACTCAACACATGCCACTGGAAAGCCATAAAATATAATCATTTTCCTACATTATATTCATGTTAATCAACCTAACTATTTACAATACGACGTATAGATTTATGAACCATTTACTAAACGTCAAGTTTTTACCAAGCCAACTGTATTATCATCATGTTTCTTTCGAAACGTTATGAAATCAAATTAATGATTATTTAATTTAAAATAATGTCTCGCCTGTTAAATTAGTACTTGATTGATGAAATAAAACCTCTTGAAAGTATGATATTTAGGCATCAATCATTAGTTTTTTTGTTGTTAATTGTGGAATGAAATAGTCAGTTTTGCGTTTAACGACTTGTCGTAAAGATAATGACATTGTTAATTTGCTTTTAACTGTTTTAAACAAAGAAGAGATTGTATAAATTGAATCGTGTATCGTGCACGTATCGTGTGTATTATGCTAGAAGTATCTAACTATGGAACCACTCCAAAATTCTGTGTATCTTGTACCGACCTCATTAAATTCTTAGTAATTTTAGTGCGTAATTATTCTTTCTCTTTCAGTGGTGTCCAAAATTGGAATGAATCACAACGAAAATAAATGTCTGCATGATGCGTTTTTACACTAAAACTACTTAACGCACGTTAAATTAATGTACTTAGTACACAATATACATACAAACATACACACTTACCCACTCATACACACACTGATACACTTCACATATTCACACACACATACACACCCTCACACACACACACACACACACACATCCATAAGTACAAGTAAAAAGGCCACACATTGGTGCATCAGCTGACATGAAATCTTTAATTTATTGTTATTTTGTACGTCTTACAACTACTGTCACATGTTCAAATTGTAACACTAATAGTTTGTAATTTGTATCTTGTGTTATCTGTGTACAATTAATTGTGTGAATAAAATAGTTTTTTTTTTTTTTAATAAGTCTAGCCTAAGAAAGGACATAGCCTATATTTTGCCCGGATGCAAGAAGTAGTACTTGCCTCGGGACTGGGTGAAAATGTACAAAAACTATTATAAGGAGAATAATCAATTGTAGAATACGTTTTGGCGATCCCGAAAGGATAGTGTAGGCTAGACATTCACATGACTAAATAAAGTTTCAAATAAGTTAAATAAGTTTATATTAATTCTTACATATTGATTAGTCGCGATACGCAATTTTCTTTTATTGGTATGAAGCACGCTATCCTATTACAGCTGTGGCATATAGTAATCAATTAATAATTTTTATAAAGTCACAATAATTTATTACGTTAATAATTTTATGTGAATAAATTATTTAATTTATAAATGACTAGCCTTTTCCCTGTTTTAACAGAATAATAGTTTAAAAATACTAGAAAACTCGCTATTTTAATGCAAGCTAATTTTGGTCACAGTGCACTCATGCGACATGTCCAAACACAACTTTGATACGATGTTCCATCATGAAGTTCCAGTTCATATCTTTCGGCTCCATCATCATATCAGTTCCTTTTCTTCTTCCTGACCTGTTCCCAATTTTATTTGGGGTCGGCGCAATATTTTATGTCTTCCGCTTCAATTTTTCCCTGACACTCACTCCTTTCTTATTCATGTCATCTTTCAGGCAATCCATCCATCTTTTCTTAGGTCTTGATCTTCCTCTCCATCCATTTACATTCATACTTAGCACATACTTTGTTGCATACGTATAATCCCATCATCATATCAGTTACATAATACCATATTATTGTTTTGTCATCAAAACTATACACAACAGCCAATTTTCATCACGCTATGATCCTTAGAAGATAGTTATTTATTTATTACCTTACTCCATTACATAGTTTTATATACAAGGTGTTGATTTGCATTTGTGCCATATTTCAGGAGGAGGACACAAAATACGTAAATAATCGATTGGAATTACAGTAAACGGGGAATAGCTAATATGCACTGCTTTTTTTGTCATTGTAATGTCGTAGTATTTCAGAATTAATCCAATTTTATGAATGTTTATGAATGATCGTTGCGTATGCTTTCTGTTTGCGTTTGTGTGAGGGCCCAGCACAGTTTTAAGGCCAGTAACACACGCGCCAAGTTCAAATAAAGCTAGATGACATCGACGGAATTCCGAAAAAAAAAAAATTACGTACCAATTTTTTTGTAGATTTGGGTCGAGAATCATTAGCATAATTACGTCCTTGAATATGGCACGAATGCAAATCAACAGTTTGTATAGGTCGACTTAATAAAAGCATGTTAAAAAATATTTAATTTTTATTCTATTAGTGTAGATATGTGGGTCCACACGATACAACTTCACACAGACTTTCATAGTCTGCACAAGAAATCTGTACATACTTACAAAAGTCTGAGCCAATGATAAGTCTGCACAAATATCTTATCATCATATTTGTACTGAGATTTTAGATTTTTACTCAAACTTAAATTCGTACAGATATTTAAGAAACTTAGTCTGATGGACCCACCATTAGACTAAGTTTGTTGTATAGTTATAATAGTAATCTTCTTCTTATAAGGTATATAAAAATGAATTGCTGTTCGTTAGTCTCACTAAAACTCGAGAATGGCTGGACTGATTTGGCTTTTTTTGGTTTTAAAATGTTTGTAGAGTTCCAGGGAAGGTTTAAACGATACGAAGTTCGCGGGATCAGCTAGTAGTAAGTATATAAAAAAAAAAATAAGTTTGCTATAAAGTTCCAGTAATACCAGTGCACTTGTTTACAAGCAGTGATTGTCAGTTGTTCAGGTGTTCTCCACAACAGCCAAGTCTTGATTTGACAGTCGACAAGCAGTGGTGGTACCCCCACTTTATCCAAAACGAAACCCAACCAATAACTCTAACACTTTATTTGACACCGTCAGAAAAAATGAAACAACTTCATTATAATTACGAAATTCTTGTTTTTTTTTTGTCAGTCATTATTGACAATTATGATTTAAGGTGTGAATGTGCAGTTATTAGGAAGCGAAGTTTCGAGCATAGGAATAAAATCGATGCACGCATGGCCAGAGTCAGCGCATAATGATTAATTTCCTATTCACATAGATTAGGTAAGTTCAGAGGCGACAGTTGGCAGCGGTTTTATTCCTAGTTACAAAATTAATTAGGAGTAAGTACATAATGTAGTACTTACTGAATATAATGTGTATTTAGCTATGTAGTATTCTATCACTGAAATAGACTCTTATTGTCAGTGCAATTAAGTTTTGAATTGTATAGTATGTACCTACAGATAAGAAAAAAACAGAAATGTTTATTGTACACTAGCTTCTGCCAGCGGTTTCACCCGCATCCCGTGGGAACTACTTCCCGTACCGGGATAAAAAGTAGCCTATAGCCTTCCTCGATAAATGGGCTATCTAACACTGAAAGAAATTTTCAAATCGAACCAGTAGTTCCTGAGATTAGCGCGTTCAAACAAACAAACAAACTCTTCAGCTTTATAATATTAGTATAGATTTCGCTTTGATATTTTTCTAACTTTAACAAATCAAATCGTTTATTTTGCAACATTAACATTTTTCATACAAAAAATTATTTAACTTTCGCATATGTAAACTTTTGATTGAATTGGCTGTCATTGAACATCCTTGGCAGTCGTTACGGGTAGTCAGAAGCCATTAAGTCTGACACCAGTCTAACCAAGGGGTATCGGGTTGCCCGGGTACCTGGGTTGAGGTGGTCAGATAGGCAGTCGCTTCTTGTTAAGCACTGCGGTACTCAGCTGAATCCAGTTAGACTGAAAGCCGACCACAACATGGTTGGGAAAAAGGCTCGGAGAATGATGCTGGAACTTTTGATTTTAAGTTGTGATCGCTAACCATTTTGTCCCCACACAACCTTACCTAACTATTCTACCTACTACTAAGCGTCGCGTCTGTAAGCCTATCTACTCTATGATAACAACGGTTGGTCATGTAGCACGAGACTCGTGCGCATGTAATTGCGACTGCCCCAATGTTTCCGTTATCGTCAGGAAATTATTCCACTAGGTATTTAAATTTCCTAGTCAGTTATCTCTGCTTCCTGTGTTTTGTAGCTGAAATTTTCAGTATTTGTTTTTTTTTTTTATAGGAATTGCTAAGTGGCAATCAAATTTCAACCTTAAAATGCCGTGGTAAAGTAGATACTATCTTTCTATATCTTTAGAGCCGAGACAAAACTAATAGCTTACGCACACTGCAAACCTTTGTATTAAATGAATTGTAGACAAATGATCAGTTATCTGGCCGGTATCAGACCTAGAAAAAAAACCTCCCAAGTGCGAGTCGGACTCGCGTACGTAGGGTTCCGTACCATCCAAACTAATATTCTATATATAATTATGGATATCGAGCAAAAATGAGCAAAAAAATCACATTTGTTGTAACCTCCCGAAATATTTATTTTATTCCAGTTTTCAGTATTTGTTGTTATAGCGGCAACAGAAATA
Source organism: Helicoverpa assulta (assembly GCA_963856015.1). Taxonomy (NCBI): domain Eukaryota; kingdom Metazoa; phylum Arthropoda; class Insecta; order Lepidoptera; family Noctuidae; genus Helicoverpa; species Helicoverpa assulta. The sequence goes on from CAWLCW010000002.1 coordinate 10,037,518, forward strand.
CATCATCTGTGAATATTTCAACTCTCTAACTATCACGGTTCATGCGATACAGCCTGGTGACAGACGGACGGACGGACAGAGGAGCGAAAACAATAGGGTCCCGTTTTTACCCTTTGTGTACGGAACCCTAAAAAACACGATTTCCTTCAAATCATATCGGCTGACAGTTTAGTATGCAGTGCTTATACCTACTGAGGCTCTCTAAATGTGCCTATATAATCTAATATCACGCGTACCTAAATATCACTTACCTCAGAAACATCTAGTCCGATCATAATAATAGTAGATACAAATTCCTATGTAATATTCTTCTACAGCAACCATATACATTATAGATTATCAGGTTGCTAGTTAGAACAGAAAATCACATACAGAAATCACTACCGCAAAACAGAAAGGCATGTCAAATCGTGCAAATAACAATGTCGTGATGTATATGCTTCCTACTTGCATACTTACATAAAGGCTATTCCAGATTAGCGTTCTTTTACTGCACGTTTATAGGAGTCGTGGTATCGTGGCACCTTAGTGGTGAATTAAGCCTGGTTTGAAGTTATACGATTCCAGGCAACAACGTATGAAAGTGTTTAAAGTTATTTTACTTAATAGGCACTTTGTATTTCAAGCTTTTCTTGAATTCGAGGTGCCATTGCTTTAACAGTGATGAATGCAAAGGGAATCTGGATTTTAAGATTCCGCGAGATTATGCGTGGTGATTAATTCTGGTACTAAATATCAATATTTATTTATGTAAGAAAGAGAGAGAGAGAGAACTCACAAGACTGTCAAGGGTTTTATAAGTTTCATGAAAAGACGCGTCCAATATAGAGTTCTTACACGCGCGTATAAGTCGCTAGTCTGTAACCGCCCTTACCTATCTACATGATAATTTATGACTGCATTTATCTTTGTACAACAAGTACCTTCTAAAATTTTCATTAATTATAGCTAAGTTATAGGAAAACCCCTTGTTGAAATGTTGATGTGATAAGTAAATTATAGATTAATGGTGACAGTTAACGGTATTCGTGTTAATAAAGTGTTTAAAATACATGCATTACTTCTACGAAACTGTACTCAAAACATTGAGTGCTGAGTAACTTAACTATGTGCGTAGGTCTGTTATACCTACTCAATCTGAACATAAAAATAAACTGATCATTCGTTATATAAAAATAACTAGTCACAAGACAAGAACGAAATAAATATTTAAGCTTACTTTATTTTCTTTGTACATGAACCTAAGACCATAATTTTGCATGTTTTTAGCCTGTATGTCATCTTTATATCCAAGGTAATTCAACTAGCATTATACTTACAACTAAAGGTTTTGTTTGGCCTGATCAAAAAATTGGTTAATAGCCCATTTATTGGGGCGATACTTTTTATATACCTACGTGCGGCACTTAGATCTTTAAAAAAACTTGTAGCGGTATGAGTTTCATCCTAATTACAAATAGGAAGTGGTGAAGGGCGGGCGTCTTGGGGCTGTCTTTTGTTTTTGACGTTCGAAAAGTGCTGATTAATCAGCCTAATTTCAATAAACGTTTTTGAGTTTGAAACACATTGCATGCTCATACTTTTTTTATTCAGTTCCTCTCAAGTCGTTATACACATTACATAATTTAGAACTAATTTTATTTTACTTAAATAGCGTGACATAACACAGTTTTATAATATTGTGTTATCTAACACTAACTCTTTAGTAGAATGATGTTCAAAATAAAAACATAAAAATGGTTCTGTATCTTTCACTTAGTCCATGTAATGAGTCTACTTAAATATTCAGCTGAAAATAAATAAGTTTGTAATCTAGAATTTCACATCGATATTGTTAAAGTAAAGTATGTAATATTGCTTGCATTAGATAAATAATTTTCGGAACACTATTTCCTTATAATATGTATCTATGTTTAATTCTCTTATATGACGAAGTAACAGTGGCTTGTTTTTGAAGAAATATCTACATAGTTTATTATAGTTTATTAGAATTACGCCCCAGGCATAAACTACTCGGAAATGTATGTAATAAGAACAAAAAACAAACATTATGACAATATAATATCTGTCCCAGTAACATCAAAACTTCATTATACATAATTAATATAATTATACATCCATTATTAAACATATTTAATACACGAACCGAACGTCACATATTACAAATTCTCACCAAAGAATAACTACTGCCATACAATAGAAAACCAATACAAACGCGACAAAGACAACAATATTCAAAAAGCCTACGTGAAAAAGAGATGGCACTAGTTTGTCAGTTGCGCGTTTAACAGTGAAAGTGCTATCAAGTCAAGCGCATGTAGAAAGCCTAAAATAGTTTAATTTAGTTCTTTTTTTCCTATTTTGGATAGTACAATAGTAACAATGATTGGTTTTTGTAGTTTATTTGTTGAAAATGAAAGTTATTACCGATCGGTTACGTTAGTTGAGATAGTTTTGGATAATATTGTGGCATGAGTCAGATAGACGTTTGTAAAGACGGATGTCAAAACATGTGCATGAGTCGAAATGCTAGATATTAGAAATATAGGTATAGGTGTACCTATTTTTTATAAAACAGAGTATAGAATCTGCTAAGCTGTTTTATTTGCGATTTATGTTTGAAAAAATATCAAAAAAATTCTCACTCCCATCTACATAGGTAAAACTACAACAAAATACATTAAACATTGTACTACATATTATAATCATATTAATAATAAGATAGTCCCATTTCACCTATATTCGTAGAACTAATTATTTTCAAAATATTGCAAACAAAGGTTTTCAGGCATGATAAGTAAATCTTCTCTTTCAAAAGCAAGAACCTTTCATAACAGACCTATTTTTCAGAATAAATAAACGAACATTTATTCATACTATTCCATCAAGTTTCCGGCGAGTTGTCATTTGTGGGACAAACACTTAACCCTTCAACAATGACATAAATAATAAGCCCTATTTTCTAAACAGACTAAACTATAGTTTGACAAACTCGTTAGTGACGTGAATGATTACTTATTCATTTATTGGTTCATCAACAAAGTCTACACTTTTCGAGTAAAAAAACGATTAAAAAGAATTGGAATGTGTGACTGTTAGATGTTTACTGCTTGCATTACATTACAGGACATCTGAAAGCACCAGTTACAGAAAAAATTTGAAGTACGAGGTTGCCAAGGTATGGACATGTCATGAGAAGGGATAACACGCATGCATCAAAGTGTGCTAAGTATGAATATAGATGGATGGAGAGACTGATATGGATGGATTGCCTGAAAGATGACATGAATAGGAAGGGAGAGAGTGTCAGTATGACGACTGACAGGGAAAAATGGAAGAGGATTACATATTGCGCCGACCACAAATAAAATTACAAAAGCATGAAAAAGAAGCTCATGAGTGAAATTCCCATGCTCTACGCGGGCGAGTGTTTGACGAATCTGTCTATAGCGCCATTGCAAAGTACAAAGTTAAATTGGGTGCATGGTTATAACCAACTACTGACAGTCCTGTCAACTGAAACTTAATTTATCACCCCCTTTGCCTACGTCCAGCTCCCTGCATGAACCACGGAAGTGTCCTTAACGAGCTTGCTAGACTCTAGTAAGTACTCAGAATTCTAACGGCCGGTCTATTTAATTAGAGTGAACAGCACAATATGAAAAGCCTGCATGAATAATAACAATTATTCCGTACGCATTGTAGGGTTAGTTTTGAACAATCGCTCGGGGGTAGTTCTTAATTAAAATGAACAATAAATGGTGATGAGGTTTTTGTTACCAACTGTGCATTTACCTACGTAAATCGCCACAACTTTCTGTGTTCTTTCAGCCATCAATCCATACTATAATATTATAAAGGAAAAAAAGTTTGTTTGTTTGTTTTAAATGCTAATCTCAAGAAGTACACCATCGTTTGGTAAATTCTTTCAGCGTTATATTGCCCATTTAATGGCGTCCACGGCCGATTTCGGCCACGGCGGCTGTTCTCATTTAAGGAGATCAGCCAGCTGCGCAGGACATATTATAGTGCACGAGCATTTGCGCAGACACAGGTGCACTCACTGTTCCTTCACTCTCATAACCCGATGGGACGGCAATCCGACACGACCGGAAAGAGATCAGGCGCAAGACCGACATTTTCGTGCTCTCCGATGCACGGGTGGATCAATCACCAACTTCCAGACTACGGGCTGCTTTGTGAAAGTTTAAGAAAACCCACAAAGCGATTTCGGCCCGACCCGGGAATTGAACCCGAGACCTCAAGCACAGCAGCCGCGCTTGCGACCACTAGACCAACGAGGCAGACAAGATTGCCCATTTATCAAAGAAGGCTAAGCTACTTTTTATATGGTAGCATGGAGTATATAGAGTTTCTTGCCAGTTCTTCTGAATAAGACCCATTCTTTTGAACCTGTAGCTATTGATATTTCGTAAAAACCTGTAATAGGTATATATAAAAGTTCCTACGTAACTATTCAGTAGTTTTGTCATGGAAATGACATTGGTTATGTCAAAATACGTTTGAAATGTTTACGCTACTAATAGCTTATTCAATGCGACACATAAATGTGTTTGTAGAGGCTTATGTTTGATCACAAACATACTATGTGTCGGTTGGATCTACTTTTATCCCTACCGATATTATTAACATGAAAGTTACTCTTCGTATGTAGAAGCAGGTAAGCCCATAATATGTTACAGATTAAATTAATTGACAAGTAATTTCTAGTAACATCTAAAAGAGATAACTACTATAGTTAGAAAGAAACCTTTCCTCTAAACCCTTGATTTACAACTACTCACCTACTGATCGAAAAAATAAAGAAAATGGAAGCGACAAAGAAAATGTAATGTTATTTCACTATCTATAAACATGGATCTATGGGTTCTAGATGTGACATTAGTTAATCGCAAGCGCAGCCATAATGCACAGAGTCACGAATTCGATTCCTTGGTCTAGAGTGCTTTTAGAAAACAAAGCAGCCCGGAGTCTGGAAGTTGGCGGTGTTACATACCCGTGCCTGCGAGGGCACGTGTGGCCGGCGTCCCCAAATGCTACTCAGTAGCAGTCGTTGTTACAATTCTTAGTCACTCATATATGAAGAATTAAATTGAAGAATAGAGGTGAGAATGGTTATTTAAATCCTTGTTAGTTCGTTTGCTAAGCTGTAATTATGTATTGAAAGTAGTTCTGTACGTTCCGAATATAACTAAGTGTCCAACAATTAGTCTAGGCAAAATACAACAACTGTATTATTACAAAATCTCACAGCACTACCAGATTACTGTTATAGACATAATAGCTTATCTTAAAAAACGCTTGAAGACGTTTAATTCGTACTATCGAGACGGTCCATTCGACTGCCGCTTCCAGTGATCATAATATTTTTTCTATAAGGTGTAAACTATTGTTTTATTTTTATTTGAGAGCGTTTTCAATGTCTCGCTCTTTATAGCTGAGTTATTCTGAAAATATTTGGAAGTCCAACAAAGTAGTAATTTATGTAAAAATCGACTTATAAAATACGTACGTAATAAAACGATTTTAACAAATTGAGTCCTTTTTTGGAGTGGTTTATTAAAATCAATAATTTAAACTGCTGATAAATAATGTGAATGTAATTATATTTGGAACATCAATAGGAAAGGGTTTTCTAAGATCAAAACTTATTAATATTAAATGACAATTTTAATTTTACCATCTCGTGCTTGACACTGTATGTAACTATATAACAGGTTTGTAACTAAATTCGACCATATATAAAATTATCATTTTGTAAAAACAAGATATGGCCTATAAAAGTATTAAACAGTAAGTATTAGACAATAAAATATAATTGTTAACTATCTAAAAATCTAGACCACTGTAATAATAAAATCTATTTTTAACCTAACATTTTATGAATAAATAAATTCATTAGTTACCGTCTGCTGAACATAATAACGTGGTACTATGAAAATAAAATAAATAAAATATCATTGTATATTATTTATTTCCCAACTGTGTTGGGGTCGGCTGCCAGTCTATCCGGATTCAGCTGAGTACCAGTGCTTTACAAGGAGCGACTGCCTATCTGACTTCCTCAACCCAGTTACCTGGTCAACCCAATACTCGTAGGTAAGACTGTAGTAGACTTACTGGCTACTGACTACTTCAATACTTAATTGCACTCCATATGTTTCGTGATTATGGACCCCGTAGGCACGGCAACGTAGAAAAGAGGACTAACGACTCAAAAAGATGTTTAAATGGCAACGATAATAATAATTACTCCATATTTATTTTGGACAAGATTATTAAGAAAACTTCTAGATAATAGTTTAATAATGACAAACAAACAATATGATTGGTTTAATCTGAAATAAAATCAAGCTGTCACTTGGAGTGTCAAGTGCCAAGTAATTTAACAGCCTGAGGGACACTATAATCACTGTTATTTTATGAACAAACAGAGTGTGTACGTTTTTGCATACTAGTTGGGAGTACTGGCTTCTTTTGTAAACGAAAAATATATTTATAACAATTAGTGATGAAAAAGGTACTATTAAATTGAAATACTACAAAAGAAAGTAAAAGTTTGTTGGCTGTAGGATTTATTTTTGACAGTTTATAAATAAAATGAATTAAACAAATATCAATTGGTACTACTAACTAATGTACAAGTACAATATACGTTTGAATATTTACGTATATCGGCTCATAAATATTATATTACATACATATCATTATCACATTAGAGCATTAGTAGCACGTAATTTTTTTTTTATAATACAAAAATAAGATCCAATAATAAATATTTCTAACATTACAATCACAGCAAAATTAACACCGCCACAAACAGACAAACAAAACACAACTCACCCACAAAAGATTGCAGAATCGCCGCACTTTTTTCCACTCACAGCGACAGCGCCAAAGAAATCGTTCGTTCTTACTTCTTATTTTTTTAAACCAACTATATAAACCACTGGATCTCCCTTTCTGGTTTATTGCGCGATTCACCAGCAACCAAAATGTTTCGAGAGGTGACGGTTTTCGTAACCCTATACGGGTTAACAGTAGCCTCTCTTCTGGACGGTGACATAGATCTGATCGAAGGAGTGCGTTTAGCGAAGATACCAGTGACAAACTCTTTAGAAGATGAAGGAAGATCTTTTGGGGAGAACTCACCGTTGTTCAGGATGGCAAGATTCTTGGAAGGTCATGAGTTGCAAGTGAAGTTGCCGAATTTGATTGAGAAGGATCGGGTGACGCAGTTTGTGGCTGATTCCTTGAAGGTGGTTGATGAGACTTATAAGGAGAATGCTGGTGAGTGTTTTATGTACTTGTAGAAATACTAGTGGCCCGGTACGAGAAAAATCAGTTTAGTAGTTTTTTGTGTTTATCGTGAACAGATTGACAGATACTTAGATCGTACCGGTGATTTTGTTTTGGAATTAGGTACCTATATTGATTGTGTTGATTAAGTGATCGATCATAAAATATGATGCGCAGTTTGTTCTAGTGAATACCTAAATTTATGTTAATGGTGGAATACTATTAGACCGAGGAATTCGTTAATTTATTTTGCAATCTTGGTTTATATAGCTTAAGAAATATATTACCAATATTCTGAAACAGTCCAGTAGTTTGTCAGTTTACGCTCTAAAAATGCATACTAATAGAAATTCGATGTTTCCTTCACAAAAATAACTAACTGTAACTGTTACCAAGATACAAAATTCAATTATTGAATCAAGATTTTTAACCAAAATTTTATTAAAAAATAAACTTGAAACAAAAAAGTGCTGTCAGTTTAAATGTCTGCAAACACGGTTGATCCAATTTCCGGTAAAACGCAATTTCCGGCTCCCATCAACGCTCACTCAGGCTGGAACTAAAGTGATTGTGCTTTCATAATGTATAGATTGTGGGCCGGATTTATTGTTTACTTGCATTTATTTTTTGTACTAACTTATAGCTCGCGTGGGGAAATTAACCACTGAGTCATGGTTAATTTTGCAAGGTCAAGTGCGTGGTTTTATCTAGACAATATTATAAACTATAATTACTATGTAATCCCTACTAATATTATAAAAGCGAAAGTAACTCTGTCTGTCTGTATGTCTGTTACGCTTTCACGTCTAAACCACTGAACTGATTTTAATAAAATTTGGTACAGAGCCTAGAGTTGACCTTGACGTCTTCTCTTGGAAAAGATTTTTGAAGAATTCTCTTGGAAACGCGATATAACCGAACTCTACGCGGGCGAAGCCGCGCGCGGGAGCTAGTAATATTATAAATCTGAAGAGTTTGTCACTCTGTTTGCTTAAACGCGCTAATCTCAGAAACTATTGAACCAATTTGACAAAGTTCAGTGTTAGTTTATTTATAAAGGAAGCTTTCCTATTGGTTACTTTTTATCCACGTTCGTGAAGTAGGTCCCTATCTCATAACACGTTATTTTGATATTTCCGATAAGACTTACCTACGCCTTGATTACTAATGCACGCTAATTACTACTGCTTTCACCTTGCCAATATAATAAAAAAAAAAAAACTAGAATTGGTGCTGATTATTATAGATATACTTCCATCCATGTGTAAGAACTGGACTAATTTATTGCTAGTTAGAGAATTGGTGTTTCACAGACTTATCTATACTAATATTATAAAGCTAAAGAGTTTGTTTGTTTGATTGTTTGTTTGTTTGTTTGAACGCGCTAATCTCAGGAACTACTGGTCCGATTTGAAAAATTCTTTCAGTGTTAGATAGCCCATTTATTGAGGAAGGCTATAGGCTACTTTTTATCCGGGTCCGTGCCGAGGTTCCCACGGGATGCGGGTGAAACCGCTGGCAGAAGCTAGTCTAATATAAGCATGTCTTAAAAATTACTCCTTTTTAAAACCCGTTATGTCTATGATTACTGCAAGTTACTTACATAATTTAGCTACAGTTACTGAACTTTCAAAGTCATGAATAGTTTTAGAGATATAAGTAAGTATAGTTAATTTCAGTATTTAAGTGCTTAGGTATGTGAAATCTGTTTGAAAATTGACAAAGGTTCCAAAAATGGCTTAACCCACTTGAGGGAACTTCTCCCCGTAGGTACATAGATAAAAACTAGCTTATGTTCTTTCTCAGACTCTAGCATCTGTATCCTTTTACTTTGAGACCCCTGAGCAAACGACCATGAGCCTCTGCGCCATACAAACTCGGCGCAAGAAATACGTAGCGAGAATGCTCATATTTTGGATTAAAATGTATATAAAACTAGCTTCTGCCAGCGGTTTCACCCGCATCCCGTGGGAACTACTTCCCGTACCGAGATAAAAAGTAGCCTATAGCCTTCCTCGATAAATGGGCTATCTAACACTGAAAGAAATTTTCAAATCGGACCAGTAGTTCCTGAGATTAGCGCGTTCAAACAAACAAACTCTTCAGCTTTATAATATTAGTATAGATAAAATGTTCGTGTTTTGAAAAAAATTAAACTACCATAATGTTCGTTATTAAATTACCTATCTATTAGTTTAGGTAGCAAATAAAAATAATAGTTACTTTACGAAGAGATGCATCTTATTAGTGATTATTTCTCATTTCTGTGGTTTTGTTGTGACCCTATAATTAGACATTATTCTGCTTAAAACTAAAAAAAAAACCATATACCATTCAAAAGTCAAGAATGTCTACAAATTTTATGTATTTTTTATTAGTTGATATTTGTTTTAGACAAAGAGAAGTTGACTTCAAAAAACAGTACAATAAACGGCTTCCGCTGCGTTTTGCTCGGGGACGCGCCTTAATCATTTCAGTAGTTTTGGCATGAAATCGCGACAAACAGAAAAAGATCCTGATACTTTTTCATCTGACTATTGGAGGTCGTTCCCGTAGAATGCGGGGAACAACTAGTGAACTAAAATTTTAATTGAAACGTAAAACATAGAATTTCAAATTCTTGTTAAGAACAACTTTATAACCACAACTTGGGTACAACTTTGAAATTTGATACAAGACACATTTTAGGTCTTAATAAGACTGTTACATATACTTTGTTTAGTAGAGGTAGAATCTAGTACGTCATAATAGGCTTATTTAAAGTCTAATACACATTATTTTGGTAATATCGTATTAACCACTCACTTGTTGAATTAAATATAGGGCTGAAAGTAACAGGTATCATGTATTATATTCAAGCAAACATCTGGCGGGATTAATAAAATTATCTGGCTTTCAGACCAAAACTACAAAACTGTTATATGGTACACAGATAGTCCATAGCTTTACAAAAGACATAAACTACGTACTATTTGGGTGCAAATTACTTGTAAGAAATACGTACGGAAACATTTTAATTTCCAGGAATTTTCATTCATGCAACTATCATATTATGTTAAGATAATTCATCTAGGTATACTTATAATAAATCTGTAGAGAGGTCAATTCTGTACATTAAATATATTTCCAAAATATCTATCAGGGGGTGATTAGTGATCGATACTGATGCCAAAAATGCAATCAGTAAAAATTTTGTCTGTCTGTCTTTCTGTCTGTCTGTCTGTATGTTCGTTATGGACACAAAAACTACTAGGCGGATTTTAATGAAACTTAACACAAATATTCTTCATACTCCTGGGCAGGTTATAGGACTTTTCATCACGCTACGATCAATAGGAGCAGAGCAGTGATGGGAAATGTTGGGAAAACGGGAGAAGTTACTCCATGTTTTAAGCTTTCGTCACGTGTGCAGCCTTAGTGGTTAAAGCTAAGTAGTAATAGGCTAGGTACGCATAGATTTAGATAATTGGATAGGCTGGTGATTATTATTACTTCCTCTCTTTGCACAAAGTCCGAATCTAACGCGGACGAAGTCGCTGGCAGAAGCTAGTAAAAAATAAATAACAACACTTATATAGTTTATACTTCACATCCACAGTGACTGGAAGAGGCAAGGGCGGCGGCGGTGGCGGCGTGGCGCTTCTAGGTCTCATGTTCGCCAAGGCACTTGGAGCCATCGGTATCGGTGGTCTAGGTCTTCTTACTATGAAGGTAAGTAATAGTTTTTATATAGCAAAGTTCAAAATTACTGAATGATTAATATCTTGAACTTAGCTTGGAAACCAATCTCTGGGTAAAGATGAAGGAAACCTGATTGTGTCGGATTGCTGTCCCATCGTGCTATTAGAGTGAAGGAATAGGGAGTGTACCTATGTATGTTTGTAGTAAATACATGTGAAGTATGCCATGTGGACTTGGCTGATATCGTTAGAGAGAACAATCGTGGCTAACAATTGGTCTGAATGGCATTATCAACTACTTATTCTTGGCATTCCAATTTTTAAAAAAGGTTTTCCCAATCATTACTGGACTGTTTTAACATTTATAATTTTTTGACCTAAAATACTCTGAAACTTCACGTCTTATACTTAGGTATGCATTTTTGATCAAAAGAAAATGTACTCAGAAACTTTATTTACTTAGGTTACTATCCACCTATCGCTGATCTTATTTATTATTCAAGCAGTTCCTACACAAGCCGCTAATGAGCTCATACTACTAATAGATCATCAGATATTAACACAGAGTATGTATGTAACAGAGGTTGAACTTTTTTGGTCGTCAATTGTTTATTTTCTTTCGTGCAATTTCTTACGTATTCAATGTTTTTGCAGAATTACCTCACTTTAGAACTTAATTATCTACTATTGTGTGAAAAGAGCAGTCTGTACAGTATTACATCTTCGTGAGATGCAGTAGATGACTTTGTAGCTATTTTAGGTTACAAATGTGTATTTAGCGCCACACCACAAACAACTTGGCAAAATATTGGCCCTCCAAAATCATTATCTTTTTACCAACTGTGTAGGGGTCGTCTCCCTGTCTAACCGAATGTACCAGTGTTTTACATAGAGCGACTGCCTATCCTCCTCGACACAGTTACCCGAGCAACCCAATACCTCTCAATAAGACGGATTGTCAGAGTCCTCACGAATTCTTTTGTTTTTTATTCTGGGTCTCTAAAAAGATCCATATACATAAATAGAGTGCTCTGTACATCACATGCTCATACACACAAACATGTAGACTATGTAGCTCACTGCACTGCGCTTGTGCCGACGATCTCCGTCACGGCAGCACGTAAATGTCGGTCCTGCGCCTGATCTCTTTCCGGTCGTGTCGGATTGCCGTCCCATCGGGTTATGAGAGTGAGGGAATGGGGAGTGCACCTGTGTCTGCGCAAATATGCTCGTGCACTATAATATGTCCTGCGCAGCTGGCTGTTCTCCTTAAATGAGAGCAGCCACCGTGGCCGAAGTCGGCCGTGGACGCCAATATTATAACTTTCCATAAGTTATAATGTACTTTCAAAACGTGGTGATTAACGCTCACTCCTTCTCTGTATGAGAGGATGCCTATTTCCTAAAGTGTATTCAATGAGCTGAGCCCATTGCCTATTAATTCTCTGTGAAAAATTTTCAATGTCAAACCAGGACACATATAAGAGTGAAAACTGTAAAATTAGGCGTGTAAGGTCAAGTATAGGTCAAGGGGACGGAACTCCTATATTATCTCTATGATGTTGCCCCCATAAAAGTATAGTTTTGTTTAGAGAACTGACCTATTTTTACTACCCTGCTATTAAGAGAATGTTCTAAGATAACATTTAATTAGGGGTACCATAATAGGGGAATTTTATGCGGCTCATATTAATATTATGATACAGTTTATGATTTCATGATACATTGTTTAATGTGATGGTATGCATAAAATAATATAGGACCAATATTCACTTCCTTTAGAAATATAAGTACTGGTCAGTACAATTTTTTCTGGCTGTGAATTACACATAATGACAAAATTAGGGGAACACAAAAAAAAACTGCTTTTTTATCACGATGTTTTTAAATGTATGTGTTTTGCTCAATTTGAGCTTGTTTTATGCAATTACCTATAGTATGAAACACCGAAACAAGGGGTTAAACTATAGGTACATAAAAAATAATTAACAAAGTAATTACTTATCTAAACATAGCTTCATACGTCTAACAGCACCATCCCTTTTCCAGCTCAATTCTGTAGCAGTTCGACGTATCATGATGCACTAGATCTTTCAATTAAGCTTAGGCTAGGCTAGCTTTGGATACGTAGATGAATGACCTGCCATTTTACAGGTCCACAGCGTAACTTGGGAAGCACGTTCTTTGTTATATGGGATGGGATATAAAAGCCTGGATTAATGGGTTATCTACTGGTGACTGCAGTAGATAGGTAGTTATAGGTAAAGCGTTAAGTCAGTTTTATCTAGATACTAGCCGTTTTTCCGCGGTTTCACCCGCGTCCCGTGGGAGCTACTGCCCGCACCGGGATAAAATATAGCCTATGTTACTCGCAGATAATATAGCTTTCTAATGGTGAAAGAATATTTAAAATTGGTCCAGTAGTTTTTGAGTTTATCCATTACAATCAAACAAACAAAGTTTTCCTCTTTATAATATTAGTATAGATGTGATTTTTTTTGATCAGGCACTAGATTTTATGCACAAGCATTTTGCAAAAGTAATTGATATTTCCTGTGAGGTAGAGAAAATAATAATTAAACGTTGTTGTTACGGACTGCGTTACACACCTTTCCCATATTACGGAGAACGTTTTCCTTTAACAGCAAAACGAATCAAAATCTTAACCAATAGACATTTTATATCGAACTAGCTTCCGCCCGCGGCTTCGCCCGCGTAGAGTTCGGTTATATCGCGTTTTCCTGAATTTTCTTTAAACCTCACGGACCTCGAGACCTTTTCAACGAATGCAAAACCGTGGAAATCGGTCCGTGTGTTCTGGAGTTATAGCGTCAGGAAGGAAAACCCGACTTGTTCCCCGCGGTTTTACCCGCGTCCCGATGTATTTTTTGTCGCCCTGGTACATGGTGAGCAGTAGCGTCTACACTCGGTATTGGCATACTTATATAAGTTATGCTGCCCTGGTACATGGTGAGCAGTAGCGTCTACACTCGGTATTGGCATACTTATATAAGTTATGCTGCCCTGGTACATGGTGAGCAGTAGCGTCTACACTCGGTATTGGCATACTATTGTATTGGCCATCTACAATCCATCCATCAAGCAAACAATATTTTTGTTTTCCCTCGGGAATATCTGTTTTTTTCGGGATAAAAAGTACCCTATTATTTAATCCGGACTTCTAACTTTACGTCTGCAAAATTTCAAAGCAATCGGTTCAGTAGTTACGGCGTGAAAGCGGAACAAACAAACAAACAAACAAACTCACTTTCCGATTTATAATATTAGTAAGGATAATGTATTCCAGAACAGCTCACAAAACCATTACCTTTCATCTTCCAGGCATTAGCAGCATCAGCTCTCGCCTTAATGCTGGCAGCCATTGTTGGAGTCAAGAAACTGGCTTCCCATGACGGTGGCGACGACCATCAGGTCATATACGCTGGTCACCATGGACACCATAGAAGAAGAAGAGATATCACCCCCTTACCATACCGAGGATGGAGGCATTATGAAAATGCATCGTGATTTTTTTTAGGAAAAATGGGTGTGCCTAATTTATTTGTCGTGCAGTGTAATTTATTGCTTAATTTATTATTAAATTATTGTCGATTTTTTTAGATGTGGGTGTTTTATTTCAATTTTGATATTAGATAATGTAATCTGAAGTGGTGCAGCGAGGATTCTTTTCAGCAGTGATGTGGTGGCACCTTGTTCTCCAGAAACACTTTCTGCTTTGGAGAACAAACACCCTGCCCCATCCGATGACCTTTCTTTTCCCGACCCCCCTGATCCGGACACCCATACCCTCATTATTACAGGTCGACAATTGAGCACGGCAATAGGCTCCTTCAGGAGCGGTTCCGCAGGCGGCCTCGACGGCTTGAGTCCGCAACATCTCAAGGACCTTACCTGCCCAAGCGCCGGGGAAGCTGGTGAGTCGCTCTTGAAAGAGCTTACAGCCCTGGTCAACCTTATGCTCGCCGGCAAGGTGGACGAGGCCGTCATCGACGTCTTGTATGGAGCGAACCTCTGCGCTCTACGCAAGAGGGATGGCGGCATTCGTCCAATTGCCGTAGGGACTACTTACCGTCGCATGGTAGCCAAGATTTGCTGTAAATTTTGTAGTGAGGGAGTTTCGGAAAAATTTCAGCCCCTTCAGCTGGGTTACGGCTCAAGAGGGGGCTGCGAGGCTGCCGTGCACGCGTTATCGACCTATTTAAATTGTGGCAAAGGAGAGGTCATAATGAAGGTTGACATAAAGAATGCCTTTAATTCAGTCAATAGGGACACCTTGCTGGCAGAAACGAAAAAAGAGTTACCCCAAATTTACAGTTTTATTTGGCAATGCTACAGACATCCATCTAAATTACTATATCAGGACAACCTTCTGGAATCTTCTGTTGGCTGTCAGCAGGGTGACCCACTCGGGCCTGTGATTTTCAGTTTAGCCATAAACCCAATAATTCGGCAGCTAAATTCGGAATTCAACGTTTGGTACCTTGATGATGGAACCTTGGGGGGCAAAGTAGTTACAGTACTTAGTGATTTTTCTTTTCTCCAAAACAAATTTCAAGAAATAGGTCTTAATCTTAATTACTCCAAATGCGAACTTTTTGTACAGGACAATACTGACAGACAGGACACACTTTCAAAATTCAATGCAATAGCCCCGGATATTAAATTAATTGATAAGCACTCTCTTTGTCTCCTTGGTTCCCCAATATTTGAAAATTCATTTTCGAATTTTATTCAGGACAAAATACAAAATTTCAATCATATTTCGGAAAGGCTGCTCCAAATTAACATGCACTCAGCCATCACAATCATTAGATATTGTTGTTTTGGCCCAAAATTAACTTACTATTTGCGCGCTTCCAATCTATGGAAGCACACAAACCTTTTGGAACAACTTGACAAAATTATCAGACACACATTATCATCTATTTTAAATGTGGCCCTAGACGACCGAGCCTGGGTTCAGGCTACTCTTCCCATTCGCATGGGAGGGCTTGGCGTCCGCAAAATTTCTAGTATAAGTTTACCGGCCTTTATATCCTCCGTCCATGGTACTGAGAAATTGACCAGGAAAATTCTCCCTTCCACACTGGTCAATTGCGAGGTACCATGCCTGGCTGAGGCTGTAGAGGCTTGGAAAATCACCTGCCCGAATATTGATCTACCCGCCAATCCATCCTCTCAGAGACAGTGGGATGAGCCGCTCTGCAGAGCTATACGGAATAATCTGATTAATACGTCAATTTCTTCTGCAGAGCGAGCGCGCCTTCTGGCTGTGGGCGAATGGGAGTCGGGTTTATGGCTTCTGGCACTTCCGTCGTCAAACATAGGCACCTTGTTTGACGACACCACTTTCCGGCTAGCTATTTGCTTGCGATTGGGTGCTCCGTGCTGCTCTCCTCACCGCTGTCCATGTGGTGAAGCTGTCAGCAGCCTTGGACACCACGGCTTGTCATGTAGCCGCAGCGCCGGCCGTTTTGCACGGCATGCGAATATCAATGACATAATCCGTCGCGCTCTTGTTGCCGTCGGAGTTCCAGCCATATTAGAACCCAGTGGTCTGGCACGCGACGATGGCAAGAGACCAGACGGTATGTCGTTGTTCCCATGGAAGATGGGTAGGTCTTTAGTATGGGACGCGACCTGTGTCGATACTCTTGCACCATCTCACCTTCCTAGCTCGGCGCGATGTGCTGGTTCCGCTGCTGCGGCTGCAGAGGACCTCAAACGGCGCAAATATAGTACCCTGGTGGGTAACTATACGTTTGAGCCATTTGGGGTTGAAACCCTCGGGCCGTGGGGTCCAAGTGCTCATCTCCTATATAAGGATATCGCTAAGCGACTTGCTGACACTTCAGGTGACCCAAGGGCTGGTTTTTATTTCGGCCAAAAAGTAAGCATTGCCATCCAACGTGGCAATGCTGCCAGCCTCTTGGGTACACTCCTGGTGGGCAGCGATGAGGAGGAGTTTTTTGATGCAATTTTTTAAAATAGTAAGTGTATATATTAGGTAATAAGTTAGTTGTATATATTTTGATTATTAAGATATTGTAAAAAGTTATTTGTTAATTGTTAAACCCAAATAAATAAAGATATTTCCTTAAAAAAAAAAAAATCTGAAGTTAGCCTTTTCATTTGCATGGTTGTGATGTTTCGTACATATTTGTTGAATGTTCATGAAATTACTTCGGACCTTAACTAGGATAAAAGCTCTAATGAATAAACATTTAAGCGATCTTCCAACTTCAAAAAAAGTGTTTTGGTCATAAGGTATACATACGGTCGAAAACTATATTGTGGTGTTACCTATGTAAACAAAAATATTTTTTGAGTAGATTTTACGAATTAATGGTTATAGGTAAGTAGTGGTCAAATTGCTTCACAGAAGCCAATTTATTTTCATCAGGAATATAAACTGCAGGAAACCATTGAATTGTGACCAGAAAATAAAAAACAAAACACCGCAACAAATCTTTTCTCACCATGTAGGTAACTATTCTGCACTCTGCTCACGATCCTCCCAGGGGTTACATGGAATGAAGGCTCCATTGATTGTAAACACCCATTGTGGCCAAATTAGTGCGGAGCCACCGCACTCAGATTTTGCAGAGACTGAGTAGATCGATGGTTTTTATATCTTGTTTTTAAGATGGTGAGGTTTTCAGATTGAGTGGAGGTTTTAAAAGTACCCCCATGTGATACTATGATTTAAAAATATTATGAGGACAATAATAGAAAAGGAAAACTTCACTTCGTCAGTATCTTATATTCAAACTACTGACTTCAGCTAGTCAGTTCGTGTGTACCTTTAAAAATCTTCGATATCCCGACGATCATGGTCTCTTAGAGGTACTGCCACACTTATCACTGAATGTGTATGATCACTTATATAAACTTACTCAAAATCGCTTATCCTCAGTTGTACATCGTGACGTATACGGAAGGTCTAAATTAGTGACAGAGTATCAAAACATTAATTACCCAATAAGTATTAACAACAACTTCAGTAGAAGAAAAATTTAAGAAGCCTAAAATTCAATCCATAATGTTCATGGAGAACTCGAATAGCCAAGATATCGGTAACATAAGTACCTATCGAATAAAAAAGAACATACCAAACTTCAACACCTTTTCTCTCACAAGAATGTAATAAGAACTGAAAACAAGTTAGAACTAAGTAAACAAAGAAAAAGGTACCTAACAACTTAAACAAAAACTTAAATGTCCGTTCACTTTCACTTCGTTTTTGAACGATAAATAAGTAGGTATAACATTTTTTTGTACTTTCACTGGAAAATTGGACAAGATGTTATGTCATTGCAGTTTTTTCGACTTATCTAGAAATCTTGCCTGAATTCAGTAAGGGATCATAATAAGGCAGGTTCCTGAAATGACTTTTTAATTTTATACGGCTACTGAGAAGTAAATTACACCTCTTTAGCTAAAACTTTTACAACTTTATCAATTAAACTGTGCAAATAAAATATGAAATACGTAATTACACGACTGCAAAATCTACCTAGTAGAATTAGTAAGGGGATCTTCACACTGCCCCGCATCACGCTGCATCTTGCGTGTCGACGCACCTACGCGCGTTCCTGCGGGAGTGCAGATCTGCATCATCGTGCGGGTTTTTCGCGCACTCACGCGCGTAGTTGCGTTTTGTTAATTCACGCACGACGGCTCTCATCGAGTTCCATTTTCAAACATACACGTCACGCCCATTCAAAATCACGCGCGTCACTGCGGGATTCAGTGTGCCATACCTTGCGTCTCGCCCCGCACCTACGCGCGGGGGTGCGTTTTTCTCCGCATGTATGTGCGTGATCCGCATGAACGCGCGTGGATGCATTTTCAGTGTGTTGGACTATGCGTGTTTTCCATACAAACGGAGATATTTCCATACAACGGAAAAAACGCATCCACGCACTACGCTGCATCATGCGGGGCAGTGTGATAATCGCCTTAATATTATTTAGCTTAGAAAGTCACAAAAAAATGGCACTTTCTCCTACTTTTTTCTTAGGCGATTATCACACTGCCCCGCATGATGCAGCGTAGTGCGTGGATGCGTTTTTTTTCCGTTGTATGGAAATATCTCCGTTTGTATGGAAAACACGCATAGTCCAACACACTGAAAATGCATCCACGCGCGTTCATGCGGATCACGCACATACATGCGGAGAAAAACGCACCCCCGCGCGTAGGTGCGGGGCGAGACGCAAGGTATGGCACACTGAATCCCGCAGTGACGCGCGTGATTTTGAATGGGCGTGACGTGTATGTTTGAAAATGGAACTCGATGAGAGCCGCCGTGCGTGAATTAACAAAACGCACCTACGCGCGTGAGTGCGTGAAAAACCCGCACGATGATGCAGATCTGCACTCCCGCAGGAACGCGCATAGGTGCGTCGACACGCAAGATGCAGCGTGATGCGGGGCAGTGTGAAGATCCCCTGAGAGCCGCCGTGCGTGAATTAACAAAACGCAACTACGCGCGTGAGTGCGCGAAAAACCCGCACGATGATGCAGATCTGCACTCCCGCAGGAACGCGCGTAGGTGCGTCGACACGCAAGATGCAGCGTGATGCGGGGCAGTGTGAAGATCCCCTTACGAAAGCGCAAGCGTTTTATGTATAAGTTAATAGATGGCGCTGTTTCACTCGTTTCTCAGCCATTTTAAATATAATATTATTTCCACAAACTTTAACCCTACTCTCAGTATTTACAAAAATACTGACACTACTTATTATATAATTTGATGGTCTTCCAGTTTTTGCAACATGGTTTGAAGCGCCGCGCCATCTAGAAGAACTCAGTCAAACTTATTTAGCTTTGTACCTACGTGACGAAGAAAGTAGTGCACAATTTCTCCTACAACTCTCTCAAGCTGTTACTTTCACTTCGTAATAATTATAGCATTTTCACATAGATGGCGCTACGGTTGGAACTTTCACATAGCTGTACACTTTATCAATGCGAAGTTAGCTTCTTTGAAAATGCTATCTATGGTATATTCAGAGGTAATACAGGTATGAAGAGCGTGTTACTCTTTTGTACACCCCAAACTTAATATTTTTAAACAATTTTGTAAGCTTTGGACACCCGCACACTTGGTAAAGTGAAAAGTTGACATGTTGACATTCATCCCACATTCTTTATGTACCTATGGCGTAAAGCAGGTTAGGCGATTATCACACTGCCCCGCATGATGCAGCGTAGTGCGTGGATGCGTTTTTTTCCGTTGTATGGAAATATCTCCGTTTGTATGGAAAACACGCATAGTCCAACACACTGAAAATGCATCCACGCGCGTTCATGCGGATCACGCACATACATGCGGAGAAAAACGCACCCCCGCGCGTAGGTGCGGGGCGAGACGCAAGGTATGGCACACTGAATCCCGCAGTGACGCGCGTGATTTTGAATGGGCGTGACGTGTATGTTTGAAAATGGAACTCGATGAGAGCCGCCGTGCGTGAATTAACAAAACGCAACTACGCGCGTGAGTGCGCGAAAAACCCGCACGATGATGCAGATCTGCACTCCCGCAGGAACGCGCGTAGGTGCGTCGACACGCAAGATGCAGCGTGATGCGGGGCAGTGTGAAGATCCCCTTACTGATGTTTATTATTTCGTGATGGCCATTGGGGAATGATAAATGAAAAATAATTAAGTTGAGTAGGTAAGCACCTGCGATTTTATTTGGCAGTTTTGAAAAAAGTTGTGAAAAAATTATCAGCTTACAGATAAGCAGTATGACAAGCTGCTTAAAAGTGGACAGCAGGTACCTACCTATAAAAAAAGGAATCTGCATTGTTTTTTATACCTATAATCTGAAAGACACATAAGGACTCAAAACCTCAAAAGGTATCCATAGATATCCTGTGAAGAAAGAAGTTTACCCAATAGTTACATTACAATAAAAAAAAATCTGTATCTGTAGGTAGGTAGGTACCTAATAAATAAAATAAAATAAAAAAACACATTGCTACGAAGAAGCACACATAGTTAAGTAAGTATAATTTGATGATCGTGTTGAAGAAAAAATATCAACACAAAAGTATTTAAATAAAAATGATTCCTTCTTATTTTCTTAACCGACTCCCCAAATAAGTAACAGGTGTTCGTGACAGAAGGGACCCACAATTATGTACCTTCCGAAACACGATGGACTTTGTTAGGACAATAGCAGGTCACTCCTTCACGGACCTACGATTGATTAATCCGTGAGTTTGAGACAGAGTTTGACATCTTTTTAAGATAACAAAACAGGAAAAAGCCCACACAGCAAGCATCGTAGACATTTTCTCTCAACAACTAGGGCTCGTAATGGTGAGCTTAGATTTCCCAGCGGCCGGACGTCCCGAGGAAGCCTCAGTTTAGAGACCAGCGCACGCGCCTCCCGGGTGCACAGGACAGTTTCTAACAAAATATATGACGAGTAAATTGGGTAGTTTTTTTATGCATAGAGTTGGCGTATGTAATCATCCTCCGAGCCTTTTTTCTCAACTATGTTGGGGTCGGCTTCCAGTCTAACCGGATTTAGCTGAGTACCAGTGTTTTACAAGGAGCGACTGTCTATTTGGCCTCCTCAACCCAGTTACCCGGCAACCCGATATCTCTTGCTAAGACTGGTTATCAGAGTTTCTGGCTTCTCACTACTCAAAACCCCCGCCCTCCTATTTTTGGTGTTTTAGGAAACTACATTGAGATAACAGGAAAAAGCCCACACAGAGAGCATCGTAGACATTTTCTCTCAACAACTAGGGCTCGTAATAGGTGAGCTAAGATTTCCCGGCGGCCGGACGTCCCGAGGAAGCCACAGTTTAGAGACCAGCTAAACTACTAAACGTGCTATCTGCACGCGCCTCCCGGGCTTGCGGGGCTGGTCGATACAGCTGGTAACAAAATGTGTAACCCGCCAATTGTACTGTTTTTATATGAATTATTTTGTACTTATTTTTATTTATTAGATAAAACAATATATATATCTTATATATATATAAAAGAAAGTCGTGTTAGTTACTCCACTTATAACTCAAGAACGGCTGAACCGATTTAGCTGAAAACAGGCAGGGAGGTAGTTTAGAGCCAGGAGAAGGACATAGGATAGTTTTTATTACAAAAAATAAAAATAAAAAATACAATTTATTCCGGACATACAGCGCCATCTATTATTCAAACCAAAAATCTGCCGGATGACACTATTCCACGCGAACGAAGTCGCGGGCAAAAGCTAGTTTTTAATAAATTAGCATTAAGGCACAGATAATTACTCTATTTGTCACTGAAACGTAAGTACATTTTAAGTCTATCTAAAGCATATTATCATGTCCTTGCGATTTGTAAATACTCGTGGTTTTATTAAGAATTTTCCCAAGTCAAAATCTGGATTGAAATAATAGTTTGTTACTGCAATTGGAGGTAAATACTCCTGTCTGTAATCATATTGGAATTAAAAGGTTAGTTTTTCCTTATTCTCGTGATTTCAATTCTGAGTTTCTAGTATATTTTTTTCTTCAAATTATGTCTGCACTCGACTGTACCCACCTTTTATCGCCACTGGCCTTGTTATACTAGAAACCTAGCTCTATATACTTGCCCCGCGACGTTGCTCGTCGTAAACATAGCTGGAATGTTGACGAGACTAGACTAACGTTTGTAGAATTATTACGGCCAGATAATTGCCTGTAATTCTAGTATAAGTGATTTAGACGGTGAAAAGAGAAAGAGATGGTTATGAGAAGTTAGTGGGTCAATGTTTTTTTTTTGTTTATTTGTTTAAATAGTTAGTGGCTGTTAATAGGTCGATTTTTATTTTGTTTTGTTAGTTTATTAACTTAATTAGATGATTGATGGTATCATTTACCTTTGTCAAAGATTTTGGGTCACCTTGATATATTTATAGTGAGTTACACTATTTAAGTAGGTACAAGGATAAGTCGTGGTGGCCTAGTGGGTAAAGAACCAACCTCTCGAGTATGAGGGTGTGAGTTCGATTCCAGTTCAGGCAAGTACCAATGCAACTTTTCTAAGTTTGTATGTACTTTCTAAGTATATCTTGGACACCAATGGCTGATAAAAAGGTGAAGGAAAACATCTTGAGGAAACCTAGACTATATAGTCTGAAATCACCAACCCGCATTGAGCAAGCGTGGTGATTAATGCTCAATCCTTCTCCGTGTGAGAGGAGGCCTGTGCCCAGCAGTGGGACGATAAAAAAGGATGTAACAGTTAGGATAACCGAACCATTTTCAGCTGTTAAGGCGCGTCCCCGAGCAAAACGCAGCGGAAGCTTATTGTACTGTTTTTTGAAGTCAACTTCTTATTGTCTAAAACAAATACCAACTAATAAAAAATACATAAAATTTGTAGACATTCTTGACTCTTGGATGGTAGTTTTTTTTTAGTTTTAAGCAGAATAATGTCTAATTATAGGGTCATAACAAAACCACAGAAATGAGAAATAATCACTAATAAGATGCATCTCTTCGTAAAGTAACTATTATTTTTATTTGCGTATATTTATATTTAAATATGAGCGTTCTCGCTACGTATTTCTTGCGCCGAGTTTGTATGGCGCAGAGGCTCAAGGTCATTTGCCCAAGGTACCGTCTTAAATCACCGATTTGACAAATGAGTGCGAATTTCACTGCTGGTTATGGTTTGGTTATCGTTATAGTTAAGTTAAATGGTTAATGTCACGCCATTGGTAATAGTTTTTTTTTTTTGTTTTTAATATTTAGAAAATAATATTGTTACTTAAGTGAAAAATAATGACCGCTATTAGGGTCCGTTCAGATAGACCGGGTCGGAGAGCAACGGCGCACATTTTTCTTTTCACACAGACCGGAGCCGATCGGCTGCGCGAGCATTAAAGAGCATGCAAACGGAGCCAAACGTCAAGAAAAAATACACGATCGGAGCCGGTCGGCTCCTCTTATTATTTCACACCGAGCGCATTCGAGCATTCTCAATGACAAAAGCAGTGCGCATGCAAAAATAAACCTTACTTCAAATACTAAGTACTCAATTTTCAACGTGTTAAGAATTTGCTCTGCTCTCCGACCCGGTCTATCTGAACGGATCCTTAGTATTACATATCTCACCAACAAAATGTTAATTTAAAAGATTTTTCGGTACTTTACAATCATAATAAAAATAACACCTATAATTATGCTTGCCATAGTAACATTAAGACCGCAGTAAAAACATTTCTAATTGTAACCCTTTCACTGCTCATGCATAAATAAACTATATAAATTCGGATACTTTCTTTGTATCCGAAAATTGACAAAAATCATTATTCAAAGTCTATCGCCTATTGGAAAGGAGTCCCGTTTAAATTGATCCATTGAATGTAAATTACTTCATCCTAGGCATAGCATCACATCTCTCTATGTAGGGTTTTAGGTTAAACGTATGTAAAGAAGTTCCAAAATTGGACCAGTAGTTCCTGAGATGAGCGCATACAAACAGTCTTCATAATTAATAATTTGCTGTAAAATAGTAAGTGTCACTTGAAGGTTTAGTATGTCCTGTTAAATGATGTAAAAAACAACGAACCTAATAATGTTTAAATTCATTTTGAAATTAATAAATATACCTAGGAATGTCTGTCTGTACTTACTGCAAATTTTTTCTAGATTGATCTAGATTCTAGCCATAAAGCAGAATTATGTTTACAAATCCATGACTTTGAGATGCATAAAGATAAGAAAAACGAGTTTCCTTTCAAAACTCCATAACTCAAACTTTGCAAAAAAGCCTACAGCTACTCCAAAAGTGGTTCACCAGCTCGTGAGGGATTTGAACCCCCGACCACCTTTGCCTTTCATTAACTGGGCGCTCTAACCGCTGAGCTAACGAGCCTTTGCACTGAAGTCTAGAAAAGGGCTTTAGGTCTTAAAGTTGTGACGTCATCGCCCTTTAGTAGGTACAGATCCAAAGCTATATTTAGATCGAGACGGTTTGTGTATGTACGGGACATTCAAGGTTGCGGTCAGACATGTGCAATATGTGCATGGGTTATCATTTACCTTGTGGTGTAACTAGCTTCTGCCAGTGGTTTCACCTGCATTCTGTGAGAATAACTCAGCGCGCCGGGATACAAAAATTGCTTAGATATAGCTTTTTGACATAAATGGATAATCCGTTTCTCTAACACTATAAAAATGTGTTACAGCCTTTTTATCGTCCCACTGCTGGGCTCAGGCCTCCTCTCACACGGAGAAGGATTGAGCATCAATCACCATGCTTGCTCAATGCGGGTTGGTAATTTCAGACTTTATAGTTTATAAAAATGTATCAATCAATAATTCCGGATATAGCGTTTTCAAACAAACACCTCTTCTGCTTTACGATAGTATCTCAATTCTCGAGTTTTGTCGGAACGGGTTTAAAACCATCGGGAACTGGAGTGTTTCTTATAGGTTCTTACTCCTTTTAGAAACAAGGCTCAGAATTGGACATTCATTTTGGTTATGGAGACAGTCAGCTAGTGATGCTGATAGTACCAAAATTTTTATTGGAATCAGCAAAAGCAGGTCGCCTAAATCTATACTAATATTATAAAGCTGAAGAGTTTGTTTGTTTGTTTGTTTGAACGCGCTAATTTCAGGAACTACTGGTCCGATTTAAAAATTTCTTTCAGTGTTAGATAGCCCATTTATCGAGGAAGGCTATAGGCTACTTTTTATCCCGGTACGGGAAGTAGTTCCCACGGGATGCGGGTGAAACCGCTGGCAGAAGCTAGTGAAAATATAAAAATCAATTACATAGGTACCAGCAGAAAAAAATCAAATCAAAACCACATCTAAAGCAGTGATGATGGTCTCCCATTTGTCTCACGATGTCGTTCGACATAAACGTGCAATTTACTTGGAAAGTCTCGACGCGATTTACCTCGAAACATATAAACCGGACATGGAATACAGCAGTTTATGAGCTGATCTTGTGATGGTGTTCAAATTATTAAAACAGCTGTTGTGTGAAAAAACATTTGAAGGTGCATATAATACATCTTTGTATGTTTGCGTTCTGGACGAGTCGGCTGTCATTTGCACATCTCGTAGTAATTATGGATAGTTAAAAGCTAGAACGTCTGATAACAACACTTTTTGGGGCCTGGGTATTATTGGATTGAGGAGATTTGCAATCATATTCTCCCTAGCCTTTTACCAACCATGTTGGGGTCAGTTTCCAGTCAATATTTACTATTTCAACACAAAATATAACCATTTGTTTGTATGTCTAACTTTTTCAATAAATAGGCTTATCTTATATCGAAACTGCTATAGTAATCTAAAGTCGTGGTGGCCTAGTGGGTAAAGAACTAACCTCTCGAGTATGAGGGTGTGGGTTCGATTCCAGGTCAGGCAAGTACCAATGCAACTTTTCTAGGTTTGTATGTACTTTCTAAGTAATCTTAGACACCAATGGCTGATAAAAAGGTGAATCTTGAGGAAACCTGGACTATATATATAGTCTGAAATCACCAACCCGCATTGAGCAAGCGTGGTGATTAATGCTCAATCCTCTTCCGTGTGAGAGGAGGCCTGTGCCCAGCAGTGGGACGATAAAAAGGCTGTAACAGTAACAGCAACATAGTAATCTAAGTAAAACAAAACCTATCCTATATTTTCTAACCATGGCCTTAATTAACAAACATAATCATACCAGCTTATTCACGACCCTATAAATCTTTTACTTACATATTCCCACACTTAATACCCATGCATTAGGGGACACCTCCCGTGAGCCGTATCTAGGCGTAATACATTATACCTAGGTCACCTATGGTAAGTAAAAACTAAAACAATAGAGTGTGGTATACTTCATTTGAATGAGAACGATGGGTATTCTTGAACCTATGTTAAGTACCTATGTCATAATGTAAAGTTCTAGACAGTCTTGACAGTTTTCTTTAAAGGCTTAGATAGAGAAACAACTATATTTTAACGACGTCAAAAAACATCAATTGAATCCCGCTTTGGGTTAGCAGCGTTGACGGAGTGTCAGACTCTAAATGACTAAAAACCGTCGTGTTCCGTCGTAGGCCTTTAATGGTCCAGGGCCGCGGTAACTCTTTCGAACAATCCCGCAGCAAGATAGGGAAACAACTTGCGTTAACACAAGATATTTAAAGCCATGAGCAATGAAAGGGGACATTTAACAAACTTGGCTGCAAAACAGCACTTTTCGAACGTCAAAAAAAAAAAATACAAAAGACAGCCCCCATAACGCCCGCCCTTCACCACTTCCTATGTGTTTTTGCTGGGAAGAAGAAGTGGCGCAACAAACTCCCCAGCAACACATGTGTGTCTGTAGGTTTAAAGAACCTTTCAACAAAGTACAGTGAGTACCTATATTGCAGTACGCAATACGCAATATTGTCATAAAATAAAATTGCACCACATGCTAGCTAGCACTCACCCTACGGATCTTGTCTAACTCAAGCATTGAATTTTGATGTGAAAAGAAAATTATAGCCTCCAATTATTTATAATAGTATATGAGGGAGTGCCTACCTTCATGTGATATTCTATTGCAACCCTATGTAATGTACAACATGGGTAAGTAATGAATCTAAATTGGACCGGTCAGCCAGGAAAAAAAGAAGTAGGTATAGATAGTTCAACTCAGTTTTGCGCACGGCCCTATGTGTGCGTCGGCTTGTAAATATACAACTTTCATTCGTGTGACAGTGACGTCGTCCGAGCATGACGTGTTCTTATCGCTTTTTGTCATGGGTACAGTCGTTTACGAAAATACTAGTTATTCACGGAGAAATTATTAAAGAGTCAGGTAAAGCGTTTCATAAAATGAAACAACATTCAAAGCTTTTTATTATTAAATATAGTTTTTCATTATTTTCTCATACGTCTTTTCAAATTGACATTGACAGTCTCTAAGAAATAAATAAGGTGAAATATCTAAGATGAATTAAATACTCCTTACATATTTTCTAGCTCGGGGTAAGCGGACAATAAATAAAAGTGTGGACTAAGAATGTAAAAAGGGGTATAATCTAGTAAGTATAATAATGTAGGTAAACAAATTAACAAAATGTGTGGGGATTTTTTTTTTTTTTAATATTGTTTCGCAAAACGTCGACCTAAATAAGAAAATCATAAATGAACGTTTGAGTCAAATTGATGAAGAGATGTGGGGTTATACTTGTCGACATGTACAAAAGAAAAGAGAAGAATACTATAGACATTTTGTCAGTCAGAATTTATAATTCACCTTGGAGAGTAGCAAATCCGAAAATTCATCATTTGATTTTTCAAGTAGCAATTCAGAATCATTATAAATAAATAAACATTAACGTATACAACCCCTAAATAACTGTATTGTACCCGACTGTACCTCTTGTCACGCACACAAAGTCACTATATATGTACAAGGGTTACCGACACATAAGGCCGCGCGCACGACTGAGTTGAACTTACTATATATGAAAAGAGTTTACAAAATTATATAATACTACTTATACAGTTGTATAGTCAGTAAGACGACCTGGCACTACAAACCACAGCCACAAGCAAGTTTTAAATAAAAGGGAACTACACTGACTAACTTACTTAAAGAGGAATGAATATAAGATTCGCATGCGTAGACATTTTATCGTTCCTGATATTATCGTAACAACAAGACAATCTTTAGTCTTTCCTTCATTTTTAACCGACTTCCCAAAAAGGAGGAGGTTCTCAATTCGTCGGGATCTTTTTTTTTTTTTTTTTATTTTTTATGTATGTTCACCGATTACTCGAAGACGCCTAGACCGATTTGCAAAATTCTTTTTTTGTTTGATAGGGTATACTGTAACCCGGCACGGGGTTTTTACTCCCACCGTTCTACAGTAAAAATTAAATGGTATAGGAAACTAATGAAACAACACAACTATATTTCACTTCCATGTATTTTGCCGACAAAAATTAGGTTATTATATAATGCTGTAATAAACACACAATAATAATTTCACAAACAGTACAGGGCTGACCGCCCCAGACCACTATGTCTCGGGTTCCACAGTGGTCTGAAGTGGCAACCTCTGTCAAAATCCTATACCTTTGAACATGAGTATATTGACTCTAAACAAGGCCTCAGGGCCGCTTTGCAAGTTCGAGAGGTGAACACTGGTGACTGGTAGCTCAATCGTTAAATGTAGTAATCACTATGCTGCACACACGCAGCCAGATAATAAAATTAATACAAAGCTCTTGTTAGACAAGGCTCACAAAATACTCTCTCTCTGCATACAACTCCCTAGTCAGAAAGTCTCTCCCTCAGTCTCTCAAATAGCTCCCCTTGGCATCGGTGATATACGGGGTCCGTCTATCTCCACACGAAATCGCGTCCTCCGGGGCATGTCACACAGGACAGATAATCACACAGCACTCACGCACAACACAAGGTACCTGCCGTCTTCATGTAACGAGGAGCGTGGAGGCGGTAGCCGCCACTGTGGGTCAGCCACGCTGTCACAGCTCACCCGTCGGACCGTACCTGGCCGACGAACAGTCGCAAGACCACGGCGACACCAATCACCCACGCGGTGACCACGTGCACAAGAGTAGCCTGAGATTAAGGCCCTCCTAAAAAAACCAGACCTGTAGACAACAACCCTGTATGAATCGCATGAATCTACACGAATTCCGAGAGGAACAGAAACACGTACAATATACTCACAGGAAACTCCAAAATATGCTCCGAAGAAATAATGGCCGACAGGCGTCAGAAACAGTCGGGAACAAAGTCTGCTTCCATTGCAGACGGGTCCTGGATAAGGCTGAGCGGGAAACGATGCCTGACAAATATATGGCTCGACGGCACTCGTGGCATCAGGGCTCCAGAACCCTGGCCCCTCCAGACACCAAGCTCAGACCCAAAAAAAATGGCGTGACTCCTCACGTCCAAACCCCCAAAAATCCCTCCTTTTCCATCGCAATGACAATGCACTCTCTCGAATGTTCGACCACAGAGCAGAGCAAACTCCTTCTTGTCATAGATAATTTCCTGTCAAACTCGACTAATCGATCCTTACGTCCGAATGCATCAGACCGATGAAATTTATCAAATGATTTCCAAACACCTCACATAACACAGCTAAATAATTGCTACTAATTATTTAATATAAACAATTAATTAAAACCTTTAATCTGTTTACGATTTAGACTAAGAACACACAACGCCATCTAGTTGGATCTCCAATCCAACACAAATCGATTGTTAACCTTAATTCGACAACAGATGGCGTTTGCAACGTCACAATACTTCACAGGTGGTCCCATAATCATCAGGTCAGGATCTGATGATGGAAACCCTGAGAAATCGAGAGCAACTTTCGAAAATTGTAGGCATGCATAGGTTAAAAACTTGACAATGAGGTGTACCTCTGATAGCACTATACAACAGTGAAGGTTTGGAGCTGACCTGATGATGGAGACGAGAGAAGGTCGAGGGAACTCGACAACTGAATATGTAAACTACCTCGTGTTTGGGCTTATATTCTTTGTATTGACGAGACCTTTGTAACAGTGAAGGTTTGGAGCTGACCTGGTGATGGAGACGAGAGAAGGTCGAGGGAACTCGACAACTGTATATGTAAACTACCTCGTGTTTGGGCTTATATTCTTTGTATTGACGAGACCTTTGTAACAGTGAAGGTTTGGAGCTGACCTGATGATGGAGACCAGAGAAGGTCGAGGGAACTCGTCAACTGAATACGTAAACTACCTTGTGTTTGGGCTTATATTATTCGTGTTTATAAGAACTTTCCACTAATGCGGATAGTGACAACTATACTTGTCACTGAAAAGCTAAAAATAAAAAACTTTTTACAAAAAAATAAAACCGACTCCCAAAAACACTGAAAAGCAAAAAAAAAACTATTCTTAGGTGCATCGGCCTAGAAGTCGGTGGCGAAATAAACATATCATCATCCACTAGACACCGAATTCTAGGCCGATGCACCTAAGAATAGTTTTTTTTTTGCTTTTCTCTACTAACTTAAGGCAAAAAAAATTTTTACTAACTTAAGGCAAAAAAGTTCCTACTGCTTATAAACCCGAGCAACAAATTAATGATCTTTCAAACAGTTTGCTCATTTATCAGTAGTCATTGATACATTTCCACTATTCATGTTTTCTTCCCAAGTTTTTCATAACTATATAGACTTTCAAACATACTTGTTCGGTTTCCATTTCATGTATCGCTTTCATATGCCTGTTAATTAAGAATTGATGCGCAATAATTAATGTGATCTTGACATAACAATAGGTGACACTTTCATTTGTTAATACTGTTATAAAGATAAATGAATGAAAAGCTTAATCCGTCTATTGTCTATATCTATAGAAATAAAAATGAATTGTTGTTCGTTAGTCTGATTAAAACTCGAGAACGGCTGGGCCGATTGAGCTGATTTTGGTTTTAAAATGTTTGTCGTAGTCCAGGGTGGGTCTAAACGGTGAGCAAATAAGGAAAAGGCGGTACGAAGTTCGCCGGGTCAGCTAGTCTATCTATATTTATAAAAATGAAACCCGCTTTCCGTTGTCACGACATAACATGAAAACGGCTTGACCGATTTAGCTGAAAATTAGAGGGGAGGTAACTTAGACCCGGGAGAAGGTTTTAGGATAGTGTTTGTCACCATCCGGCTACGGGACGCGGGTGAAACCGCGGGCGAAAGCTAGTGTTGCCAATTATCTGGTAGTTTATTTCCCTTGTACCTACTTCAATGGGGTAGAGATCACCATGTCCCGAGCTTTTTCCCAACTATGTTGGGGTAGGCTTCCAGTCTCATCGTATGCTACCAAGGAGCGACTGCTTATCTGATCTCCTCAATCCAGTTACCAATACCCCTAGGTAGGACTGGTTAACAGAGTTACTGGCTTCTGACTACCTACCCGTAACGACTGCCAAAAATGTTCAATAAGGGTCCGTTCAGATAGACCGGGTCGGAGAGCATCGGCGCGCATTTTTCTTTTCACACAGACCGGAGCCGATCGGCTGCGCGAGCATTAAGGAGCATGCAAACGGAGCCAAACATCAAGAAAAAATACACGATCGGAGCCGGTCGGCTCCTCTTATTATTTCACACCGAGCGCATTCGAGCACAATGACAGAAGCAGTGCGCATGCAAAAATAAACCTTACTTCAAATACTAAGTACTCAATTTTAAACGTGTTAAGAATTTGCTCTGCTCTCCGACCCGGTCTATCTGAACGGACCCTAACAGTCGCGCAAACAGGTTGATCGGGATAAAGATACTTAGAAGATAAAAACCGTCCTCTATATTGATCAAGGGTGCACTTAGGCACAAATCACTAAATAGTTACTACGACTTTGGTACCTGCCAGGATTGCGGGGTTGTTCGAAACACATATACCGCAACACATCCCCTTCCCTTCGAGGGACGGGACAGGGGTATGTGGGACTCCCCGGTAAAGACATTCCTGGTTTACCCACTAAAAAGTGGCCTCGCCTGATTGGAGGGGGTCTGGAAATCTATGGCGTCCAGCTTACAAAATAACAGTGGGTAACAGTCTGGATGGTCTTTCCATTCGATGATTTCCTAACTTATAAGAAGAAAGAGTAGGTATATGCATTCATTAGTGTTTCCGATATAATATTTTGAAAAAACTATCTCACAACCTGTATTTTCACTGTGTTCTACAGATAAACTCCATCCAAAGGTTGTCTGGAAGAAATCGCTATTTAGCGATAAGACCGCCGATTGTACTGTTTTTTGTATGTTGTGATGTCCTGTGTTGTTAATTTTCTTGGTGTACAACAAAGAATAATCTATCTATTATCGAACTCTAAACATATTTCTTCAACTATTTCACCTCCATCATCCCACTACACACGAACTAATGTTGAAAGAAATCTAACCCCCCAGCGCTCATTTCCACACATTATTTTAAGTGGCGGTCAGCGTAGAGAAGCGAGAGTGGGTGAAAGCGAGCTCGGGTTAAATAATACCCGCGTCCGGAATGGATCGGGTTAACTGTTCATGTGAGTGTTAAGAAAAATGCCTAATAAAGCTTTTTTCCAAAAATGTTAACCGACTTCAAAAACGTACCTACCTTTCTAAAACCATCACCTAAGTATAAATAATATCCTGGAATCCCGCACAAACATTCATAAACATTCATTTTGACGACCTCGATGGCGCAATAGTCACCATGCCGGACTGCCGAACCTGAGGACCCGGGTTCGATTCCCGGTTCGGTCGACATTTGTGTGATGAGCATGCTTGTTGGCCGTGGTCTGGGTGTTACAATATATATTTATAAATATGTATATGTGTAGCTATATGTAGTTTATCAGTTGTGTTAGCGCCCATAACACAAGTTAATTAATAACTTAGCATGGGGCTAACCGACCGTGTGTGGAAAGGGGTCCTGACATTATACGTACAGGTGAATCTGAGAACCAAACACAGATGAAAAAACCCCCGACGGTAAAAATCTTATTGAAAAATAATAAAATAACTCAAAACCCCCGACTTAACCCAATTATATAGGAATATCCGTCGGGAGCTGCCATTAAACCAGCTAAAGGATTCTAGTGTCGTGAATACAATTATTGAAGAATTGTAGATGTTTAACGATGACATAAAATACACTCAATTAATTGTTGAAATTTCATATAGAAAAGGCAGCCCCCGACGGTTATTCCTATATAATTGGGTTAAGTCGGGGGTTTTGAGTTATTTTATTATTTTTCAATAAGATTTTTACCGTCGGGGGTTTTTTCAAAATTTTTAATTTTGCTTAATTTTATTTCAGACTTTATAGAGAACATATACGAATTATAGTCTATATAATATGTTATTGCAATATTATTTTGCACCGATATTGTAGCGACCTCTAGTGAGTTACAGGCGTAATTTTTATTATTTGGGAACATGCATTAAGCACGTACACATTGCTGATGAAAACAGAATTGTAATCGGACGTTTTGATTATATTGTAACATTGTTTGGCACTAATATTGTGGCGCCCCCTAGTGATTAATAGCCATGACACCTATCTAAGAACATGAACACGTTGAACGCAAATCTGTTATTGAAAACCACATCAAAATCGGATCATTAGTTTAGAAGGTAGGTGGGAACATTACTTTGCTGTTTTGCACTAATATTGTGGCGCCCCCTAGTGAGTTACAGCCATGCCACCTATCTAAGAACATGAACACGTTGAACGCAAATCTGTTATTGAAAACCACATCAAAATCGGATCATTAGTTTAGAAGGTAGGTGGGAACATTACTTTGCTGTTTGCACTAATATTGTGGCGCCCCCTAGTGAGTTACAGCCATGACACCTATCTAAGAACATGAACACGTTGAACGCAAATCTGTTATTGAAAACCACATCAAAATCGGATCATTAGTTTAGAAGGTAGGTGGGAACATTACTTTGCTGTTTGCACTAATATTGTGGCGCCCCCTAGTGAGTTACAGCCATGACACCTATCTAAGAACATGAACACGTTGAACGCAAATCTGTTATTGAAAACCGCATCAAAATCAGATCATTAGTTTAGAAGGTAGGTGGGAACATTACTTTGCTGTTTGCACTAATATTGTGGCGCCCCCTAGTGAGTTACAGCCATGACACCTATCTAAGAACATGAACACGTTGAACGCAAATCTGTTATTGAAAACCACATCAAAATCGGATCATTAGTTTAGAAGGTAGGTGGGAACATTACTTTGCTGTTTGCACTAATATTGTGGCGCCCCCTAGTGAGTTACAGCCATGACACCTATCTAAGAACATGAACACGTTGAACGCAAATCTGTTATTGAAAACCGCATCAAAATCAGATCATTAGTTTAGAAGATAGGTGGGAACATTACTTTGCACAAACGCACACACAAACACACAAACACACAAACACACAAACACACAAACACACAAACGCACATCTCTCACCCCAAACGCATATACCTGCTCCGTTCCGTCGTGGGTAAAAAGCAGAAATTAAAAATGGCTTTGGAAGTTGGTTGAAAAAATCTTACGCATGTAGGTATATCGAACGTTTTCATTTTTACAAAGCCTGTAAGTTATTAATTTGAAGGGTATGATAAAAAAACAGCAGGAAAATATACTAAGGTATATCATTCGGAGATTATAGTAGGAGATATTAGTACCTACCCACAAATCTATACTAATATTATAAAGCTGAAGAGTTTGTTTGTTTGTTTGAACGCGCTAATCTCAGGAACTACTGGTCCGATTTGAAAATTTCTTTCAGTGTTAGATAGCCCATTTATCGAGGAAGGCTATAGGCTACTTTTTATCCCGGTACGGGAAGTAGTTCCCACGGGATGCGGGTGAAACCGCTGGCAGAAGCTAGTGATCACATAATCTCTTTAATACATTCTTAACACAAGTATATGTTTCGTTACTACAAACAATAAACACATACATACACACAATAAAATCTACTCATTACAAATTTCAAGTGCATTTCACATTAAACTATGATAGCAATTGTGAACCCCGGTTGAACTTCGCTCTCACCGCACGGAACATCGATCCAAAAGATTACGCGACATTACAAACTTAGAAAGTAATATTTTTACAAACAGATTCACACGGAATGTGTTGAAACTTACATCTTAGGATACTCTTCTAACGCACGCGTTTATCGCTTGCGTTCTGTTGCATGCCTTGGAGACACTGTCACACATTACGAATCTGATGACACAATGATCACGATGCCAGAATGATGATGTTGGGCTCGTGTTCGATTCTCTATACAATCAACTTTTTTGAGACGAGCATATGTGTTGTATATGTAGTTTATCAGTGATGTTAGCACTGGTGAAACTAGCGAATCAATAGCTTACTATAACCACATACTTTACCAGGAGTCCCTAAAGTATATAATAAACATTGTCATACGGTGAAATGACGCATTTGGCCACGAGCGACCAACGCGTCCGTTTGAAAGGTAGCTTAATAGCATGAAGAGATGAAATTTAGTGATACAGTAGCAATTCGATGTGGAAGTGAATTGTTACGGTAAGTTTACAAGTCATTGTGCTGTTTTATTTTAGCTTCATCTTTTGAGCTGGGAGAAATATAATATTGGGCTAGCGTCTAGTATAATCGCAGATGACTGTTGAAAGAATTCCCGTAACCTTGGTATATAAAGGGCTCCAGAAGGAGTATGGTGGGTTTTAGTCAGTAAAAGTATGAGTGTTCCACTGCACCCACAGCGAAAGTGGGTCATAGGATGATGACACACCTTTAATGTAGAAAGGGAAAGAATGCATTTCTATAAACTGTACTGTAGGTACCTCTGTAGGAACCAAGCCCAAAAAAGTGGGCGTGTTGACAATGCAGAAGAGTTAAAAGTAAACCAATAATTAAGGTCAACTTGTTTTCCGATAATTTAGACCTTGCAAAGTTTATTGTTTTCTTGTCTTCACAAATATTACTTACCCAAATATTTAATATTGCTTAGGTACCCATCATTTCACTACTTTAGAACTTAGCTACAAACCAATCAGTATGACACAGTCACACAAACCTTAGTGTATCACATACCTCATTACTGACTCTACCGTAAGCGCTCTACTAACACAGAGCATGTAACGATGCAGCATTGTGCTCGTGCGAACTCTATGTAGAGTCGCTGGTTTTTACTTTAATTGTGGATGGTATTGACTTAGTGGTTTGAATAGGGTTATTAGGTAAGTCATATTTCCCGCGGATCTGTAAACTGTATTAAGCTTGTTGCAAAGTGACAGTCGCATAGGTCGATGGATCAAATGGTAAGCAACGGATCGATCGATAGATGACCATGCTAGGTAGATGACAATGAATTACATACAAACAGCATAGTTAAACTCCAAGGATTACTTCATATTCACAGACCTTCTACATTAAACATTACAAACATTTGTCAACTTTAAAATCAAACAAGGATGACGAATAAACAAACGAACGAGACGAGACAGTTTAACATAACCAAACAGTTATGACATTGAACTTGACAAAGCAGTTTAACCTGACTGGTTAACTGTTAAATATTACGTGGCTTATGTAATGAAGGTCAGTGTTTCTTAGCGTATGGGTGTTAATTTTGGAACTGGCTTTTTTGGGAGTTTGTGTCTGCTGTTTGTTGGTTTTGTTTTTAGTATTGTGTGAGTTTCTAAACCAGCCTCTCTAAATCATCACCCTTCTGCCCTTATCCCAATTTTATTTGAGGACGGCGCAAAATGTTTTCTCCTTCCATATTACGGAATGCATACTTCCATATTCGGACCTTAACATACTGCAATTTGTTTTGGCATAAGTTTTACAGCCGGCCGCCTGCCTGAAGCTAACCCTCCTTGGGAATTGGGAATGCTATTGGGGTGGTTTGTCCACCACCTTGCGGGTAGCCCAAAGTACTGGTGGAATGTAACAGGCCTTAGCTCCCTTAGTCGCCTCTTACGACACCTACGGAAGAGAGATGGGGAGGTCCTATTGTGATCCGGGACGGTCAACGATGCAAGATGAAACTATTAGTTCTATAGTAACTGTATTTTCTGAAATAATTGTAATAGTAATAGGAATTTAAAAATTACGGTTGCTACGTTATTGAGCTTTAATGTTTTCATTATTAGTTTTAATGCTATTAGTGAGTTTAGTATTTGAGTAAGTAGAGCAAAATTTTGAGATTTTAGTATTAGGTTCTAGGATCGCCATATACATAAAATACATAATTGCCTACTTTTATATACGTAATACTCATTGCTTTTGTTATTTTTAAAGGAGTTTCTCTTGCAAATTCAATTCTAAGTTCGTTTTGACTTACTTAAAAAATACGATACTGACGCTTTTTTCAATCTTCATCTTCCTCTACCACATATATCCATAATGCAGTATGGCCATGTTCTTTCAATATTTCGTCTATAGCTGTACAAGTGTACATGGTACAGAAGCCTACACTTTCTCCCATATAAGTTAATTAGCTGACCATTTTGTACGAGTCTTACTTATTCTTACTTATCTGGTACCTGTCTTCTAAATAATATTTAATTGAGTACTTCATTATCACCACCAACATCAAGATTATCATCATCACCATCATCAAGATCATCATCATCATCATCACCGTCATGACCATCACCATCAAGATCATCACCATGATCATTATTACCATCACTATCATCATCACCACCATATCGTGGACACCAATGACTGTGTTTCGGATGGCACCTTAAACTGTAGGTCCCTGTTGTCATTGAACATCCCCGAGGGGTATTGGGTTCCTTGTAAAACACTGGTACACAATTACATCCAGTTAGACTGGACGCCGATCACAACTTGATTGGGAAAAGGCTCGGAAGATGATGATGATGACTTAGTAAGATAGTAACCTCAAAAAGAAATATCTCTATAATACACGTTTGAATTAAGGCTACATTAACGCAATCTTGATACCTACGGCTCATTAACAGTTATATACAGTGAAATCTTACAATGTCTTGAATCACTGGTAACTAAGCAAATGCCAAAGCTACATAGCTTTAAAGCTTGGAGCATTTAATCATCTGGAACCGCCGAGTACATAAATCTCTATAGAGACGCAATATAGTCTACCAATTTAGACAAGGGGGCGAGCGAGATAACACATTGAAATAGTTTACGTACACGAAAAAATTGGTACACAATCTTTAACTTCACGCACTTATGTAAAACTTACGATGGTGGGGATTTTATTGCGCTATTTCTTCCCAGCAAAAACACATAGGAAGTGGTGAAGGATGGATGTTTTGGGAGCTGTGTTATGTAAATTTTTAAGTTCAAAAAGTGCGGTTTTGCTGGCTGCAAAACAGCAGTTTGAATAAATGATTTTTAGTTTTTGTGAGCAGCAAACTCTTTACTTTGTCAGATGTGAACACATTTAATATCCCACTTAGTGCTGTATAGTGGTTATACTGGCACCATGCGGTCGCCAGAGCCTCGTCCGTTTATCAGCACGGCAATGGCGTCTCCAGTAGTTTCACTTATCTAAGGTGACAGGTGCAAGAACATTATTATAGCATTTCTCTTGTATGACCCTTAACATTTGTGTGACAAGCCATTCATACATTCACATACATTTGTATGTACAGGCTGGTGTAATTAGGAATGAAGCCAACAAAATCTAATTTGAATTTAAAATTAATTGATTACTTAGCTGATTAACGTGATTTGCAGCTTTAAAAGCTCACACTTACATTGATAAGTGGGAAAAAGCTCACACTTACATTGATAAGTGGGAAGCACTATTTAGAGGAAAGCTTTTTATCCACCTTTACGAAAAAGAAGCCTCCATTGATTCGAGCCTTCATCGTTCCAACAAAAGCTTTAGAACATTTGTAGGTATATTTTTTCTTTAATTCACAATCTTTGAAGCTCTCTTCTCTTCATTTAATAACCTCAGATTCATGTTAAAGATTTCATATATGAGTTTATTTATACAGGAAATATGCTTCCAAGCTGCCTTCCAATTACTTCTCAAAACTATGAAAACAAAACCTCTGCGTTTAACAGCCTGTACACATACATAAACACACAAACACACAATCAGACCTAACCATAATCACGTTTCATTCAAAGTACACTCTTAACAACAAAAAAAAACAGTATAAAAATATTATGCAGAGTCGACGAACTTTTGAAAAAAGTGAAAGGGTTTTGAACGTGGAGTATAAAATGACTAGTGGAGATGTCATAACGCAAAATCTCCTAAGAAAGTAGCGCGCCAAAATGTGGGTGTTCGGGGGACGAAGAGCGTTACTAGCTCCGCTCTTACACGCCTTCTATGGAACCCGCCCATTATCAGCTTTTTCTGTTCCTGTATCCCAATGCCCATAATATGTACGCTTCAATCTTCTAAACTACACAACCGATTTTCATGCGGTTTTTTAATAGATAGAGTGATTGAAGAGGAAGATTTATAATATGTATAATAACATCCATTTAATTGTGAGTAAATAGGTAGGTACGGATAAGCCGGGGCGGGGCGCTAGTTTTCAAAATAAAATCAACAATCAATCAAGACCAGTCCTTGACAGATTACTTTTGATTTGACAAGGAACCCGAATACCTTGTTAGTTCTTATAATTGATCACACCTTCCGTACGTAACTTGACCTACAAGAAGGCGCCTGACCTACCCTCCTTATGGAATCTCCGCTATCTTTCCTTCCTCCATGGTTTTGAAGATGTACATTTTGGGTACTGTAGATATAATAATATGCTTAATGGCCGTTTGCGCATGCGTGTAGGTAAAAGTTTGTAATATTGGAGTGTATGCGCAACATGTGTTTTATGAAACTAAGTTAACTGTTATGGTTTAGAAACTCTGTAAGCCTGGTGAATTTAAGATACAAATATCAACAGGTGATTTTCTTTAGAAGTTGACAGACATTTCGGCGTATGTATACTGGTTATTCTAGAATGCTTTAGATTCGTAAATATAATAAAGTATGCAGATATTTATCGATACTCTACAGTTTTTTGGTTTTTAGTATTATTTATTTTATACGGTAGTTAAATAAAAAGTGTTAGTTATTGACTGTTACTGTGCGCAAACATAAACGTTTTTGAAAATTAATTCTATGTTTTCTATGGAAAACAAAGATATCTGAACACTCAATTATACTGATATACCTACCTGAAAATTAAAAACTGGATAATTGGATATGAATGTATAGAATGTTTGGTACGAAAACCAGAACTGAACGGATCTAAATACAACATTTCTTTAACTTAACTTAACACCTACACCAAAATAACATAGACTTAACTATTCACCCGTGTGCACAAAATTATTCCTTCACAACCCGAGTAAACCACGGTTCACAGCTAGTATAACTAAAATTGCAGTAACAATGACCTCAGCTTGACGCTTATTTATGCAGCGGAATGCAGTTGCGTTTTGCGAAGATATTCTTATGACTAAGCTCAAAGAAAGTTGTATCCTGAATACCAGCATTACCTAATATAATGAAAGTAGTATAATTATGTGAGGAAGGCTGTAGTTTGGTTAGAATTAGAAGGTACGTGAAGGTCGCAGTGTGTGTCTTGAGTTTGGGAAATTTCTAACTAATCATCTTCCTTTTTCCGAAATATTTTGGGGTGGACTTCCAGTCTAGCAGATACGATGCAACTGAGTACCTACCATGTTTTATATGGAGCGAATGCCTATTTAATCTCTTCAATAATATAGTCATAATATACAAGCTGTTGATTTGCATCCGTGCCATAGTCAAGGACGTAATTATACTAATGATTCTCAACCCAAATCCACAAAAAAATTGGTACAAAAATTTTTGATTTGATTTTTTTTTCTGAAATCCGTCAATGTCATCTAGCCGTATTTAAACTTGGCGCGTGTGTTACTGGCCTTAAAACCATGCTGCGCCCTCACACAAACGCAAACACAACGCATACGCAACGATTATTCATAAATTTCATTCATAAAATTGGATTACTTCTGAAATACTATGACATTACAATGACAAAAAAAGCAGTGCATATTAGCTATTTCCCATCTACTGTAATTCCAGTCGATTATTTACGTATTTTATGTCCTCCTCCTGAAGAATGGCACAAATGCAAATCAACACCTTGTATAATTAAATGCCATTTGCTAAGATTGGTTTTCAGGCTTTCTGAATTTTGACTCCCGTTACAATTGCCGAAGATGTATAAATGACAGTCCGGACCCACTAATTTTACGTGCCTTACGAACCACGCGACTCCATAAGACAGATGGTCACTTATCCTCGTGTGGACTGCACCAAACATTGCTTGTCCTTATAATAGATAGACCTGTGTGACTGTTCCTTAGTCACAAGCCTTAGTCAGAGACAACCTGAACCTTATAAAGCTTATACAAACATGCCACTAAATTAGTTACTTAATAAAAAATATCACAGTAAAACTGTACAAACCATACATTCTACACAAAAGTTGCAAAAAAGCTGTAGCTCCTTTCCATACACCTTTCTTTTTTGTTCTCGCCATCATGGCGTCAATACTGTCTAATTACTTCTAAACCCACCGCAGAGGTCAATAACCTGACATTTACTCAGTTAAAGTTCACACCTTTTCTGCTATTATTTATGCGAAAGCTTGTTTGTCGGCTTCATCATCTTTTTTAACCGACGTCAGAAAAAGGAGGTTCTCAGTTTGACTTGTGTATGTGTTGAATTGATTTTGATGCGGTTTTCACCATAGTATTTATCAGACGTAGGAGAATACGTGGCTCAGGTACATTCAAGAGCTTAAGAAGGAAACTGTGCAGGTTTTAGCCAGTAAAAGTCTGACACTCCCTCACGCTGTACCCACAGCGGGAGTGGTCATTTGATGACTCCCCATAAAAACAAAAGGCTGCTAAACTTATATAAATATGTCTCTTACAATAATTTATTAGTATCATCCATCCTCATCCTCCGAGCCTTTTTCCCAACTATGTTGGGGTCGGCTTTCAGGCCAACCAGATTCAGCTGAGTACCAGTGCTTTACAAGGAGCGATTGCCTATCTGACCTCCTCAACCCAGTTACGCGGGCAACCCGATACCCCTTGGTTAGACTGGCGTCAGACTTACTGGCTTCTGACTACCCGTAACGACTGCCAAGGATGTTCAATGACAGCCGGGATCTACAGTTTAACGTGCCATCCGAAACACAGTCAATAATTAAGTATA
This sequence comes from Helicoverpa assulta, assembly GCA_963856015.1. Lineage (NCBI taxonomy): Eukaryota > Metazoa > Arthropoda > Insecta > Lepidoptera > Noctuidae > Helicoverpa > Helicoverpa assulta. The sequence goes on from CAWLCW010000002.1 coordinate 10,080,254, forward strand.
TAACACAATACCTACACACACACATTACATTATACATTACTAGCTTCTGCCAGCGGTTTCACCCGCATCCCGTGGGAACTACTTCCCGTACCGGGATAAAAAGTAGCCTATAGCCTTCCTCGATAAATGGGCTATCTAACACTGAAATAAATTTTCAAATCAGACCAGTAGTTCCTGAGATTAGCGCGTTCAAACAAACAAACAAACAAACTCTTTAGCTTTATAATATTAGTATAGATACAGACAATAATTTATTAGTAGTTTCAAATAATATTTACCCAAGTACTGAACAGCGGTGAACTTACAAGTTGAATAATTATTCATATTTCAAGCACCATTAAAAAAGTATTGAATATTCAAAGTACTAAAAACTTATAATAATAAAAGATTTTCCCATAGATATACCAGGAATCTAATAAAACTTGTTCATGCCGGTCATTGAGCGTTGAAAGTTCGAAAGCGTTTAGACAATATAAATTACTATATTGCTTTTAGTAATTGCCGATGGTATTTTACTGTATTTCCTTATGTTGTTGATTAGCTCTTTCCCGCGGTTTTACGCGTCCTGTGTTAAGTTTTCCTCTCAAATTGATAAAAGCCTCCTATCATCGTCATTCTTAAATTCGTTGGTGTTTGCCAAATACTAACAAACGACAAAACTATGGGCCTATGATATACTATGGCTTTTGTCCGCATCCCTTGGACATTACTTCACGCGACCTATATGCATTGAAAATTATGTTTTGTTATGTATTGTTATGTAGCTTTTCTAGGTAGAAGGGCCACCCAAAAAAAAAATTGCCATCACCATCAGCTCTTGAAATAAGGTTGTTCAACCAACCAAACAAACAAACTTTCCAGCTTTACAATATTAGCAAGTATAGAACTATTTTAGAATATTTTTTTTCTTCCTCCGTGGATTTAGGTCATGTACCAAAGAACAACTTCTAATGTTTACTCTTGTCAACAGTTCATAGAGAAAAGTCTTGTTTTTGAATAGACCAACAGCCGGCCGACCTTGAAACCGGAAAACCGAGTTTAGCTAATATACATAATTATGTAAAAGTTCGAATACTTAATGTTTAACATAACATACATGTACGTAAATATTGTCTCAGTGACTAAACAGTTTGTTTCACTATATTTTCTTGTAAAGAATATACTTGTAATTTGTCCAAAGAATGCTTATTCTTTGGACAAAGAATTAGCATTGCCATTCAACGTGGCAATGCAGCCAGTCTTCTGGGCACGTTTCCGGAGGACAGTGATGCGGAGGAATACTTCGACGCCTGATCGATGTTCTTATATATATGTTTTATGTTTGTAAGTATATATTTTGTATATAGTATTTTATTTTTAGATTTGTATAAAGATAAGTAGTTTAAGTTTGTATATATAGTGTGTACATTACATAAAATATAAAGTATGTAAAAAAAAAAGAAGAAGAAATATATTGGATTGTTACTGAGAAAATTGCTGCAAATAAATGTTACAAAATAAAATACTTGTAGAGGATGATAATTCTAGGTCAGGTTAGGTCAAATCTATGTACATAGATGTGTGAAAATTAATATTAGAAATACAGTAATAAATATACCATTGATAATTACTACACTACACTATTATTGTAAGATATAGCTAAAAATAATGTTAGGAGGTGAGATGACTTCAGACAAAACACTTCGGAGGAAGAAGATATGCTGCGCTGACCACAAATAAAACTGGGGTAAGGGCATGAGAATCATAAATTATTAACCCAACTAAATGAAAGTTTTTCCATACATTTACTAGATATGGTACATGGATTTAACTGTTTAATTACCATGAACAAACGAAAGTAAACAACCTAAAGTGATAGTGACCATAATAAATTACTCTTTAAGTATAAAATATTACATAACTTAAAATACAAGTTTTTTACAGACAGAATCTCCATAAATACCTTCTTCTGAAACGATCATTAAGCTTTTATATCTAAAAAAAAAATAGTAAAAGTAATATTCAAAAGAGAATTATGCAATTTTAAAGTCGCCATGCAGGGTTTGGGCAATTATTTTTGCTTACCGCCAAATTGTTGACTCGTCGAGATGCATGGTATGAAAGCAAAAGTGGATTGGCAACTTTAGGGTATCCGTTTCTTTACATACATGCTGGTATCTAGACCTATCATATTCCTATATAGAATATAGAATATTCCTTTTATTTTTTTGAGTTGTAAATTAAGTTAGTAAAGCAAACTCCTGAACAAATGTTTTAATTATTGTATTAAAGAGAACTGAGCCGGTCGGGACATTATATGGGACCTATTTATGAGGGAAGTTTTTCATACTGGTTATTTGATGTCTCATAAATACAGTTCGGCTAGGCACTTTTCCTTGTTTAAGTACGGTAAAGCGTTTTTGTACTTAGATATTATTATCAAATCATATTCAAACCACTAGGCCTTTGAACTTTTATTCAAACGAAAACACAAAGTCATGATAATTGAAAATAGGCGGTTCTTCCAACTGTATTTACATACAGTTACTTACATGCAGATAAAAAGTTTGCAGAATGTATTTACCAGTTAGTGTTTTCAACCAGTCGGCTAAACCGTTAAATCTTTGAAAGTGAAAAGATACCTAAAGCAAATTAAACTTACAACAAAAAGTGCAAAGCTCCGTTACAATGTAGGCAAGACTTCAAAAGCATGGAATGAAACAGGTAACCGTAAACCAATTCCCAACCAAACAATAACAATTAAAAAAGCCACTGAACTTTCGCACTGCACTAACCTACTAATATGTAGTTCAGAATAACCTTACGTACATGACCGCCAAAAGTACTGCCTTGGCGCACTCATCCCAAGTTCGCGACCTTTGCAATGACCGCACGAACCTTTCGTTATGAAACCTGGACTTACTTTTACTTCCAGGCTGAGAAAGTCCACTTCGGAGGCTGGCTCACTTGAGGGAGGCTATATAGAGGCGACGCGAGCGGCGCCGCTCAGATGTACCCAGCTCTCAACATGAGGCGGACGACACTTCTGCTCCTCGTCGCGGCCGCGCACGCGCTCCCCGCACAAGACTCCAGCCACACAGACAACGACATCGACGGCCTCACCGACTGCCTCAGAAAAGAATCCACAACATGCCTCAAATACAAATTCTTCTCATTCGTCGACAAAATGATTGGACAGAAAGAATCCTTCTCCCTCACCGATGGAGTGACAGTCGTCAAATCCGGTGACGTGCCTACTGACACCGGAGCGCCGAGGGCTCTAGATCCTGTTTCGCGGTTGAAGAACTACTTCGAAACGCATTCCTTACGAGTTGAAGTGAAAGGTTCGGATGTGATTGACGCGGTGTCAAGTGCAGGGCGCGCGTTCGAAGATACAGTGTCATCGTTTACTGAAGACAATGAAATTAGTGAAGGACGGGGAAAGAAGAAGAAGGCGGCGAAGATTTTGGGGCCTTTGATTGCAGCTGTGGCTTTGAAATTGATGGCGTTGATGCCGTTGGCTATTGGTGCGATAGCGTTGATTGCTGGCAAGGCGTTGTTGATTGGCAAGCTCGCGTTGGTGTTGTCAGCGATCATTGGGTTGAAGAAGTTGCTGTCGCAGCAGAAGCATGTGACGTATGAAGTGATCGCGCATCCTCATCACACGTCGAGCCACGACTATAGCGGAGGTACGAGCGGGTACGGCGGCGACTCGGGCGGGTCTTCGTACAGCAGTAGCGGAAGCGGAGGCGGCGGCGGCCACGGCGGCGGCGGCTGGGGGCGCTCGCTCGAAGCTCAGAGCATCGCGTATTCCGCGCAGAAACCTTAGCGACCCGGTTCCGTGGCCCCATTTCCACTGATTTCTCCGATCTTCAACGTATTTAAGTATTATTTATCTTGTATGGATGTGTGAGTGCTTGTTATTTATTGTGTGATTTATTTATTAATTATTTAACGTCATGCCATCACTCGCCAATTGTTAGGTGACGTTTCGCCGTTTCGTTTCTTAGTCACTTCCAGTCAAGTCTGTTTTTTTATCTTTTTTCTATGTATTTATTTGTATATACTTTGTTTTATGTTAGTATTTAGTTGGTAATGTATATTTTTATTTAAAACTCAGTACCTGGCTTTAATATTTTTAAGTAATAATTAATATGTAAGACTGTATATGTATTTAATTATTTTATGTATGTTTCCCCACGAGTATGTTAGGTATCAAGTGTTAAATATGTTTTATGTAATATTGTGTATTATTGTTATATAGCAGACTCTTCCTAAATACTCATTAAAATAAATAATGATCGATGTAATAATGTAATTAACGATACAAAGATGTTTAAATGTTATATTATTACAAATAAAAATATGCAATTTTGTTTTGTGTTTTTATTGAAATAATAAATAAAGCATAGACAAAATAACAGAAGTTTTTCTTTTAGACGAGAGCAGAAAATCCTAGAAACATAATGTAATACTTACCTTGAAAAACTATTTCAGTACAAGCGGTTAAGCTCTAAACCCAATATTTTATTTTTACCAAATACTTATATGAGTTTTCATGAACTTTATATTACGTGACTGGTATTTACCGCTGTGACAATTTACCAAATGTTTGTAAGTATTTGTATTGTATGCCAAAGCTTTTCTTGATCAATGAAGGCTTCAAAAGGGACTAGCTTGCAAAAGTTTTGATCAAAACATTATAAATGAAGTTGGAATATATATTGTTAAATGCTCGGAGGATGATGATGATGATGCTATACCTAAACGAGTTTATCTAGGTATACAACTGAATCACGGCATTGAAAACCCTTGGTTGATGAAGGATTTTTTTTTTCATTTATTTAAATTCCTGCCTCGGTGGCCCAGAACCTTTATGATTTGACCACCTAAATAAAGTAAGTTATGTAGTACATAACTATTAAGTAATATGTGGTAAGGATAACCTGAAACATTTAGAATAGATCTAGATAAAAAAAGATTCTGGACATCCAGATCTGAATCCACATTTTATACCTACTCAAAAAGCTTCATTCCCGTCTCTAAGATTTTTTTCAATTTTGAAAATTCCGGTATAAATGGATGTTGATGAATTTCAAAATCCTTTGTGATAGCTATTAGTTCACCGCTATAATACTATTGCACCTATCTTTCTTTCCTTTTCATTTTGACCAATGTTCACAACGAACAATGTTCAACTGTTCACGTTAGGGTATGATTTATACCTTTATTTTAATTTTTAATTGAATTAAGACCTTGAGCTACATGTATACACACTATCATTTCGATATGAACTCGATAAAAATTCCCAGTCCTAAAAAACTTTTTCCCATTTCTCGTAAAAATATAAAATCGCAATATAAGTTGATACAAACTGCTCTTCCTCAGTAATGGCATACTAGTCTACTTAATCGTAATGTGCTCATAAAGAAATAGAAATGGCACTTTATAATATACATCTAATGTGCACGTGTCTGTCTGTCTATTGCTCGTTATGGATAGAAATCTTGATCTAGTCTACATGTAGTAGGTACTTATGTATTTTGTTTTAATGTTTCCAAGTATTGGCAAACTTTTTCCACCATATTTTAAAAAGTAATCTTTAATAATTACCAGCTTTAGTGCTAGCCTGAAACTATCGTCCCAAATAAAGTTAATGGTCTAAACCTAGCACAAAAGTCGGTACTTTTTAAGACCATGCATTATGATTATGTGGTTTAAGTTTAGTTAAAGGGTATCGGGTTGCCCAGATTGGTGATTATGGGTAAATTCTCCTAGCTTGGGGAAGGCCTTTATCAAGCAGTGGACATTTAAGGCCGTATGCTAACTACGACGACGACGATGGATTGTCCAAGCAACTTGGTGTAAAAACTCTAACACTGCTCAGCATGATTTCATAGCTACAAGGGTGACAATTTCGCGGACGTTTTAGAAAATGTTCGCAAGCAATTGGTTAGAGCGCATAGACCAGAAGAAACATTGTGTGCATCACAGTGCCACACACCTTTAACGTCTTTGAAATTTCCTTTTATTATAAGTAGAACTTTAACACAAATTATGATAAAATCTTTTAATTTCAATTTAATTTTTCATAGACAAGCATTTTCACACATTATCATAGGAATCTATTCCGTAGTTCGAAAATTCGTAGTCAAATCCCACGAATTTAACTATTGTAAGAATGTAATTACTACTATTTACTTCGTAATTTCTCTAAACTATCTCTTTAGTTTCGTTTCCCACAATTATTTTGGAATTAGAGTGTATTAAGTTCACAGTATTGACCAGTAAGAATTATCTTTTCAAATAGTTGTTGTTTTAAAATGTGTAACATAGTCCGTAGTGTTTAATTCCCACAAGGATTTTATAAAGTCGACATTACTTTCTTTATGAGGATGAATAGATTCTCATTTGTTTATAAACTTTACAAGGAATCTTTACAAGGAATTTCTAACGTGTCGCGTGCGTTCAAAAACAATATTCACATATGCACACAACAGCCAGATTCAAATACTTTTGGTGTCATTATAAATGGGTTAAACATACGTTTGACACGACTGGTCTTACTACAAAAACTTAAACATGTGTCAAACACTTGTCTAAAAAAAGTGTGGCTGCAAAATGGACCTTATTTCAACGTCATAATTTGTCATTTTTTTAGACAGGTCTTAAACTGACGTTTAAAAGTTTTTGTGGTAAGACGGGACGTGTTTAAGAATATTTGTGTATTCGTCTAAAACGTCTGTGCAGCTTTTTTGTTACACCTAACTCTGTCTAGTGGTCCCGTGCAGGTATCGAACCCAAGACACGCAACAGAGCAGATGCTGCTTACTACCGACAAGATATTACACAGTTCTTCTTCATGACACAAACAACAAACCCAAACGTGCATAAACAGGCATGTATAGTGTTCCCACGTACGGAGATAGCGCTATTATAATTTCCTTGTACAAATATTATGAGTTAACTTTAATTGGTGTGGGCCAAGTGATGAAAGGTGAGCGGTTCATACTTTACACGTAGTTTACTGAACTTTAACTTTTTAAACTGGTGCTTTTATTATTTATATACAAATAGAAATGAAACCTATACGAGATTTTGAATGTTTGACTATACTCTTTGCGAAAACAACGTACTATTAATATTTTGAAATGACTTAATGTCTCGCCCATTTCGTTCGCGTAAAAAGCATTCTTTCTCCCTCAAATTTCAGACAAGTTTATTGAAATTAGGCTTTTTCACATACTTTAAATTGGCATTACCCCTAAAAACGTTTTATTTTATTTACAAACTTATAAAACGCACGTAAAATTATGAAAATATAATACCTACAAAAACAAAACTTTTTAAATTCGAGATTTTGATTGAATACGAGATACAATTAATATATATAAAAATATCAGATACGAAAGAAGAAGAAAATATAACTTTTCTTGGCAAGAAATCTCACCATACTAAGCAAGGAATCCACAAGCACGTTTTATCAATACACTTGACAAGATCAGGTGATTTAGTCTCGATAATGGTTGCGGTGAGCGAATGAATTCATAGCAATGCTGCGGTCATTGTGGTCAGTTTACTGGCTTACTAAGTATGAAATGCTTACTCATTGTAATTATAGGTGCGAAGTAAGTCTGCATGTCTGTGAAGCTTTCATGTCAAAACTTATTAATTGATTTGATTTACGATTTCAATTTGATACTGAGATAGTTTAGATCCTGAGAGAGGACATACATAGCTTACTTTCTATCTGGATGTGAAAAGTACTGCCCTCCAGATGTGGATAGATCGACGTTAAACAGACAGTAATTTATCCCAACCTGAGCAACAAATGTATGTATCCTTCATTGGAATTTTTATTATTGGTTTAGTAGTTTTGGTGTGTAAACCCGACATAGAGGCAGACAGAGCTACTTTCGCATTTATCATATTATTATGGATACCTAATTTTGATCGTACCACCCTTCACAGTATTCAAACATTATATACCCTTATTTTTCTCCAGTTCCCCGCTACCGCTTATGACATACACCACACAGCTTTCCTTATATCCAGGTCGGACATTTGCCCCTAACAGAGAAAGGTGTACGGACTCCGGAGAAATCACTCATCGCGCACGTTTGTATGTACGATAAAAGTAAAATTTCTTATAACTATCAAGTTCTTGTTAACTAGGTATAATGCAAAGGTCCATCTTTAGTATGTATCTACTTACCTTTATAGTTTAGCAGTCTCGTTACGGGAGGCCAGATAACCAGTCTTTGACTTAAGGCGTTATATCGGGTGGCCCGGGTAACCAGGTAGAGGAGGTCCACGGAGGACAAAACAACTAGCTCCGTGAGGAGGTCAGAAAGGCAGTCACTCCATATAAAACACTGGTACTCAGCTGCATCCGGTTAAGACTGAAAATCGACTTTCTTCTAGCATCTTTGGACCTAAAGTGTCAAGCGTTGCTTAACCTTGTAATCAATCGACTTTTTCTGCTGTACCCACGAGCTCCTCCAATAGGACACTATTATCATCATCATTATCATCAGTTTATCGTCCCGCTGCTGGGCACATAACGCACTCGTTCTCTACAAATCAACACTACGTCTTATATCCTAAAAAAAACTGATAAACTTATTTAAATAACCTTGGCTTAATACTACCAAAGAGAAACGCGTGCGCACGATAATCTCGTAAACACATTTAATCATAACGCGTAAAACTAAAACAAAAACAAAAGTGTGAGTACTTTACATTTCATCACGTATTTAAAACTTTCACTTTGTAATTGTTAAGTGCTTTAATGTAGAATTGTTTGAATAAAATGGAAATTTAACTAAATCGACGATACCGGTCTAATTCATCAGCAGCCTTTTTTTTATTGTACCACTGCAGAACATCTCTTCTCATACTAAGAAGGGTTGCAGACCAAGAGCTTATTCTAGTTCATTTAGTTTAGCTTAGCTCTCATAGCTGACGCAGATTGTCATACTTCTGTACTTTGTTCGTAGGTATATTTTGCGTTTTGCACACAAGTAGGAAAAAAAATTGCATGGGTTATAGGTATGAGTTAAGATAAACTCTTGCCGTCGTACCAAAAAATCTTTTAAACATCTGTTGAACACTTGTATAAAAAAAGTCAGATTATGACGTTGAAATAAGGTACGTTTTGTAGCCACAGTTTTTTTAGACAAGTGTTCAACAGATGTTTAAGTTTTTTTAGTAAGGCTGTTAGTCTCTTAGCTCTTGGTCTGCGCGCTTGGCAACAATGTTCTTATTCAATTTGTTACTGTTTGGTAGACCGAGTAAGTCAAAAAAAACATAGGTATGTGCGCGACACAGTGCCATACGATGGTGGGTTCTTGTCTTAACACATAATAATTAATAAATAAAAAAGAGGTTACAAACAAAACCTTACTGTGTAGTCCAAGTTGTTTATCTAAATAATACCCACTTCCTAGAAAAACACATGATCATGGAGCTTTCTGCTTCATTTCTGTCTTTTAATAACACTAAACACTTAACAGAGCTATTTAAAAACAGCAATCTTTCCAATCAATAGGATACGACGATTATAGAGAGAAAATACCAGATATTTGTAAACTGGGTCGGAAAAGCAGGAACTTGCGTCGGAAAACGAGTTCGACGTAAGAAAAACGGACGACACATACAGAGAGATTATATTCACGCCTATGTACTTACAAGTGTAGGCAGACATACCTAAAACGACTAATTATACTTGAAAATATTTATATACCTGTCTATCATCATCATCTACCTATCCTTTTTCCAAAGACGTTGGGCTCGGCTCCCAGTCTAATTGGATGCGTCTTATTAGCAGTGTTTTACAAGTATCGACTGCCTGTCTGACCTCCTCAACTCAGTTACCCGGGCAACCCAAAACTGGTTTTATACCTGCCTAAAGTAATTATTTTCCTAAGCAGCTTCCGTCAGCCAAGACTTAGTTTCACCCGCATCCCAAGGGAAGTATTTCTAGGATAGCTAGTATAAAAAGTCTATCCCATTTCTCAAGCTTTTGACTAGACTAAGTAACTGTGTATTAAAGCACAATTAAATCCATGTCACAATTACTCGATATCATTAATCTAAACTAATAGATACCGAATAAAATAAATAAACTGCAACTGCAACAAAAAACAAAAAAAAAACAATGTTCTACAAAGCAAACTAAGTTACGATTAAATAACTTACCTCACAACATAAAAATAAGACGAACAAAGTAAATAAACTACTACTAGTGCCACAGTTACAGAGTTTTGCAATAAAAACAAAAAATAGCGCCATCTAGTTGCCGCTGTGTGGAACAAAAAGAATGTTACTATCATGGCCGACTACTACTTCATTCATAAGAACCTGCGCGTAACCTTGGTAGGCAAATCTTTATGAATGAAAACGTAATTTTATTGATCAAACCGGATACCTATAAGTTATGTAAACAAAACATAAATAAAGATTGTGATTTTTACACATAGTTATTATATGCTTTCGAGATTTTTTGTGAGACATATTTTGTAACATTCATTTTTTTCAATTAGGCAATCGAATAAGCTGCAATTAAGAGTCTGTGTCTAGTAGACAGACAAAATGAGACAAATCTACTTCTAATCTAACAAGGTCACAAAAATACAGTGAATATGATATAACTGTCTGGCTAGACAACTAGACCAAATAAATCAGAACGCAACATGCAACCAAAAAACAAAACAAACTAGGTTGCAATGCAATTCATTCACAGCAAAGACTAACAAAACTATAGCAATCTTCTTAAAAAAATGAATAAAAATAAAGATCTATATTCACCGAGAGTTCGTTGACTCTCGCGCAGCGGAAGAACCTTGAACTTTTGTTCACTTTGCAAACTTGTCATTGTAAACAAACTTGGCCGTGAAAATAGTTCCGCGGCGTGACAAGAGATGGCGTTGGTTTAAATTTACTTGATGGTGTTTTTAAAATTAATGTAATAATGCTCTAAAATTTTGAGCTGATATAAACTTTAACATTTAACGCAGCAAAAAAGATAGGCAATTCCAAAAGAAAGTATTTTTCAACAAAAGACTCTATCGGTCTCCTTTATCTGATTTTATCTATTTTCTACAGATGGTATTATTTCGATTTTGGTTATTTATTTCATCATCATCCTCCGAGCCTTTTTCCCAACTATGTTGGGGTCGGCTTCCAGTCTAACCGGATTCAGCTGAGTACCAGTGCTTTACAAGGAGCGACTGCCTATCTGACCTCCTCAACCCAGTGTTACCCGGGCAACCCAATACCCCTTGGTTAGACTGGTGTCAGACTTACTGGCTTCTGACTACCCGTAACGACTGCCAAGGATGTTCAATGACAGCCGGGACCTACAGTTTAACGTGCCATCAGAAAAACAGGTTATTTATTTCAATTTTGATAAAAAATAAAACAACGGTTGAAAATTTATTTGTGTTTGAGTTCGACATATACCTCTAGAGGTAATATCCATATTTATAAGAAGAGCTTTTTCTTCTAATCTATTCAATGACCAGATTGTACATATTATTGCGTGTTTCATTTAAACAGTTTTTCATAGCGCCCAGGACTGAGATTGATGCTAAGTTTTGAGGTGCTCGTCCATCCTCAGCCTATTTATGTACTCACTTTCCCTATAACATGCACAAGCATCTTCTCACACAAGACATTTTAGCATTTTATGACAACCAATTTTATTATTGTTGCATTCATTTTTAGATTTAATCAGACGAAGTACTACCTATCCATACAATTATATCATAATGAGAAACTTCGATTTCCCAAAGGGTTGCGGAGGTCAAACGCTAGCTTTGCATCGAACTAGAAACTTGCCTAGACTAAACATGCAAGTAAATACATACATACATTCCTATTTATATACAGCTACTGTTGAAAATAGGAGACTAGGAAATGAGTAGATTGTATGAGGTCGATGCGTTAGCTGACAGTGAGATGCAAATTGCCAATAGCTAATACCTAATTGAAATATAAAAATTTACTCATGAACATCTTCAGCAGTCGTTACGAGTTGGCAGAAAGTCTGACAGGCAGTTTTGCCAAGGGTTTTCAGGTTGCTTGGCTAGCTGGGTTATATAGGCAGGTTATATGGACTGGTAGAGGTGATGTAGGCAGTCGACCTTACCGTAGTTGGGAAAAGGCTAGACGCATGATGATAGTTTTTCATCATTTTCCTATCGCCAGAGTACCAGCTGAACAATCATTAATAATAAACATTTTGCTAACCAACTAGCAACCAAAATCAAGCCCAATTGATTCTGTACATTAACAAATGACTTATCTAGCATGTAACAATGTATGCATGTTGGTACGTTCGTGAGTTCCTCTTCATAACATAGAGGAAACGCAAAGGAAACCACGAATGAAGACTTACATAGTATTGATGCACGCGATTCTGCTCATGATAAGGAAGATTAAGACAATGAAGAAGGTTTTAATAATGTAATGATACGGTTTAGTGGGTAGGTTAATGTGGCCAGTAATTGATTACTGGCACGGTTTGGGAGCGTGAAATGTTACATTTAATATGGTTGCTACCATATTAAATGTAACATTTGAATTGTGGTTTAACGTTAGTAATGGTTGATTTTGGAAAAATTCCATATCATATAATCAGTAGCTATAGCTTGCCTTAATTATGATTATAGATTTAGAACACATTGCAATATTTAGTCGGTCTCGATAGGACTCATAAATCGGCCTGTCGGTAATAATTGACCAACAATTAAGCCTGCTGCTTGGTAGTTACCCCTTACTGTCTTATCCTAAAACTTATTAAATATTATTAAAATTTGAGTCGTGATAAGAGGAAAATTATTAGGACCTATATTTTAAAGAGATCGATCACACAAACTTTTAACTCTTAAAAAAGAAAATCGACATCAAAAACATTCGATCACTTTCCAACACAAATTCCTTCACGAGGATCTTCAAAATCAACAAGAACAGTAAAAGTTACTGTTCCATATATTTCCTCAACACCTTCGAAATCAAGAGCATGTCACGTCGAGTCAATTGGCACACTCATTCCTATCAGAGGCGTGACTGTATCAAGTATTTCTGTCTTGTCTTGTCAAACGCACGCTTTTAGAAATTGAAAGCTATTGTTTTACGAAGCATTGTTTGGTTTGTACACTTTCTGTTTAGCTTCTGTTTTGTTGTTATACTTGTTGTGAACTGTGGCTTTACCTGCTTCTTGCACCAGTCTCACTTTTCCTTTACTTTTGTCATATGACTTGTGATAAACATTTTTTATTTCAGCACTGATTTTTGTCATATTGGGGGATTTTATCGCTAAGAGCGATCTCTTTCAGAAATCCTTAGGATTTGAGTGAGATCCTTTGTTAAAACAATCGACCAAAATTTTTTTTCAAATGAACTGCTCTAAATTCAGATCACATTCTTAACTTTAGAGGTGCGTGCAAACAAACAAACATACTCTCAAGTTTTGTATGGATATAGTATAGATTATAGATTATGTGGTTGCTAGGCGTTACGGTGTGGGAACTTTATAGGTAATTGGCCTGTGAACTGGCTTCAAGTGTATTGAAATCAGAATTGATAGATGGTTACTTTGAACCGTCTGCCGAGTCTATGGAAGATTCGCTTATAAATAGATTTTGTAGTTTATTAGATTTGAAAGATTTCGCTTTTCTATTGAATTTCTAGGCTTGTCTAACCAGCTGACGTGTTGGTTTGACAGAATGCCCTAATCTCAGGAACTAATGGACCGATTTGAAAAACTCTTTCAATGCTAGAAAGCTCGTTTTTTGAGAAAAGCAATTAAATACAAAAGTTGGTCCAAATAAACGAAAAGCAATTATTTTTAAGTTTTCTTGAAACAATGTATTTAATTCTGGATCTTTTGAGATTTAACTGACAAACTTAAACGTAAATGCTCCAGTAAGCACAGGAGCTTAAGTTTTTTCTTAAAATATTGCGTAAACATCATTTAAAATAATGAGTATTTTTGTAATTGTATAAGCATTGCACGTGTCGTTACGCTTTTTAAATTGAGAGTTAAGTTGAACTCTAAATAGGACCGATTACTTTCCTCATTATTAATTTAAAGCTGTTGTTTAATTAGACTTTCTTTTACATTAGTTAATAATAATCTTGTGGGTTTGTATCGTATTAGAAAATAAACAATATTTGTATCCATGGAAAGAAGCTTTTAGCACGTGTGCTTCCAAAGTTTTAATTATGACACATATTTTGACCATGAATATTTTTATCTTAGTAAGCCAAATTAGTACGAGAAAGAATGCAGAAATCAGAAAAAAAGAAAAAAGCTTTTTTTTTCTGATTTCTGCATTCTAGAGGTACACAAATCTTTGGACTTTATCTCTGTCCTTTTACTTGAATGCATTAGAAAAATAGTTTTGCGTGACTGTGAAGCATATTTTTTCATACGGTGTGTATTATTGTTTTGTATAAGCGTTATAACTTACATGAATAATGTATATCTTTTCTTCCTTCGTAACCCTATACTTTTTACCTATAAACACTTTTTACCTTTTGCCTATTTCAACATCAAAAGGGAAAACAGTCAAAACAAATGTCAACAGTTTTAGAAACTTAATCTTTTTGGCATCTACCTCACGTTTGAGCCAGACGGAAGTTTTGCCAACATTTAGGTCATCAAGAATGTTACTATGTAGTAAGTAATTGAAGTCTAGTAGCCAGTAACTGTTCGTCTGGGTCATTACTGAGGAATGTGGTGACCTATACGGACCTGTTTGATAAGCATGTTCTGTTCTGTTGTTATACTTTGGGGGATGATCAGAATTTTAATTGTGTTGTCATCGGAAACCGTCATTGGCTTTTACTGTAGGTAGGTTTGAAAACAGATGTGTATATTTATGTAGTTACTTTGCCAATACTAATAGAGGCATAGTTATGTACATACCTATTAAAAATTTGTTAACTTATAAGTTTTCTTTAGCATTTACATTGCCAAAACTACTCAAAATATTATGTAGAGCTTTAGTTTCTTGGTTCCTGTCAGGAAGTTTTTTGGTGTTCTTGACACCAAAAGGGAAGAAATAACACAAAGAAATATCAAAACAACTGTTATATTTAGTTTATTTGGGTGGTTCATAATAAATTATAACAGCTACAAGAATGAGCAAAGATTTGTACACACGAAGACATCACCTAAGACAAATATATACATAGTATAAATACATATAACTATAACAACAAACGAAGATGCAAACAATAATATTTTACTTATATACGTCAATACGAAACATATTTACAAAAGCTATATAAAAGTAAATGAAGAAAAGAAAAATATAGATCGACTAGTAGGAAATGAACACATACTTGATAATTGGTACTAAAATAAAAAATAATAGCCTCCTTGGCTTTGCCAGTCGGTTAGAGGTGAACAAAAAATAATAATTAAAGCTATTGATATCGTAAATACATTTGTACTTTAAGAAAATTATACTAATAATAAAAACAGGTACATTGTAGTAATAATAAAGTAAAGGAAAGACGTCAAGATTTAAAAAGAAATCGGCGATGCTAATGAAACAATTCGAGACAAGATTCACTCGTTCAACAATTAACAATAAAATAATTTAAATAAATTATTAAATAATAAATTAAATCGTTATGAGGTCCAAACTAAGTTACATGAAGATTAACCATGGCCCTTGGGACTTAGATCTATCTTAGGTTTTAGTTGGAGTATGCGCTGTAGGCCAGGTTTTGGGCATCTGCAGACCTGCCCCAACCACCGTGGCCACCACCTCCGTGACTGAAGTGTTCTTCATGGTGTGGGTGAGCTACAACTTCGTAGCTTTCATGGTGCTCACTCTTCGACAGGAGTTTCTTGAGGAGGACCAAAGCGGAGGCCAAGAGGGCAGCCTTGGCGAGCATCAGACCCTTGACGGCAGCGAAGGCGATGATACCGAGGAACAGAGGGATGAGGGACTGGATCTTCAGCTGGAGGAGGGCGAGGATGGGGAGGAGCTGCTTCAGCTTCTTCTTCTTGCCACGGCCTGTGAAGAAAACAATATTTTATAGACAACTGTTGATGGTCAGCTTTACTAACATCTTAGAGTTTGATTGTAAATAAAGTTTAGAAAATGATTTAGAAGACGAAATAAAATATTGAAATGTCTAACTATGATGAGGTTGGATTTGCTCCAACAAAGTCTATAATGAAGTAAAAGTTTCCGAGGAAATTCAATGCACAATTAGAAAATCTAGCAGCCGTAAACGACCACATAAAATGAATAGACGACTGAATTTATAATGCGCAATAAATTATTAAAAGTAATGAGTTAAAATTATCTAAAAAGCACAGCATCGATGGCAAAACATCGTTGGCTCGGAAGCTTATAAATTTTAATTAACTTAATACACTTTCTAGTCGAGGTTACTGTAAACTACGTACTTGCAGTCGGTCGAATAAGAAAAGGTGTTTGTAGGCAATCGCGGTATTAGAATTTAAAATAGCCTCGTGCCCAGTTTAGATAATTTACTATTTAGGTTCAAATGTTAATCGACTATGGAAACTTCATTGAGATTCAATGTCCTTACCAACTGAAATTGAAATTCACCATGTAACAGCAGGTTTGCATAACCCCATTCACCTAGAAAGTGTTTGGTAGCAATTGGAAAGCTTCGAGCCTACATCCATATTTCGTTAGCAAGATTATGCCTGGAGCATTACTTTTACTCGTTTCTTGATAGAGATTTCGATCGCGTCTTAGCGGAACTTGAGAACTAGTTGGGCCTACATAGTCGACGTGTACTATGGCCATCTAGCAAAAACCAGAAACAGTCCGCTTTCCACGATAATCAACCTTGTTAATGGGTTAGAGAAACCCTCTTGAGACTCGTTCGGACGTTTTCTAGCTTCTCATGGTGTTCCGGATGTCCGTTTCAAATTTTCTATATTTCGTAATGTACCTGTTTTAGTTTCGGTATTAATCATCCCGTCATGTGTAACATCAGATTAATTTTTGATCGTACTTTCTATTTTAAAATTCTCATGCGCGCCGAACAGGTTTTGGCATGTTTTAATTTATTTGGCGAGAGTTATGCAGGGAATTATATGAACATGACTTACTACTTTTTACTTTTATGATGTTACCATGAGAGTCTATGTCGTGACTTGTTTAATGTTAAATGTAATTGAGAGCTTTCTGGATGGTTTTCTCTACAACAGTGACTTGCAATTTGGGAGGCCATAACTTTTTATCGATACCATCAAAATTGCCTGAAACCAGTTTTGTGAGTTCGAGAATGAGCTGCTTACATAATATTCAGTTTCATAATCGCCGTAACGAATTGGCAGAACGAACTGTCTTAAACAACCGACAATGAGCCGTGAAATTGTTTAGTCATACTTGTGTTATTACTACTGATATTAGTAGCAGCTTTTGTTTTATAGATGATGAGAATTTGATTGAACTTTTGAGAGAATTTCTTGCCCTTTTTAACAAGGTTTCATTGTGCATCTTTTGGGAACTGCCCCTGGTTGTGTTTCTCATATACTTTCACTTGTTTCGTTGAAATAATTTGATCACTTACGAGAATTGCACCTTAATAATATAGTAGATGTTAAATACAGGTTCCATGGTGATAAATCTGTGCTTTTTTTGTGTGAACATCGTTATTGGACGATACGCGTGTAATTATTTTTGGTTTGTGAGAATATTATTACGCACGAGTTATTTTTATGAGAAGTGTGTTAGGAAGTTCAGAATTACTCTTTCCTTAATTTCACTCAATAGAAGCCTAGTTTTGTCGGCTTTTTTTAGTGTACCGTTTATTGATAATTTTAGTCTCTTGAGATTAGCGTGTAATATAGCTTTTGCGTAGCAAAAACAAAAGATATTATGTATTGACAAATTATTGCATCCTCGTCTAATTAAAGTTACTGAAGCATATTAATAATGATAATGATCATGATAATTTGCAAATTACAAATATCGGTACTAACCTTCCTCAAGGGACCTCTTCATATCCTCAACAGTGCTCTTAGGCATGCGCAGTTGGATGACATGGTTCTCCATGAAGTCAGCAGCAGCATCAACTAGCCTGGCTTCCACCTGGTTTTCCCTAGCTTGAGGTTCTTCAGGAAGGGGCTCATAGGACCTAGCAGAGCGAGAAGTGCCAAGGTTGTAGATCGCGAGCCCATCAGCAAGTTTCAATTCCCGCGCAGACGCCGCGTTTTCTAGGAATCTCATCGATTTTTCCTGTGGGTAGAAAAATTATAGATAAATATTTTAGATTTTGTTAAAGTTAACTTAGAAATAATTAATGTTGATATTGATGCTGAAGTTAAAATTGTAAGGTTTTTAATTACTATCGCATTGTTATTTATCGAAGAAGGTTCTAGGCGTCAATGCAAATATACCAATGAACTTGAAAGCTTGCTAGACAAGAAAGCAAGTATTTGTGTAGACAGTGAGTTAGCGGCAAATAGCTTTGCAAACATTTGCCGTTTAACCGCCAACTTGAAGTGCTAAATCATTAAGTTGTTACACAGTTGGAGCATGATGGCGGTGATTTGCAAGTAAATAATAACTGGATGGTTTAACCAGATCTAGTTAAATGAGATGATCCAGTTTTGAACTAGAGTTTTTGATTTGATAGAGAAATTGGAACAGTCAAATGTTTTGAATGAAGATTATAAGTGAGGTGTTAATTAGATTAAAAGTAGATTTTTACGGTCGTAATTAAATTGTAGAATTAATTGTTCTTATTAACTTTTGTGCTAAAAGTAATGAATAATATAAAGAATAAAACGATTGTGCTTAATTTGAGATAGATTTTTAAGTAGCACAATTAAGATTAATTAATGTTGGGATCTGATTGAAGATGAAAAAAAAGTAAGAGTGACAGAAAATCAATAGCAAAGAAATTCGAAAAAGTCAAGAGTTCTAAATTGAGAATGATGAAGAAGTTGATTAAAGGGACCGAAGATGATGATCAAAGCTCAAGTCCAGAGGACACACTTGTAACACAACACAACACACCTTAATACACATCCAGACATCTTCCTCGGCACAACTCTTGACGACCCCAACGACTGAACCAAGGACGTCATCCTCAGAAGCTGCTGGCTTGCAGCTCACAGCTGCCACACACACTAACAGTACAAGAAAGGCCTTCATTTTGGTCCTACACTCCTTCACGGTGGTAAGTGAAATGTAGTGTGGGGACTATCAGAAAGCGGTTTTATTCTACGGCCCCCCACTTCGGGGTACAAGCCGAAATGCGCAAGTGAGGAGCGTGTTACGAATGTGATAGAAGTGAATACAGGTGGAATACTTTTTTTTATGATGGTGATGATTATGCTGTAGGGAAGATTGATTTTTATGGGTCCTGTTTTATCGTACACGAAATTGTAGGTTCTCTTTTTAAAAGCCGCAATTCAAAAAGCCAATGCCTACGTAATTGTAGCAAAGCTGCCATTCAAGATTAGTAATAAAATTGGGCGTAATTTAAGGTGAACTTCTTTGACACGTGAGTTTAATAAATTATTAAAGTTTGTCGGAACTAGATGGTCAGGTGCATATAAGTTATTCATGTTTTGGTAAATATGTTAACTCTGATGTAATATTGCATAAGAAACCATAAAAACTGGTTGATAGACTGATTTGAATTTCAAATTTTTTATCGCTGTATATTTTTAGAAATATTTGTCTCTTGCTTATCGACTACTGTTGCTATGCTTCCTGAATCTTTGATTTATTTATATAGGTCAAATATGAAACGCAGCTTAGGAATAACTGTAACTTCAGGTCTTATGATGTTAATTTTCCCTTCTTCATAGATTACATTTTTGTAAAGGTTAACGATATTATAAACGTCGTTTTGTTCATTAGCTCTATCAACAAAGGCTAGCATAGTGTGCGTTGTATCGGGGGCACAACTACTTCCTTTAAGCAAAGCGGGTCTACACTAGGTCAGGAAACTACTAGGATAGATAAACACAAGAGAAAATATACCCAAGCCTAAGTATCAAAATAATTTTCTTTAATATCTTAAAAGAAATAAATGCGTGAATTAAAGCCACACGCATAATTTATATACTTTCTTTTGAGTCGGATGTGAAACTAAAATATGTGTAATTTTAATATAATACCTTTCGTTTGTACATGTTTTATTATGTACAGCGGTCACGCCGGCTATTTTCAAAGGGTCACGTAGATACTTGTATTGTTTGGCTGACTTATTATGTATTGTTGTATATTTATCTGTCGTTTAATATCTGTCTTTATAAGTATCTTGTGTAATGTCACCATCATAAATATTATTTGATATCACCATACATATATTTTTTTGTTGGACATTGAACACTGCTGCCAGTAAAACGAGATTTTCTTCAGAATTTTTATGCAGTTCAGTTTAGTGTAATTCCTGTTATTACCTACTTATTACATAAAATAGTCACAACCAATGACCATTTATTCATCAAATATACAATAAACGAGACCTTAAAAAATTCCGTTTAAAATAAAGAAGCTTTTGAAATCAAAAACATATTTTCTACATTTACAAATCAAATTACCTACTACATCCTCACAAAATTGAAAACAGCAATCATGCACATTTCAATTTCTAAAGTACAGTATCAAATAACAAAAAAACACATGATTAACATAATTTGAGTAATCGTCTTGTTAGAAACTTCCGTTTCCATATGTAGGGCGAAACGGTCAGTATGAACGTGTGTACAGATACTTACATTGAGGGCTCTGGGTGCTCTTCAATTGGTCACTGCTATTCATTCATTTACATCGCCTACTATAACTTGACTCGCTTCGATAGCTTTATCTTCTTCATCTACAGTTACCAATTCATCAATTTCAACACCTCCCAATTCATTTCCAAACATACCTGCATCTCAACTAAGACTGGCTGTTGCCATCTCAATGGACTTTTCACCAATTTCATATTTATGTAGATGATTTCTAAAAAAAAGTGATAGTGGTGCGTGTGAATCGTTTTTGGTCGAATTATGAGTGGTTTCGCTAATGGTCAGTACGTTGTAAATGATGATTGAAGTTTAAGAATTATTGTGTTATGTAAAACAAGAGCAAGTTACTTGATTGCTGGTTTATTTATAGCATGATGGAGATGTGCGGTTATTTTACTTTTAATGGAAGTAAACAGAAGATTTGTACTCTTGTACTTTGGGTAACGAATTAGCATTGCTTTACGAGGTTGCTTTTTATCGTTGTGTGTAGAATTTATTTTGTCTTTCTAACTACTACTTAAATATTTTAAATGGCATCATCAGAAGAGGTTTACCTAGCAGTTATCATAAACAGTTCATTTAATTAAGAACAAATGAATTATGATTAGGTTTGTCTACCCACATCAGTTCAACCAATTGACAATAATTTTTCTTTTGAAATTTAAGCTTTAATGTCCTCATCGCATTAAAAATGAACTACTTTTAAAACCAGAATTTGATTCTTAGCAACAGATGTACCACAGTTCAAAATACCTTACTCAATGAATCACACTGATGTTGCACAATCGTTGCCAAAGTTACTGGACTTTGTACCCACTATACTTCAACTTTTTAAGTACGCAAATGTTAACATTAATCTTTCTCCTATCATTATGTATTCAAATAGTTCGATGCATCTATGATCATAGCATGGGTCAGTTTTGTGAACTTCCGTATTCATTTAATTCGCACCATTTTCTTTTATCATTAGGTTCCCAATTGCTTCTTTAACTTATTCTGTGGAAGTGAATTGATTGGATCTATCATCATTTTCTTCCTTTCTAACAAGGTTGACCACAGTCAAAAGAAAGCCTATAATTTCAAAATTAAGACCCTAAACTTGAAACTCGGCACTCAAATTACTATGATTACCCCCTTAGGCTATAAGTCGTGAAGTTATAGAAATACGTACTATTTTATGATTTCTAAAATTGCATAATCGTGCAGGTGTTCAGACGGTATATTTTAATTCGTATTATGCTCTCGCGTGAACACAATTTTTTATGTAATGTCCAGTATAGTACTGCGAATATCATTTCCTATTTTTTCTTGTTGCTGTTCTGAGTTTATTAAATTCTGCTTATTAATATTTTGTGCATCGGTTGTATATTTTATTTTAATATACTGTGATTATCTTATTTATAAACGCTATTTGCCTGACCAGTCATTCTAAACGCAGAACATTATTGTGCAGTACCTATATTTATTTCACATACAAATATATTCACCGCTGTTGACAACACTGCTTATAACTGAAATCAAATCTAAAATTCTAAAAGAAAACCCTCATTCAACTTACAAAACCATATCCAAATCGGGTCATCTTTTTAAGAGTTACGGTGTCAAAAATCGACACATAGAAAGACTCGTCGCTTGATTTTGTTGATTTTGGTGTCAAATTTACTTATACGTCTTCAAAAGACCTACCTATATATCCGCAAATATAAAAGAAGGGAGTGTCTGCATCCGGCGGCATAACAATTAAGTAGGCGAATAAAATTCCGATACAAACGCGATCGCCATCTGTAATAACAAGGTAGCCACACACATAGTCATTACGTGAGCATTTTATATTAGAGTGCAGTATGTTCTGTTATTGTAGTTAGAGTAGCTTGTGTTTTTAGGTTGGGATAGCTTGCTGTTGTTCTGCAGAAAGAGGCTGCTGATCTTGACTCCCAACCCCGGCCAAAGGAGGGGTGGGCAACGACCTCTTCCGCCCTTCATGAACTGGCATAGGGGTGACGGACTTGGGGAGTTCCCAGCCCCTATACCATCAGACCCGAGGCTTGTGTCGGCGCGTGCCTGAGCTGTTGCACGGGGTAGGTCAACAAATCACTGCCTCGTCCCGTCGTCGTGGAGTTGAGGCCCGAGCGAGGCGGGCTAACATTAGCGTGGGGCTGGGGAAGGATATGGATTCCCGCGGCAGCACGTACTAGGAGAGACATCGGGCTGGTTTAAACTAGCAAGAGTCCGGCGAGAGATGCTCCTCCGCCTCCATGCCCATGAGTATTTCAACATTCCAGAAGTTCAACTGTCTAGCTATCACGGTTCATGAGATATAGTTTGGTGCTGGACGGAAGGACAGACGCACAGAAATGTCTTGGTAGGTACGTAATAAGCTCCCGTTTTTCCCTTTCAGTACAGAACCCTAAAAAGGAAGTAGTTATGGCGAGTTGAAACTAACGGTTTTAGGGGGCTGAGTAGATGATTAAATATACCTAATCCACATTTAGATCGGTTTTCATTTAAATAATTTCTCAGATGCAATATTCACGACACTACAATGTACATATCTCGGAAAGTGAAGACTAAACTTTTTGTACAACTTCATGCTATTGTTACAAATGTAAGAAAAACGGTAATACATGTGCGCCAATTATATAGCACGGTAATTGTTATCGTGTATACAAGTTAATGTTCATTATTGAGTTAAACATGAACATGGAGCTAATTAGTTTCTCAATAGTAAGTAGGTATATCTTTTTGTTCAATACTTTTACTGGATATGTTTTATTAAATAATAAATAGATTAAAGAAACCTTTGCTGCTCACGCAAGATGTGTCAAATGGTGGACTTTACAGTCGTATCGTAGAGAGCTTTTTAAAATGATATTGACGACTTCGATGGCGCAATGGTCATCATGCCGGACTGCCGAACCTGGGGGCTTACATGGGGGAATAAAACATAATATCTTATCCATGTGTGAGAATGAGTTTCCTAGGCATACTGTTGAAACCACTGACAAAAGTTAGTATTAATATATAAGAGAGAACGTGACGTCTTTTCTCCAAAAATCCTCAAGGTCATCTACCGTAAAAATAAGCAAAAGTGAAACAGATCTAGTTTCTTAATATTATGACTAGAAATTGTTTTATTTTATACGAATTCCGGCTTATCATGAAATTATTCAACTTTCTTTAGCTTACACGAGTAATGTGCGTCATAGACAATTTTTTTCTAGGAAAACTTAAATAAAAAGTAAAAGTGGATTTTTTATAGCGCAATTATAGTTTCTGTGACAGTTCAATGACCTGTGTATGTCTAAGTTTTTTCTCGGTGTATCATTAAGATTTAATCTGTATATTTACTAGTTTAAGCCAGTTTTTTTTTTCTATACTAAAATCGACTAGATATCAAAATAAACCAGGTATTATACTTATGTTATAAAGCTGAAGAGTTTGCTTGTTTGATCGTGCTAAATTCAGGAAATATAGTTTCAGTATTTGATAGCAGACAAGTAGCTGTAATTACTTAATGATCCCGTCTATATCATTTAACAGAGGGCAGAATTGGATTAGATTAGAGCGTTCAAATAAACACAATCTTCAGCTACATGTATAATATTACGTAATACACTGAAGAAAAATATAGATATTTGTGTAAGGAAAAACAAAGGAATTTCCTGTACTTACGGAAGAAAAATACAAATGAATCTATAGAAAAATCCTCAGGAATTGCCTGGGCGCCACAGCACGTTCCAATCCACGAAGATAAGCAAGTTAGATATAGATTACTGAATAAAGATCTAGCACACAGTTTGTATTCTAGGCTCGTTAGCTAGTGCAAGTTTAGTGTGTCATCGAGTGCAGTTACCTTTCTGCAGTCGGTTGTATTTCTTTGGTAGTTGCATCAAAAAGTCTGGCATTCTGTATGTTAGGATGCGGACTTTTGAGGGCTGCGGGTTTTTCGCAATCGTTTTTAGGTATCTGTATTTTTGAACAGCTAGAAGACTACGGAAGGACCGGGGTAAATAGGCTGTGTTATTGCTGAGATTAGTTATTTAAGAATAAGAGAAGTGAGAATAGCAACAAAAACAGAGTTGACTTGTGAAATGTCTATAATAAACGATATCATAATGATATGATGATATTGACTTCACTATACTTACTTAGCAACTTACGAAACACGAATGATAAACTTCGGAGCGGTAAAGTTTGACGAGAACAGAAATGACCAAGTTGCTAAAATACATGAAATGAAATAGAGAGTGAATGAAAATAAAAAGTGAATGACATTCAGTTCTGAATGCACGATTGTGAGGGAAACCACAACACCTGTTATATTAAAGTGCATTGATTTAACTTTATGTAGGTTTTGAGTGTTCTGTGATTCAACTGGATGCGGCGTAACAAATTACTAAAAAAATATAAGTCTTAAGAGAATTAGGTCATTAAATTCCATAATCTCTTTTCCAATCTACAATTTTTTTTTAAAGCAAGTTAAAATATTTTAAAAATTATTTTACTATCAAAGGACTAACTTTTATCTGTAATTTTACCTATTATTTTCATATAACTATTTTTATTCATTTCATTTCATATAACTGTCCGTATTTATGCAAAATGGAACCACACAGCAAACACACACTTTTGAGATATCAAAGGGTTTACAAAAACATGTGCAGCACTGTTAAATGAAGTAAAATTACTATTTATTTTATTTAAATATGTTGATAAATTACTAAATTTAGTATGTGTATATAATTTTTTGGGTGCTCCGTGCTGCTCTCCTCACCGCTGCCACTGTGGTGAAGCTGTCAGCAGCCTTGGACACCACGGCTTGTCGTGCAGCCGTAGCGCGGGACGCTTTGCACGGCATGCGAATATTAACGACATAATCCGTCGCGCTCTTGTTGCCGTCGGCGTTCCAGCCATATTAGAACCCAGTGGTCTGGCACGCGACGATGGCAAGAGACCCGACGGTATGTCGTTATTCCCTTGGAAGATGGGTAGGTCTTTAGTATGGGACGCGACCTGTGTCGATACTCTTGCACCATCCCATCTTCCTTGCTCGGCGCGATGTGCTGGTTCCGCTGCTGCGGCTGCAGAGAACCTCAAGCGGCGCAAATATAGCACCCTGGTTGGTAACTATACCTTTGAGCCGTTTGGGGTTGAAACCCTCGGGCCGTGGGGTCCAAGTGCTCATCTCCTTTTTAAAGATCTGGCAAAGCGACTTGCTGACACTTCAAGTGACCCAAAGGCTGGTTTTTATTTTGGTCAAAAATTAAGCATTGCCATCCAACGTGGCAATGCTGCCAGCCTCTTGGGTACACTCCCGGTGGGCAGCGATGAGGAGTTTTTTGATGCCATTTTGTAATTGTTTTTAGCTGTTGTATATTATGTATAAATAAGTTTATTTTTATGTAAATATGTATATATCCTTTTGACCAAATAAATTTAAAATATAAATATCTATTTAATAAAATAAAAGTAGGTAACATGGATTAAATCAAAGTGAAAATTTTTTGTTGATTACTGGTAAACCTTCAAAATAATTAAGAAATCGTGCATGTGGTTCCTTTAAACATTAAGTAATTAATAGGTTTTCTCATATACAAAAAAGAACCATAATCTAGGGATTTGTTGATATAAATGAAACAATGTGATTTATAATCGGGATAAAGGTGCTCTCCCTATATTAACATCTACAGCATTACCAAAGAAGTCTGTTTTAAAATAAATTGAGTTTGGTGAGTCTCTTTCTATGTATATTTCCCGCAGTTATATATGGTGACTTAGTTAGTATAGTTTTTAACCCTGATACATTTTACCTTACTTTTCGATCGTATTGTTTTAAATTTGAATTCAGAATACCATACGACATGGAGCTACGCCTAACATGTCGGATATGCGCCTCGTTAAAGGCAATTGAAAATAAAGGTAATTAATTTAATAAATTAATTTAATAACGCGTGTTGCCTCCATGGGCATCTACCACAGCTCTCATACGATTAGGCATAGAGTTTATCAACCGCTCTATGAAATTTTGAGGGATCATCTCCCATTCCTCCTCTATGGCAGTTTTCAACTCCTGCATCGTCTGGGCAACTGGCTGACGAGCCCTAACACGTCTTTTTAGCTCGTCCCACATGTGCTCAATGGGGTTCATGTCTGGGCTTCTGGCTGGCCAGTCCATAACTGTGATGTTCACATCCCGAAGATATTCCCTGACGATGCCGGCCGCATGGGCTCTTGCATTATCATGCATAAAAAGGTAATTTTTGCCCACATAGTCCGCGTATGGTATCACGTGAGGTTCTAAGCAGTCACGAATATACCTTTCAGCATTTAATGTTGGCAGCCGTGGTCCTGTAACAACCTCAAGTTGAGTTTTGCCCCTGGCGGATATACCGCCCCAGACAGTCCATGAGCCACCGCCATAAGGAACCCTCTCTTCAAAGCAGCATTGTGCGAAACGCTCTCCCTTACGTCGGTAGACCTTCTTCCTTCCATCATTGCCATGTAACACAATTTTAGACTCATCGGAAAAGAGTACACGGCTCCAATCTTGCTGTGTCCAATTTAAACGATGGCGTGCGAAATGAAAGCGCGCTGTTCGGTGGGCTCGCGTTAGTTTGGGCCCATTAGCTGGCTTGTGTGGTACCATATCGCGTTCTTTTAACACACAGATACTCCGTGGAAGTTGGTTTTGTATCTCAATGGAGGTAAGGTGACGATTTCTCAAGCTGGTCGTCACGATGAATCGATCCTGCCTTTCAGTTGTGACCCGAGATCGTGGCCTTCCTTGGCGACGAACAAAGCCGCCAGTCTCTAGGTACCTCCGATAAACATTTCGGACCGCAGATCGACTTAAATTAAGTTGAGCACTCACGTTTCTTTGGCTGTGTCCGGCCTGAATAAGCGCCACAGCTTGGGCGGCGACTTTAGGTGAAGTATCCATAGATTATTGATAGAACCTCACCTTAATGTTAAGAATAAGTAATGTTTGTTGCAAAACCAAAGATATCAATAACTTTTTTCAAGAATTAAAGCCAAGTAAACCAATAAAACCAAGTTTGCTTAGTGTTCGTTTGTTTGATATCAACAAACAGGCTCCAAATTGTCTTTTGTTTCTTTAAATTCTGTGTTCTAAATTCAAAAAAAGACTATGAAATTGTGAATGTGCCAGGTTCAAAACTGCATAAAAACGTTTTGCTCGACCAAATATAAAATTTTAGTTAGGACCAAACGAAACTGAAAATACAAGGTGGGCCAATAGATGTGTCCAGAAGATTTATATCGTTGAATGTCGCCTATTTTTACAGATGACGTTTGACGTTTTACTTTGAAACTGCACTTTGAGCCATACCATCAATGAAATAAAGTAAATATTTCGTTGTTTAAAACGAGAAATATTAAATCAATCATGTCATTTTTGTACCTTTGAGTGGAATCACATGCTAGTGGTTCTACTGTTTAACAATATTTATTTATACATGATAGAACCGAATGTTTGTGGTTCCCTTTTGCAAAACAATATTAGCAAATAAATAATAAAAAAATATTTTACGCATAACGATACCACAGAAATTTGGTTCTATTTTGTGTATTAAAAATAATCGTTAATAATAGAAATATGTTTGATGTATAACGGTACCAAGTATGCGTGGATCTTTTTTGTATAAAATTACATGATAGTACTATCGTTTATTTGTTTGATCAATAGAGTCATACTGTGCCGTGGTTCCGTTTTGCTTTACAAGTAACGTTTATTATTGCTGTTGGTTCTGTTCTGCTTTTAATATACCTTCTTTCCAAGGGGAAAATCATGTGGTTCTTTTTTGTATAAGAATTTAGACCACTTTTACATTAGTATTCTTCAAAAAAAGGAAAAAACGAAATTTGTCGAGTGGTTCCATTTTGCATAAATACGGACAACTTACCTATTTAAACATAACTTACCAAGGATTAAAATTATCCAACTTTGTAAGTGTTCAAAGTTCAAAGTTAGTGTTAAAACAGCCGCATCCAAAAAAGCTCCACAAACTACCTCACCTGCGCGCGCACGTGTCACAATGGGCGTCATCACGCGAAATATCGATACATTGTCGATTCCACCTCGTAATAAAACTTTCATCGACATCGAGTGTCGATAGTGATGCAACGTACAGCTGTAATTTCGACGTACGAAAGTTTGATCCGATTTTTTTTATGAGGTCTGCTCGTATTTTTTTTGTTGAGTTATTTTGCTTATTGACGCTTTGACTTGATTGTAGGTCAGAATGTAGATCAAAGCTAGGCTATATATTGTATCTATAGGCTAGTATTACAAAGAGGAATTGTTGTTTCACTGTTTAGGAAACCACATTATCTTTGGGTGACATTAGGTCTTAATTTATCCGAGTACGAGAGGATTGCTACGGATACTTACGACATTCTTCGTGTGTGCAAAAATATAAAATCATTTACATACATCAAATTCAGATGAGTCAGAAAATACACGCCCTATTCAACATAATTGATTCACTATTCGCCAATTATTTTCGCTAATACCGCCAACATTCTTCAACGCATCATGTCTTCGCAAGACTATCAAATTCCTTGATACCGGACATCCAATTCTAATTACATCATTGTGACAAATTTTCTCTCACGTCTTAACACTCGTAACTCGAATACATATCATGTGATTAATCGATTATTCGCATAATCGACTTTCGACGGACGACTTCGATATGGGCTTTAATGAATCGATTTGAATTGCAATCGGATGATCGTTGCTAGACGGTACCGTTTTATTTTAATTCCGATTTTTTATACATGTAGGGTATGAGGTATTCTTAGATTTTTCTTTTGATTTGTTTTTTTTTCTCAAATCTAACGTTTTTCTGCATCAGGCAAATAGTGAGTTTTCCTAACTGAAGGAAAATATCATGATGAACATGAACTTAAAAATCCAGCGAAGGTCATTATAGGAGGTTGATCTGGCCAAGGTCACCGGGAAGCAGTTGATGCGGGTTGCTGAAGATCGAGCAAAGTAGTGAACCATGGGGGAGGCTGCAGTGTCAGTGATATCTTTCGGCTAAAATGAGACAAGTTGAGGTCTTGCAGGGCATTGAAAAATTACTAAATGTGATCCTATAACAAGGGTCGACCCAACATAAGTTTAAAAACCTATAACATAAGTTATTTTCTCAACACTTTCCTTAATGCTTGAATTAAAATGCAGATTGCCTACGTCATAAAGTCATAATACATACATATATTCACAGTCAATTTTGCATAAATGTTCGCCTGTTAACTAACTATACTAATTCGCTATAGTTAGCAGATTTATGATTGGTAGTATTTACGTCATTTAGCTGTAGTCAAAGTGGTTCAGTGGTTTTGGCCCAGAATACTGGTAGGAGGTCGCATATTCGACTACAGGTAAGGACATTTTTTGTAGGGGAGTTTTGCGTCAGTGGTCGTTTAATTAGTAGGAAAGTTTTGTGAGATCATTATTTAATAGATTGAAGTACTTACATAGTTGGTATCAAAAGTATGCACTAGTGGTGAAAACACCAACTTTTGTGAGTAGCAGTTACTGTTACTGTTACAGCCTTTTTTTTATCGTCCCACTGCTGGGCTCAGGCCTCCTCTCACACGGAGAAGGATTGAGCATTAATCACCACGCTTGCTCAATGCGGGTTGGTGATTTTAGACTAAATAGTCCAGGTTTCCTCAAGATGTTTTCCTTCACCTTTTTATCAGCCATTGGTGTCTAAGATATACTTGAAGTTATTTTACTGCGGAATTAAAATTAGGCAAAATTCGTGTAAAGAGTGATACAAAGCATCCTTTTGTTAGTTCATTGATGAGTGAAGACTAAACCATGCTTCGAAGAATTATTATTAAAAAAACAAAATACCCGACTGCACACTAAAAAAAGAGTAAAACAAGCCCCACAATAATATTGATCAATCAAATGCTAAAAACTAATTATGTAATACCGTTTAAACAATACCTATATTAAAATACACTACAATATGTGTTCGTAATCGATAGTTAAATAAACAGAAACTTATTTTGAATACAAATTTACTGAATATAATTTATAAATATTGATGGAAAGCATCGCAGGCGGGGACCAACAGAGGCTTATTTATAGTCATTTCGGTTGTGCACCATTTAGCAGAATTTTCGTTGGTGGCGGTCAAGGTGGTCCCCGCCTGCGATGCTTTCCATCAATATTTATAAATTATATTCAGTAAATTTGTATTCAAAATAAGTTTCTGTTTATTTAACTATCGATTACGAACACATATTGTAGTGTATTTTAATATAGGTATGTATTGTTTAAACGGTATTACATAATTAGTTTTTAGCATTTGATTGATCAATATTATTGTGGGGCTTGTTTTACTCTTTTTTTAGTGTGCAGTCGGGTATTTTGTTTTTTTAATAATAATTCTTTTATTTATAACTTTTTAGCTGTTTTTACCCGAAAAAATCGCTATTTAGAGACGACCGTCAACGACGTGTGCCCTTATGCGTGTGCCCGCATTCGGGCTGTATACTCGAGCATATCCCCCTCCGCACCGCGCCGCGCGCCGCATGCCAGGCCACGCCCTATCTTTTTGCTTGCTAACGCATGAGTTGCTTTGCGTTGACGCAGAATTAACATGTTCCCGTGGGAATTTTGAGAAAAAACGTATCCTATATTAATTACTCCCGTGATTGAAATGAATCTAATGATACCGCATACATATTTTTTTAAAGGGAAATTTAGAAAAAATATCCCGTGGGACTTTTAGGATAAAATGTATCCTATGACACTCCCGTAATCAAGACAAATCTAACGATACCTCATACATCAAAATCCATCAAGCCGTTTAGGCTACAGGAGGTCACAAAGGAACAGACATACATACATACTTACATACACTCGAAAAACATTACCCTCCTTCTTTGGCAGTCGGGTAAAAACACCCTATCGCGTTTCCCGGCCGTGATAAATATCATTATCCTAAGCTGTTTACCATGCGCCATGTGCTTGCAAATAAATGTGGATTTGCTTTCTTTCTTTATTCATCCTGATGGCTGGTCCTATTACGTAAGGTCCGATGATTAAACTTTATCTACCTACCTACCTATATAATTATTTGCCCAAGGAAAGACTTATGTTGGTTCTTTATCTTTACAAATCTTGTTTCTATAAGGAAAACTATTTCAGACCAGATACCTATCAGCATGTCGAAAACAATGCTTTCCACTTTGTTACCCAAAATAGTTTCCATTTCTATTCGAACATTGTTTAAAACCCTTTTAAATTGTTAACTTTAATTAACTAATTTTAAATGCTAACGATTTTATCTTGTTTCTATCTTCACCGACCTCTATGTTCATTGTTGTAACCACAAAGCAGATTACATAGAAGGCGAAAGTAGTTTTATCATTCTTTGACCTCACACTGATGGTTTTAAAAGTTTACACAGAAGAGAATGGAAGAATAAAACATGCAGGCTGCCGCGACCCTAAATAAAATTGGGATGCTCAAAGTACCTACATTACTCGATTAGATTAGTAAAATAAGCAAATAAGTTTTATTGTATAAGTGCTAAATGATTAAAAATATATAATATGCTAGTTTAAAATTACACGCAATGTTATAGTAAAGTCGTTATCATACGACAATAGTAAAATACTGGAATCGTGTCATTCACTATTATTATCAGACCCACATCATCATCATCATTCTCCGAGCCTTTTTCCCAACTATGTTGGGGTCGGCTTCCAGTCTAACCGGATGTAGCTGAGTGCTTTACAAGAAGCGACTGCCTTGCCTGACCTCCTCAACCCAGTTACCCGGGCAACCCAATACCCCTTGGTTAGACTGGTTTCTGACTACCCGTAACGACTGCCAAGGATGTTCAATGACAGCCGGGACCTACAGTTTAACGTGCCATCCGATTTAAAAGTTGCATTGGTACTTGCCTGACCTGGAATCGAACCCGTGCCCTCATACTCCAGAGGCTGGTTCTTTGCCCACTAGGCCACCACGACTTTTGATTTTCAGACTCACATAACACCAAAAAAATCATTAAAGGTACAAAGTAGTAACCTGTGTTTTTAGAATTACCAACAATAAAACCAATCACAACAATTTATCTACATTAGTAGGTAAGTATAAGCAATAGAAAAGCTCAAAAGTAACTGGGAAAGATTTGGAACATTGCGTCGAATGAAGCTTCTGCGAAAATACTTTAATATGATAATACGCATGTTTAAAATATGACAGTTATGCGTTAGTGTTGTGAAAGTGAATCGACGCGCGTGCGCAAAGCTTTACGTTGGGTATTCACGGGAGAGAATTGCGTCGAGCATTGTGAGACCACAAGTTGATGTACCAGAATGTAAATTGCGTATCCGGAATAAGTTCAATAAGGCACCTGGTAGCAACTAGGTAGCAATTCCCTATATGTATTGCATGGTTTCCAAGAGATAACATAGGAAGTGTCCTGTGGTTCTGATCATAAAATGTGCACTTATTACTTTATACTTATAGAATATTGAGAAAGCAATAGACTTATGGTTGGCAATAGTGTATGTACCTATTAATTTGCAGGGAAATACAAATAGTTGAACTGCCGACAACTCTAGATAATTTATTTGTCTTCTCACACGTTAATTATAAATAATCACCAATATGTTTAGAATCTCAATAAAATTTGATCAATTTTTTTTTTCCAAAAACATTGGGAAATTCAACATTTATACACATAAATGTCTCGTTATCGTCTCCCTTGTTAACATTAACCAACAAGCATCCATCTCCCTAACTTCTCGACGAACATGTTCGACAGATTACATGCCCATATATTCCACTTCTACTATCAAGTGTAACGTCGCTACTACGCTTTATATATCTCATGTCAGCATTACATAACTAGCAATGATGATTGAACATTTTGTACTCCTTAACTAAGTTTTACCTCTTAAGTTACACTTTCACTAAAAATTGCCGTCGCATTGCAGAGTTGATTTTGTTTAGGAAGCTAAGGATTACTTAATATTAACATTATTTTTTCTCGTTCAAACAAATATTTAAAGTACTACACATACTTCATTAACTGTGCCACTTTCATTATTGTAAAAATAACGTTAAAGTTTAGTTTTCAATTGGTTGCAAAAGTATTTTTAAGTGGGTCATCGATCTTGAAACAAGTACCTAAAGTTTATTTGCACCCTTGTTAAAATAAAAGACTAATCGTCATTGCTTTGGGCCTTATGTATTTTTGAATATATCTATTAATTAGGTCGTTATGGGTACAAGATTTATAGTAACTAAACTAGTTGCCTTACAAAATAATTGTTACCGTCTTGTAAAATTCTTGTCCCAAATAATGATTCCAATGTTCAGGATCGAAGAAATTTAAGCCTTTTTTCTTTAAATAACTCTATCTAGCGGCACCTATAAGAACTAACATCATACACATCAGATCTAAGATTCAAATTCAATATCCAAGCAGCGTTGACCTTGTAAAGAAAGTTATCTTGCACAACACGTGTTCTTGAAATTGCCTTTCTCCGCGTCTTTGTAATGACTTCACTTTCACATAGATGGCGCTGTGACTGTACATAGATGTCGACGTCAGTGGCTTCTCAGGGTTGGCTGGTTTCCATCCTAGAATTCATAAGGCATCTTCATCTGCCGAACCTTTTCCAGCTATGTTGGGATCGGCTTCAGTCTAACTGCATGCAGCTGAGTGTTTTACAAGGAGCGACTTAACCGGGTAACTCTTGGTGAGACTGGACTACGAATGCCAAACTGTTCAAAATGACAGCCGGGACCTGCAGTTCATCGTGCTTTTCGAAACACAGAAGAATTGCATTGCGCAAAAATCAAAATCGAAGTCGAGTAAAAAAGAAGCGCTTCCTAGGTTTAACAAACAGGCATATAAGGGGAACGACACTGCACAAACAAACCTACATGGACATAACATCAAATCATCATCCTCCTACCCATTGCCTGAAATTGGGATAAAGCCCAATTTCATTTGGGCACAGCATGTTTCCATACTCTTCTATCTGCTGTCATCTCACAAGCAACGTTCTTACTAATCATATCGAGTTTCACACAATCCATCCATCATTGTCCTCTTCCACTATATATCCGTCCACGTTCATACCCAAAACCCTCCTCACAACTTTCATTTTTCCGCATTACATACATATGATACTACCACTAAAAAGGACTTAAGTGTCATATCACATATTAATTAGTTTCTTGCATTTGCGTACACTTCTCTTGAATATTAATAAATAATACCGAAAGTAAACTCTTACTATGTAATATGCATAATTATTATGAATATTTAATTTTTTGGTATTGTTATATCATAGTTTTGTATTGTATATTGGGTGTAGAGACGTGAGTGATTTTTTGTTAAAATAACACTACTTTAACGAAGTTGATTATTAACTAGTTGTTCCATATGATTCCACTTGCGTCATGGAGAGACTACTTTCCGTAATGGCTAAAAAAAAATATGACCTTTTCAGGTTCTAGACTAGACTATTCGTGTACTTTATTCTGATTTTTTTCATCATTTTCATGGTTTTTCAAAGGTGTTTTAAAATTTGTACTCTAAGAGCTTCAGCTCTACTGAACTAATTTGTAAAATTTTGCTTCACTGTCTTTGAACGACATAGTGTATATTTTATCCTAAGATGGTTCCCGAGACGCGGGTGAAACTACGAGAAACAGCAGATATAAATATCTTTTTCTATCGTAAATCATGAGTTACACAGCAAATTACTTAATAGCCGTCTACCATCACAACTTACGCACAGACTCATTCACGAAGTGTGACGCAATATAAACAAACAAAAAAGTTAGAAAAAAGTAAGTAAGACTGTGAAGTTCAGCTTATTGTGTACCGTTAACAAAAGAGTTGTGGTAGCTGAAAATAGTTTTATTTCACATGCTAATGTCTGTTTTGTTGGATAAGAGTTTATTTAGAACAACAGCAGCTTATTGGGCGAGTATAGGAGATCATTCAGCCGTATTTTTACATGGTACTCTCTTACACGTATTATGTAATATGTCTGTCCGGCTTTCACACTATAACGATTGAACCGATTTAAATGTAATTTGGAATTACATTTGCCTGAAAACTTACACGGTGTATTTTTATATAGGCTAAGTTTTTTTGAGTTTTCAATGTTCACAACGGGATGCGGGTGAAAACGCTGGCAGAAGCTAGTTTAACATAAAATGTTCCTATATAAATATACCAGCGGTTTCACCCGTATCCCGTGGGAACCTCTGCATGAACCCGGATAAAAAGTAGCCTATAGCCTTCCTCGATAAATGGGCTATCTAACACCGAAAGAATTGTTTAAATCAGACCAGTAGTTCCTGAGATTAGCGCGTTCAAACAAACAAACAAACAAACAAACTCTTCAGCTTTATAATATTAGTATAGACTTTTTTTTTTTTTTTTTAACGACGTAAAAAATCATCAAATGACCCCTCCCGCTGTGGGTTAGCAGCGGTGAGGGAGTGTCAGACTCTTACTGACTAAAAGCCGTCGTGTTCCGTCGTAGGCCTTCTTATGTGCTAGGGCCGCGGTACCTCTTTCGAACAACCCGCAGCCCCGGCAGGCCTTGGCCCTGCTGGGCCCCGCTGGGGTTGCTGACATCTCTTTGAGGAGCGCGTGGAACAACGCGCGCCGCCGACACGGGTCTGTTGTCTAAAAACAGACATGAGCGATGAGCCACCCGAACTCACCGCCCACAGACCCACGCCTACGGTGGCCGGGAGTCGTCTCGCGACACCCGGCGCCCGTGGTGTCTACCTGCTCCAGCGCGGCGGCCGGGATGAGAGGTGCGAACTCTCTGACGTTCCGCCGCCTCCTTCTCGAGCATGACTGCTTCGCAGAAGGAGGCGACGGCATCCCATTCCCTCTCGCCCCGGACCATGGCTTGAACCAGGGCCGGACGCGAGAGGTCGCCGCCGCCTAAAGCCTCGACGAGGACCCGGCGGTGCCCTTCCCACGCAGGGCACTCCTGGACTGTGTGGTCCACCGTGTCCTCGGGGCTATCCGCACAGTGGTGACACCCGGGCGCCACCTCACGACCGATTCGATGCAGATACCTCCCGAAACAACCGTGTCCGGTGAGGACCTGCGTCATGCGGTACGTGAGGGCGCCGTGACTCCTCCCGAGCCACTCCTCAAAGAGGGGACTTACCGCCACTATGGTGGCGTGCCCTGCACTGGGTTGCGACAGTCGCTCCCTCCAGGCCACCATGACATCCCGCCGGAGCTCTGCGCGCTGCGCGACAACTTGTCGCGGCAACGGGGTTTCCCCCCGGCGCTGAGCCTCCTCGCGCCAGTCGTACAGGCGCAAGAAGACTCTTGCCTCCAGATCCCACGGTGGTAGTCCGGCTAGTAGGCCAGCTGCTTCGCGGGAGATCGTGCGGTACCCCCGGATTAGCCTAATGGCTATCACCCTTTGAGGCACGTTCAGGTAGTGTAGGTACAGCTCGCGGCCGTACCGAACGTGCCCATACCGGGGCCCCGTAAAGGGCCATGGACCGCAAGACTCCCGCGTAGAGTTTACGGCAGGGGGCGTTTGGGCCTCCCAGGTTGGGCAGGAGCCGCTTGAAGGCAGCACCTGTCTTCTCCAGTTTGGGGCCCAAACGTCGGAAATGTTCGACGAAGTTCCACCGGCCGTATATTAGTATAGACTAGCTTCTGCCAGCGGTTTCACCTGCATCCCGTGGGAACTACTTCCCGTACCGGGATAAAAAGTAGCCTATAGCCTTCCTCGATAAGTGGGCTATCTAACACTGAAAGATATTTTCAAATCGGACTAGTAGTTCCTGAGATTAGCGCGTTCAAACAAACAAACAAACAAACTCTTCAGCTTTATAATATTAGTATAGATGTGACTTAAAGGTAGATAAAAACTTACAGCTTTAAAGTTTGGGGAAAAAATGATTATCACAGTTCAAATTGTTATACTGGCTGTACTAACATCTATTTCTTTACTATATTATAAAAAATTACATAGTTCTGAGAATAACATTAAAACATCTTGTAAACAAACCATTGTACGGCGTTCCCATAACACCTATTGTTTCAAGAAATTAACTTTCATTGTGAGAGGTGAAAACATTTGATTGGCCATGTCTTATGGGATTTTAATTAGTCATTATTATAGGGTGTAAAGTCTGAATTTGAGCCTAATCTGTAATTGTATTGTTTTTTTTTTAATTATGTATCTTGTATAGTATGATTTCATACAGAGGCAAGCCTACCGGTAGCTTCCGATAGTACAGTTCACATTCCATTTTAATTTTTATTTAATTATAAGGCTACATATTGTGTCTATATATCATCTATACTAATATTATAAAGCTGAAGAGTTTGTTTGTTTGTTTGAACGCACTAATCTCAGGAACTACTGGTCCGATTTGAAAATTTCTTTCAGTGTTAGATAGCCCACTTATCGAGGAAGGCTATAGGCTACGGCTATAGGCTTTTTATCCCGGTACGGGAAGTAGTTCCCACGGGATGCGGGTGAAACCGCTGGCAGAAGCTGGTTT
The DNA here is from genome assembly GCA_963856015.1 of Helicoverpa assulta. NCBI lineage: Eukaryota > Metazoa > Arthropoda > Insecta > Lepidoptera > Noctuidae > Helicoverpa > Helicoverpa assulta. The sequence goes on from CAWLCW010000002.1 coordinate 10,118,563, forward strand.
CTTATAAATCAACCACAACATCTTGCTTCCCATTAGGTGATATATTAGTCAAAGGCATTCCTAATAATTCTTCGAAGTAAGTACTTAGAGCACATCACATTTCACTATCTCACCCAAATTACGATTGGAAGTATCCTCCTTCTCCTTCAGCTCTCTTCAATATAAGAGAAGAGCTTTTACCCTAAAACGTGACAGATATCTTTGTATTACAACCTACACACACACAGTACAATCAGTTTATACAATGCATCGACAGACCATATCAATGACCTATAAAAAACTATAACTTCATCATTAAAGATCCGTCCTACATAACCCAAAACCGCGCCCTATGACCCGGTCATTGGAAAGCGAAATATGCAAAGAATTCATTCTAACTATGAAAGCGAGGTGTGGACGAAATCGAAAGTTCTATCCAATGTCGTACAAGATGAGTTTCAAAAATTAACCATATTGATCGAGAGATATTTACACTTGACGATCGTGAGTCGTTCATTAATTGCCTTTTTTATAATTTGCCTAGCCTTTTCCGAACTATATTGGGGTCGGCGTCAAGTCTAACTGGATGCAGCTAAGTATCAGTGCTTTACAAGGAGCGACTGCCTATCTGACCTCCTCAACCAAGTTACCCGGGCAACCCAATACCCTCTGTAAAACTGGAAATTATAGTTTATTTTTTAGCTTCGTAGTTGTTGCTACCCATTTCCGAGCAAAATATTTAATATCTTACTTAGTCCTTAAAAAATTTAAGATTAAACCTTACATAAAGCAAAATAGTTAAGATGAAACAACATTGCATGTAAGTATTGCGTGACAGAGATGGTAATAACTTATTTACTTGATAAAAAATGCCTCAAGTATAAATGGTCAAATAAATGGTATTGATATAGTCATTAAAATTATATTAGAGAGAAACAGTTCTGCATAAGTTATCATCATCTCAGCCATAGGACGTCCACTGCTGAACATAGGCCTCCCCCTTAGATCTCCACAGATACCTGTTGGAGGCGACCTGCATCCAGCGTCTTCCGGCGACCTTTATAAGGTCGTCTGTCCACCTTGTTGGTGGACGTCCGACGCTGCGCTTGCTAGCTAGTCCGTGGTCTCCACTCCAGCACTTTTCGGCCCCATCGGCCATCTGCTCTGCGAGCAATATGGCCAGCCCATTGCTACTTCAACTTGCTAATCCTGTGGGCTATATCGGTGACTTTGGTTCGTCTACGGATCTCCTCGTTTCGGATTCGATCACGTAGAGAAACACCGACCATAGCCCTCTCCATAGCTCGTTGAGCGACTTTGAGCTTTGAGATGAGCTGCATAAGTAAATCATACTAATAGTTTATTCTTAGTTGATTTTAATATGAAACTAAAATTAAACATAATATAATCAGTAAGGTGTTAAAACTTTTTTTATTTTGTATTGGTAAGGACTGTGAAGAAATTACAACTCAATTTTTAAATATATTGGTTACTGAAAGACATTATACAACAAATTATGGTAGTGGTATCCTAATTATGTATTTCCAATACGATCAGACGACACGACTAATCGTACACTCTAAAACGCTTCTAACGGTCCGCTGTCATCCACATCTTAACTTTCGATATCTATCGATTAAGGTTCACCCATCCCTTTCTAACTTCACACAAACTATCTTCCATCCCTTTCCCTCATATTCGGTATTTCACTGATCTTCTAATTGTTTTAAAAGCTTTCTAACATGTTAAGACGTTGTTAGAACTGTATCGGTGACCACCCACGTCATTTGGTGGTCATAAGAAAGTCAGATTGGGTAAACGTTAATTTACAGTCGAGTTCCGGTGTTGTATGTCATATTGGGTGGGTTGAATGACAAATACTACTTGAGAAACGACTTGTCGTACCCGGTTAAATATAGCATATGACACTGTTTAGTAGATCTAGAGATTATTCCGCATAATGTCACAAAATTTACCTCTGTTAGTATGGTCATCATCAAAAGTAGCAGGATAAATAAAAATGTTCAAAAGTGCCTAGCAATATAAAGGGTACTATAATTTCTTCTCACAACTTCTTCTAACGCTAGAATCTACTTAACAGCTGAAATATTCTGGTAATTTATCGACGACACGGTGTTTAGCAGTTTAAAAAATATATTTGATCAGCTACTTTTGAAGCTGACATATGAACTGAATATGAAACCGGACCATATTTACATGCACTTCATATACAGCACAATAAAAACAATTTATATCCTAAGCACTATGAGAAGTGTGTCAGTAAGCAGCTCGCAAGCAATGATACCACTTGACAATGTGTTGTTATGCAAATTATATCGTTTGCCTCTTCACATAATGGCAGAAAAACCTACATATTTGCATGTTAAGGTGTAGGCTTTGTATCATCTGATTAGCTTTTTACCTGCTGTGTTGAAACTGCCTATTTAATCTCCTCAATCCAGTTATCCGAGCAACCCAATTTTCCTCGTTAAGGTTGGTTGTCGGAGTCATTGGCTTCTGACTACCCGAAGGTGTACAAATAGTAGTCGGGACCCACAGTTTAATGAGCCTTCCGAAACACGGAGTGACTGCGCCAAGCGTTATACCTTACTATAAAACTAGATTGTGAATGCATGAGCCAGTATAATACCTGTGTATACTTAAAACTGCCTCGTTGGTCTAGTGGTCGCAAGCGCGGCTGCTGTGCTTGAGGTCTCAGGTTCGATTCCCGGGTGGGGCCGAAATCACTTTGTGGGTTTTCTTAAACTTTCACAAAGCAGCCCGTGGTCTGGATGTTGGTGATTGATTCACCCGTGCATCGGAGAGCACGTTAATGTCGGCCCTGCGCCTGATCTCTCTCCGGTCGTGTCGGATTGCCGTCCCATCGGGTTATGAGAGTGAAGGAATAGGGAGTGCACCTGTGTCTGCGCAAATGCTTGTGCACTATAATATGTCCTGCGCAGTTGGCTAATCTCCTTACATGAGAAAAGCCGCCGTAGCCGAGCATCGGCTAGGAGGACATCATCACATCAACATCATACTTAAAACGCTTGACCTGACTGAGATGTTTTAAGATATCGAGGAAGGTGTAAGGTAGGAATAGGATCCTAACTTCAGCTATTTCATAGCAAGATAACTTAATTAGGTCTGGTGCTTGTTCGGTAGGTTATGTTGAAGTGATTGCTGTCCTTTTTCAAAATCTCTTTCTGTTTTATTTTCCCGGCATCTAATCCTATTCGAAATACAAACAAATAAACTTACAAAACTTTTAACTGTTTATTCTACCTCTAGACTAGAGAAATGCAAATTAATATATCTATTCTCACCACCTGTTACACAGACAAAACAAAATAAAAAAATCATTTAGTTCCGCATCGGAGGTCAGACGGTAGTCAATAAGCGAGTAATCGATTACCATCGTCACTTTACCGATTATGTAATCGTTATGCGCTGTTACGCGTTACAGACTAGTATTATTATTATGGTAACACGATCTTATATATATATGCAAATGTGCTTTCTTGTTTAAAAAAAAAAAAAAAAACAGACTATAAGTTACTTTATACCCGGGAACGCAAAGTAGATTCCACGGGAGAAACAGTAGCGAGAAACAGCCATGGCCTAACATGACCGCATTTTTTAATATTACATAGCATAACATAATAATAATAATCTTTATTGACATAATACGAGGGTAGAAAATCACATGAAGCCTCTGAAACCTAAACTAGGAAATAACCTACATATATGTCAGGAATCAGCGCCTTCTCCCATTGGTAATTTATGTCAAACTAAAATATAACTCATAAAATATAAGTCGTGGTGGCCTAGTGGGTAAAGAACCAACCTCTCGAGTAGGAGGGTGTGGGTTCGATTCCAGTTCAGGCAAGTACCAATGCAACTTTTCTAAGTTTGTATGTACTTTCTAAGTATATCTTGGACACCAATGGCTGATAAAAAGGTGAAGGAAAACATCTTAAGGAAATCTGGACTATATAGTCTGAAATCACCAACCCGCATTGAGCAAGCGTCGTGATTAATGCTCAATCCTTCTCCGTGTGAGAGGAGGCCTGAGCCCAGCAGTGGGACGATAAAAAGGCTGTAACAGTAAAATATAACTATTCCTTCAAAATAACAGACACCCATATAACATCAGAGCCAATAAGCTGTAACATAAAGAACACACTTATTAAACGTAAATCAGGTTGAAAATAAAACCATAACAAACGCTTTTAGTTCCAGTATCATTAGAAATCATACGGAAAGTGCGTCTTGTAATAAATCTTTATCAAACACAAATAGTGATCTCGCGTTGGTTGTTAATTCTTGCATAGCCTTGTACCAACTATGTTGGGCTCGACTTCCAGTCTAGTCGGATGCAGCTGAATACCGGTGTTCTGTATGGAGCAACCCTGTATAACCCTCATTGGATTGTTTGCTGGACTTTCTGGCTTCAGACTGTCTCTTAATTACTGCGAAATATGTTCAAATGTCAGCCGGGACAGTAAATTATGCTGATACAAGAAAAACTGCTTCACTAGATAAGTCCGAAAAATAAATTTATGTATGTCTAGCGATGCGCATACGATGTGCATGTGAATAATTATTTATCTTACGATTTCCAACCGTCAAGATAATTATTATAATTGGGAATAGATTAACGTCTGTCAATAACAGTCTATATGACATCAAAAAATGATGGAGAAATAAGTTTAATGCAATAAATGAGTAACAAAATTAAATACTTTAATATTCTGGTAAAGTTAGATTTCATATTAGCTTGCGATACGTTTAAGTTTAGCTAAACTGTCGCTTGGTGATTAAATATTAGATCAATAATATAATTTATCATAGTTATGCAATCTATGTGTAACTACTAGCAGAATGCATATGAGGAGACTGTTTGTATGAATGCGCTAATCTCAGGAACTACTTGTTACAGTGTACAGTGTTAGTTAACCCATTACTTTTTACAAGAGTTCCCTCGGAAGGCAAGTGAAACCGCTGGTGGAAGCCAGCCTGATGAGAATTGGGCTCCTGATCACACAGTAAGTAATCAATACTTAAGTATAGAAAAAGCGTTTTCTAGTAATAAGTAGGAAAACATCAATATCCACAATCCTTGGCCGATGTTTGTGGAAGATAACTGCCTGAGTACCTAGTTGCAGTAGGTTAAATGTTAAGGTCTTTCACACGATCTGCGATTTTGTAAGTTAGATTAGCAGATCATGATTTTAATTGGGTGGGATATTTTACAGGTATTCATTTTGTAATGATATGGAACATAACTCTTTTATTTTATTTTTTTTTTTTTCGCATTTAACGCCACTTATATACCTATAGATTTTAGATATGTTTTAAGCAAATAAACATATCGTTTGTTATCTAATACAAAGTTGATTAACAGTAAAATTAATGGTAAAAAACTAATGTATTTACCGGAAATTACCAGACACAATAATGTCTTAATTTGTAACTAGTTATTTTCAACCTAAGCACCTCATTTCATAACCGAAAGTTAAAAGTGTATAAAATTATCATTGGTTCATACTTTCCTGCTTACTATCTCTATAATTTGCATAATATGAATGAATTAATATTCCTTTAGCAGTTTAGCAGTCTGGTACGTCAGAATACTTAGAATATCTACTACACTTTATATAAATCATGCCTTACTTACCGATTTCCACTATTTTTCCCGTAACTTGAAATAATTACATCGAGAATTTCCATGGCAAATTTCATCTCAACTGTTTCAGACATTTTTCCGTGACAATACCTAAACATTACTCCTTATATTTCCGACTGATGTTTTTATTACACATTCTTGTAGTAAGAAATCGGGCGTTTTCTATACTGTTCGTCTAGGGTAGCTCTAAGTCAAGCAGGTTTCAAAGTAGGCATTTTAGAATTATATCCCCCATAACAGACTGGAAACTGGTTTTGTGCAGTTTCTAATTTTATGTCTAACTATTACTGTCTGTTTAGATTTAGTAGAGAGGTTTTTCAAGGTCCTGAGAACATTGAACTGGGGACCAAATATTTTTGTCCATGATCAAGAACTTTGGGTTGGGTTGCACCATTTAACTATAACGACAACCCAACCATAACCATCCCATTTGATCAATGGACGGAAATTTCACGGCTGGTTATCATTATACTAGTTAAATGGTGACCCACCCTTAGTCAACTTGTGGGTAAGTATAAAATATGAAAGTTAATGTAATAATCTGTCTTTTCTGAATGAGAAGATACCTAAGTCCTATAGTGGGGAAATAAAAACTCTGGCAATTATAATTCTGTATTTCATTAATGAAAATATTAGGGCAGGAAAATAAATAACTTGTATGTAAAGATAATAATGGTCATAAATTGTATATCGGTAACTTAGCATCTCTCTCAAATATTATGAAGCAGACATGAGAAATGTTTGCTACTCAGAACTGGCTAGATTTATATCTTTATACCTATTTTAATTTACATAATATTATGACGTGATTGGTTTACAATGTTGTCTAAATATTATTTACAGTACGATATACACCGCTAACAAGTAAATACCTACAATTCGTTGTTTGCTTGTGTTGGTTTCTAGATAGGTCACTATTATTAATTTCAGTAAACACCTGATCGCTGAAGTGCCAACGTAATAAATATTATACAAGTTGTTGATTTACATCCGTGCCATATTCAAGGACGTAATCATGCTAATGATTCTCGACCCAAATCAACAAAAAAAATTGGTACGTAATTTTTTTTATTTTTTTTTTCGGAATTCCGTCAATGTCATCTAGCCGTATTTAAACTTGGCGCGTGTGTTACTGGCCTTAAAACCGTGCTGCGCCCTCACACAAACGCAAACACAAAGCATACGCAACGATCATTCATAATTTTCATTCATAAAATTGGATTACTTCTGAAATACTACGACATTACAATGACAAAAAAAACAGTGCATATTAGCTATTTCCCGTCTACTGTAATTCCAATCGATTATTTACGTATTTTATGACCTCCTCCTGAAATATGGCACAAATGCAAATCAACACCTTGTATAGGTAATTTGGGAAGTCCATAATAAGAATATGAGATTTTTTTTGACGATGTTGGCGCAATGGCCATCACCGGACTACCGAACAGTACAAGATCGTTTCCCGGTACCTCAAAATTAGCATGTTTGTTGGGTGTGGTCTGGATATTATAATACCGATGTGTGTTTAACACATAGGTAAAACAAGCTAGTCAATAATTTATTTTGAGACTAATTAACCATACGTACGAGGTTTCCCAATTAACATATTCTGAATGTTAAAATTTTACTAATGTTCTTAATCATTAGTCTATTTTACCCAAACAAGAAACAACTCAACCGGATACTTTAACCCAAAGATTTTCACCAATAAATCACGACCATTAAGAAAGAAGGTATCTTAACTTGAACAGTTTTCTAACATAAATCTAGTAAGACAGATTTTAACTGTTTATCCTTAATACCCCAATAAACATATAGGAAATTCGTACGGTAGGTGAAGATACGATAGATTGAACGCAAGCCGACCGGAGCCGCGGTATACCGCTAGTCTGGAAATTATTGCACTATTACCATTTCAGGTAAATAAAATTTCGCGCAGTTTCACCCATGTGAACTACTTCTCTCGTAAACTAGTGCTCCCGAGGGAACTACTTTTAAAATTTTGACCGTCTTACCACAAAAACTTTTAAACGTCAGTTTAAGACTTGTCTAAAGAAATGTAAAATTATGACGTTGACATATAGTTCATTTTGCAGCCACAATTTTTTTAGACATGTGTAAAACAGTCTCAATCCTTCTCCGTGTGAGAGGAGGCCTGTGCCCAGCAGTGGGACGATAAAAAAAAAAAAAAAAAGGCTGTAACAGTAACAGTAACAGTAAAACAGGCGGTTAAGTTTTTGTAGTAAGGCCATATAAGTTTAAAATTCTCTGAAGAGTCTATTTGTTTGCTTGAATGCTTATTTCAGTAACAATAAGTCTAATCAGGCGAAATCTCCAGTGTTTGATAGTTCCTTTATCGAGGAAGGATTATATGGTAACTTTTTATCCGGCAGCGTTGAGTAGTTCCAACGTAACGCGAGTAAAACCGCTGGCGGAAGCTAGGTAGTTCTGATATAGTAAGTTCATCTATAATATGATCTATTGGAACTACATCATGCTTTCCGTAGCCTATTTAATAGACATATACAGAGTAAACCACGAATCTCCTTACCCTTGCATATCAATCGATTCAGCTATATTTCCGAAAGTGCAGAAACACTTTCGCTCTTACAATATTAAGTAAGAATTAACATGTTAGACAAACATAATATTTTGTTATTTTTATTTAATCTGAATAGAAAAGTTGAAGTTGCATCTGAATTAAATAACCAATATACTTAATATGTAATTTTAGATATGTAAAATAGTTGCATGTCCGTTCGATTTCTAATTTATTTGTTTTAGAATATATTTTTATGCAATATTTGAAATGCATTTTATAATAAAAGGAAGCTGGACTTATGAATATGATATGAGAAAATTGACGGCTTATTATTCAAAGTTATTGTTATTAATTGATAGATGCTACTAATATAATACATGTATAGATGCGAAAGTACTCAATGGATTTTGATAAAACTTAGCAGTAATATAGCTGAAACACTAAAATAACATATATGTTACTCTTTATTTGGATGCGGAAAGCAGTTTCCTGACAAAGTTACTAAACATAATATAATTTACTTGTTTCCTGAGGAAGCGGGTGACACCGCTGACGGAAGCTAGTAAAATATTATATTATTATATATGTTACAGCCAAAGTGATTAAATATATATTATACATAATGACTGGTCATTGTATATAATACCCAAATTGTCTAGACAGTGTGATAGATTAATCACTTTATCTGGATCTAATTCATAATAGCTGGTCAAAGTTAGCCAAAGTAATAAATATGGTATAATCGTCTGACTACTTACTAATTCTTAGAAACGGCTCAAGTTATTATCGGCTCTTTTTATGATAAATCATCAAATCATTCCTCCCACTGTTTGAGAGCAGCGTGAGGGACTTAGAGAGCGTGAGCGTGAGCGTGCAGCGTGAGGTCAGACTGTCAGTGGCTTAAACCCACGCGTTGAACAACGCGCACCGCCGAGACGGGTCCGTGACTCCCAGGAGACGGAAGGCCGATAAGGCACCCGAACTCATCGCACAGGCTCACGTCTACGGTGGCTGGGAGTCGTCTCTTGACCACACAGAAGGAGACGATGGCATCCCAGTACCTCTCGCCCCGGACCTTGGCTTGAACCAGGGCCGGGTGAAAGAGGTCGCCGCTGCCGACTGCCTCGACGAGGACACGGCGGTGCCCTTCCCGGGCAGGGCACACTCCGGGCCGTCGGTACAGTGGCCCGAGCCACACTTCAAAGAGGGGACTTTTCGCTACTATTATGGGGTGCACTGTGCTAAGTAGCCTTTTTCGAATTATATTAAGGTCAGCTACCAGGCACTTTAGTTAGTTAACATGAAATAATAATCTTTACCTACTTGTTTTATTACATTATCTAAGTCTATGGAGATATTATTAAAATTGCTAGTTAATGTGATTAATTCTGTGTCAATTATCACTTTATCCAAATTGAGTAGATATTATTAATAATAGCTAGATAATATGTATAATATGCGGACTTATTACTTTGGCTGTAACATATATACTAAAACTAGACTAGTAAGCTTATTGACTTTTATTAGTTAGAACATTTGAGTGTAGTTTTATTAGTTAGAATAACTGCGCTGCGGCTTAAAAACTACTGCATAAATCTTCATAAAAAAATCAAAAGATGGATGAACTTATAAAGACGGTTTAGATATTATAATGCAAAGCTGGATTGAGACATTAGTCGAATACAAATATATCCTAATAGTAACTGTTAATAATATCGGTTAACTAAGCCCTAACTTAAAAACATTGTCAAAATTAAGTCAAAATTACGACCTTGTGGTCTTCTAACCACAAAGAATTATGTATTCAACAGACATTCTTGCCTGTCTGTTTGTCTGTTTGTTCTTGAGATGTGTGTTTGTAAACGCACCTAACAAGAGAAATTCTTCAACTCGTAAGTAGGTATTAAAAATCGCTTTTAATTACCGAACAAACACTGAGGAGCTATTTACTTTAGTTTCTGAACACGTAATACTTTGACACTCACATATAATATCACGCCTAATTTTAGAAAGGGGGTAGGTAGAATACACTTCGAGAATTCTAAATTTTGTTAAGCTATAGACTAAAGTTGATTCACCTTGAAACTCTTTCCAACTCATTGATAAAAAGTCTATAAACCTATATTTTATTCCGGTTTAATTACACTGCCTATAGAAAGAATCAATCTTAATGAAACTTGGCTTAGCTTTCATGAGTTTTCCATAAGCTCTTAAATCGAAAGCTTGGTAAATCTATTTCTATTAAAAACTGGAAGTGTCAAATAAGTTTAAAGTTTTTCATATCGCAGAAGTTAATCCTACTTAGTGACTATTTCCTTACCCCCGCACTCAGAGACATTAAATGATTACTAAAGTCACTCCTGAAATCACCAACCCGCATTGAGCAAGCGTGGTGATTAATGCTCAATCCTTCTCCATGTGAGAGGAGGCCTGTGCCCAGCAGTGGGACGATAAGAAGGCTGTAACAAGAAAGTCACTCCTTAGTGACAGATTCTGATAGAAATTCTGCACTAAGGAACGGCTTAAGTAACCATTAAATGTCTCTGAGTGTGTCCATTAGACCTGAAAAGTAATAAATCTGTACTAAATTGGACAAGAATAGGTGTAATAATCAAACGTTGGCACTTTTCTATGTAAGTAACAATAAGATAGAACTAGGTAACAATACTGCGACACTAACATTAATTTATGTATTTTGAATAATCAAGACTGCAACTTATATGAATAAAAGCTTCATTGAATACTCAGAAACAAACATAACACTTTTAATATTACGTCGTTAAAGAGAAAATAATTTCAATACAAAATCTCAAATATTTTCGCATAATCTACCGAGATAAGTATTTCATTCATAAAAAAAATTCGACCTGGTTCGTCCAAAATTCAAAAGCTCCTTTCCAAAACACATACATACCTATCTACGGAAAAATCTTAATAATATGCGTACAAAGGCCTCCAATAACCCACTTTGATAATTATTCATTTCACGTAAATTACTATCAAAATATACAAATATCTTACAACTGATCATTCAACAAACCCGACCTTAAGAATTCATAACAAACCCTAGTAACAACCCGCCACCCAAAATTAAATCTAAACTGACTTAGTTTAAAGTCGAAAATCCGAAAATCTTCATCTTAACCTAGATGGTCCAACGTGCTTCGTACAGAAACCAAGTGGGGGGGCATATGATAAAACTGTATAGCAGACCAATCGCAACGCCAAACATTGCTTGACATCCCTAGATGTCGGAAAAAAATATATAAAAAAAAATTAATAGTTAAAAAAACGTAAATTCAAAATGAAGATCTTCTTAGTTATTTTGGCGGCTACGGCCTTCGTTTCGGCGGAAGACAGTGACAATACCTTGGAATCGGCGATAAACTTCATTAAGGACTGCAAAGGAGACTACATATTATGTGTGAAGGTTAATAATTTTATTAATAAGTGAAAGTGAAGTGTGTGCGGGATCAGGTTTTGCAGTGGTTAAGAGGATTTCTCGTTTCACTTGCCCCAGTGTTCTGCGATCTAAATTACAACGGCCAACTGAAGCAATTAATGTTAACATTGTTAACTCGAAACTTTTGACTTGGACAATTTTTTTTATTTACCAAAAACTGCACGCAGTGTTTTTTAAAATTGACAATCTTATCTTCAAAATTAAAATCTATGCAAGATAGTTTAATCCCAAAAACTTAAGTCCTAAATTCCAATATTCTAATTAAAATTTTCTTCCACAGGAAAAAATGCTCAGAATTGTCGACAATTTGAGAGCATCGAGAAGCATTACGATTGTAGATGGAGTGGTCTTCAAAGGTGAACCCGAACCAAGGTCCGCTAAGAAGATGGACGCTCTTCCCGTTGACCCTACGGCTAGGGACGCTGAGGTCAACTACAGACTCGTGGATGGAGTCGTAAGCCTGTTCGAAACCCATGCCCTTGAGGTCAAAATGAACCAGGCTGACAAAGACACCATCCAGCGCTCACTCGAAGAAGGTAAATTCAAAATCACTCATCTATAAATAGATATTCAAACAGATTATTAATAGAAATGTGAATCAGTTAAGCCAGTGACTTGAAATGAATGCAGTAATTATGGAATCGAGAAAAAAGCTAATTAACTTGTAATCGTTAACGCTTAGTTGGAGTGTTAAAGTAGCATTACGGACAGCCCGCATTAATTGATAGATTGATTATTTCTTAGAAAGATAAGCGTTGAGGAAACGTCTTTCATCAGATAAATCTTCACGTTCTTTCATCTTTAAATCTATCGTAATTTCTTGATCATCTATGCTAATATTATAAAGAGAAAAACTTTGTTTGTTTGTTTGGTTGTAATGGATAAACTCAAAAATTACTGGACCGATTTTAAATATTCTTTTACCATTAGAAAGCTATATTATCTGCGAGTAACATAGGCTATATTTTATCCCGGTGCGGGCAGTAGCTCCCACGGGACGCGGGTGAAACCGCTAAAAAGGGCTAGTGCTATGATAAACTAATCTTATTTTTGTATTCTCAGGTCGTGGCAAGAAGAAGGGAGGTGGCGGTATGGGCGGTATCATCGGTCTCCTCGGCGCTAAACTGTTGCTCGGCAAACTCTTCATCGTCAAGCTCATCGCCATCAAGGCCCTCGCCACCGCCAAGATTGCCCTCGTCCTCGCCGCCATCCTTCTCGTCGCCTACTGCTTGAAGGGCGACCAGACGAAAACGACATACGAAGTCATCCCCCACGCCCACCACCATGAGACTCACCACCCCGTCCACGTGGAACATGTCTCCCACGACTCTGGCCACGGTGGTCACGGAGGATACTCCAGCTACGGCGCTGACTGGAACAAGAACCTAGACGAAGCCCAAAACTTAGCATACAGCGCCTACTCTCATTCATCTTAGAAAAAAAAGACTTGTAGTTTTAATCGACAGCCGTCGTAAGAACCTCTGTTGTACAAAGAATTTATTTATTATCTTAATTTATTGCCATTAATTTATTGTTGAATAAATCTTATTTATTATTACCAATTACTTCGTTTGTTTTTTTTTTATTGGATTGCAAGGTGTCATTAGAGATTAGATGTCCGATTGATTTGAAACGGAAATCGAATTATCCGGAGTCAAATCTTGGTCGCGTGAGTTTACGAACACGCAAAACAAGTTTGTTACGTCTTACTTTCATTTGGTGATTGATATTATTTATAGCAGACAGTTGGCCGCAAGCTCGAGCCATAAAACGGTTTCTTAAATAACATGATACATTTTGTTCGTGCTCAGATGGAATTTGAAAAATCTCATTTGCATGCAAAGCTGAGTCTTTTATTACATCTTACATACGAAGGTGTGGCGTTTCCTTAATAAAATTAAACGCACTACGGTAGTTTGTGCAGTTTCTAAAGATATTATCTTTAAGTCAACACTGATTATTTAAACAGTCATACATAAATTAAAAGATGTTTTCCCATGTATCCGGAAGTATAAGAAGATATCTAAACCAACTTAGAAAGAGGAGATTCAACTCTCTCCGATATTAATATGCTTATTTTTATTGTATGTTCCACATATTAAAAAGCGAATGGACATAGTGGATTCTCGAAACTGGTAAATGATAAAACAGGTTAAAAATATATACCTACATTGGAGCCTCCACTTTCTATAGATGGAGTTTCACGTGTTTTAGTCCAATTTCATCTTCACTGAGAGTGAGGTTGCCGTGACCACATTAAGTAGACGGACTACGTTTTTGTCTCGCACATGATACAGCAATTTTTTTGTCACTGGTTGTCATGATGCTGTAACTGTTTCTGATCAACTTTTATGTGACGTAGCAGTTTTGAGTCTAATCAAGAGTGGTCAGAATTTTTCAAAAGCTACGATTAACCTGTACAATCTAAGCAACTTTTACTCGAGGATCTCTAGAAAGTTGCTGTGTAATGGCTTATGAATTATGACTTGCATTGCATCAATATGAGTAAGCTTATTTTTTGTGTGCACTATAATAGCTATTATGAACGTTTCATTTATTTAAGGCCTTTGTGTTTCAACGAGATAAGTGCTTCCTTTAATGTTTTCTTCTACTATTTTTATTTAAATGGTTTTTAATCATATGCGAGTGTAATGGTTGTTTGTTAAATAATTATGGACTAGAAAACTATTTGTTCTCTAGATAGTTGATTGACATATAGCGTTGGGATATCATTATTGTTATTGGCATCCATTGTGTTATATAATTGCTATAGTATTTTGGATCTATGTGGGTCGAGTGTTAGATTTGTATCAGTATGAATCACGATCTCTTTTGACGTTTGATCATTTACGAATGTGTTTTCGATACGTATATCATTTTCCTTATATATCATTAAAAATTATGTATTGGTTACATCTAGTAAGTTCTATCATTCATTTTCTGCCTCAATGCCCAATAGTTTATTGACTTTGATTTATTGGGTGTTAAAATTGTAACATCTTTTTCCTTATAGAATAAAACTATTGCATGTCATTAGAACATATCCACGCGTCTCGAGTGTGTTTCCTTATTTGGGATTGGTAAAAGTAGAAGTAATATTACGCCCACATTATAACCATTCGTTTTTTATTTCATTAAGAGAACCAAGACTGTGGAAGGATGGAGTGGTAGAGGTATACATAGGAAAAAATGGATTAACAGTTTTAAGGAGGACATGAATAAAAAAGGAGTGGATATGCTAATAAGATGGCTGACAGAGAAAAATGAAAGGGGGAGGATATTGCGCCGACCCCAAATAACTTGGGAACAGGGCAGGAAGAAGAAGTCGAGTGTTCGCTCTATGAATACCTGCTGAGTTATTTTTGCTCCAGTATCAATCAAAGCTTCGAAACCAGTTATAACCAAAAATATTTACATTCTTACAAATTAATATCTGCAACATTCAATAAATCATTTCTAGCATTCTTGAGGATCATAAAATTCATAGCTACTAATTGCTACAAATCAGCTACAAAGTCAGCAACTTAAAGTTGCCGGTCTGTTGCACTGTTGGAGTAAACCCGGCTCCCAGTAAGTGAAGCTTATGCGTTAGGCCGCGTTTCCACTGACGCGGAGCTGGGCGGAGAGGAGCGGAGAAGAGCGGTGAAAAGTGGTCAGTGTTTCCACTGAAGCGGAGCTGGGCGGAGAGGGGCGGAGAAGAGCACAGCTGGGCGGAGAGGAGCGATGAAGAGCGGTGAGTGGTCAGTGAGCGGACCAGAGCGGGGTGGAGCATCTTTGGTTTCGTTGCATTTGTAGGTATTCAATCGCGTATCCCATAAACATGGAAATTGTCTAACAGTTTCAATTAACTTCTCATCCATTCTGATACGTATGTGACGTAACGAGGACAACTGACACACTGCACGCGAGTCACGCACCGCCCCGCTCCGCACCGCTCCATACCGCCCCGCTGTCCTCCGCTCTGCACCCCAATGCTCGCTGTCCTCCGCACTGCACCGCCTCAATGTATGAATATTCGCTCAGCTCTGCTCCACCCCGCTCGTACTGTTTCCATTGAAGCGGAGCGGAGATTTCAAGCATAGTCATTGGTCAATTTGTGCACCGCTAAGCTCCTCTCCGCCCAGCTCCGCGTCAGTGGAAACGCGGCCTTAGATTAGCTCGTCTTTGTATGTATATCTATGAAACTTGGAAAGCGTACATTTTGATCAAATCTTATGGATTTAGGGAAATGGGTCATGGTTATTTTAATAGTGTTGATTGTATTATTGGTTTTGAGAAATGTTTTATACAGCCTTGAGGCACTTTCTTTTTCATTCAAGCTTTTTCTTGTTTTTAATGGAACACAAACACTAACTTAAATATAAGAAAGCAATGAAGAAAACTTTGCAGGTGGATAAATAATATTTATCTAGTATAGTTTTTCGCAAATGAAATGAAAATGAATTTGTTTAACAGATTCTTTCTAATAGAATTCTCTATTACTCTATAATTTATTAGATTTGTATCAGTTTGATCCATGACGTACCTTAAAGTGAACTACATTCGATAAGTGATGATGTTTATGAACCAAAAACAATATCTTCTTTATATTCACTGTAAATTCAAATAAGAAAAAATGCTTTTTGCTGACTTCAATAAAATATATTTTTTTTAATTCTTTCAAATGAAACGTATTAGGTAGGTATCTTTTTTATAATTGTCCGCAGAACCCTAATTTTCATAAAGTTCAGATAGATTTTTATATACCTAACTAGTAAAAACTTTAAAGTGTCATTATAGAATTACTGCCATTGATGATGTTAAATAAATACAAGAAGAACATAATTCTACTATACAAAGAAAAAGCGAGAACCACCAATACTAACATTAAAAGTGAAATCAATGAAAAACGGGTCGCCCGGCTTTGCTTACAACCGGATATATAATGTTTGAGTTTCCTCTCTTAACTAAATATGAATTATTTATAGCATTTTATGTTAATGTGAATCAACAAGATAAAAAAGTTTAAGTACGTACCTAAGTGGGTATTTATTTTGGACAGTTATTTAATATTGAAGAACGAAAAAGAATCTACTTGCCCATTTTGCAAGAGTGGATTATTGTGCTTCAGGTCAAATAATTTTTAACCGTCGTCGCAAAAGGAGGGTGATATTAGCCTACTAATGTGTGTCTATCCGTGGTACCGTAGCTGTTAAACTAATGACTCGATTTAGAACTAGTTTTCGATCAAACGCACTTTGGTTTTCAACCGACTTCAAAAAAAGGAGGAGGTTCTCAATTCGGCTGTATTTTTTATTTTTATTTTTTTATGTTTGTTACTCGATTTCTCAAAGACGCCTGGACCTATTTCAAAAATTCTTTTTTTATTTGAAAGGGTATGCTTGTCATTTGGTCCCATCGTCATCAGATCAGGATCTGATGGTGGAAACCCTGAGAAATCAAGGGCATCTCTTGAAAATTGTAGGCGAGCATGGGGTAAAAACTTGACACTCAGGTGTATACCTTAAAGCACTATTCAATAGTGAAGGTTTGAAGCTGACCTGATGATGGAGACCAGAGAGGGTCGAGGGAACTCAACAACTGAATATGTAAATTACCTCGTGTTTGGGCTTATATTATTGGTATTGACGAGACCCTTGCAACAGTGAAGGTTTGGAGCTGACCTGATGATGAAGACCAGAGAAGGTCGAGGAAACTCAACAACCGAATATTTACATATTATATTATATAATACCTCGTATTTGGGCTTAAATTATTTGTATTGATGAGAACTTTCCACTGATACGGATAGTGACAGCTATTCGTATCACTGAAAAGCTGTAAATAAAAAACTTTTTTACAAAAAAATTAAACACTAAAAAACTAATTTTAGGTGCATCGGCCTAGAAGTCGGTGGCAAAATTAACTGAGGAACATCCATAAGACACCGACTTCTAGGCCGATGCACCTAAAATTAGTTTTTTTTTGGCTTTTTAGTGTTTTGGGAAGTCGGTTTATTTTTTTTTGTAAAAAAGTTTTTTATGTTCAGTCATTATTAGTTGGCAACAATATAAACTTAACTGGATTACTATGATTAAAAGCAAAGAAATTATAAAACCAGATTATTTTACAACACGGATTTTATAGCAACAATAGTAATATAATTTTACCTTTAATAATATAAACAAAAGACAGCAGAATTATTATAAATTGCCTTTTGTTTTACTCGCATTGCGAGGGCACCTGAGATTGTCTGTAAGAAATCGCTTTTAGCGATAAGACCACCCATTAGATCACCTACTTTAATTAGTTCTACAATGAAAAATGTAAGAACTGGTGTATCTAATGAAGCATATCTATTAATCTACTTCCCGCACCCGGATCAAAAGTTTAATCAAATCTTTTTTTTTTCAAGGAACACTTAGTATCTTTATAAGGCACTAAAACATTCAAAATTTTCTTATTACTGTAACTGAACTCACACCTATCTATATATAGACGCAGACGCATAAAATTATCATAGCATTCATTACAATAATAGCCAATACTTTTACTTATGACGTTATTGTTATTAATATTAATGAGAGTTATATCGCAAATATTACCATCTGTTACGGGTTACTGAACGTCTGAAAGTTTTGTTATATTTTAGTCTGACTTTCCGACTGTCCATCATTGGTCTGTTATTTTGCATCGCTAGTTTTACGCCCGACTTCGTTCACATCCCGAGGAAACTACTTGCTGAAAACCCTCCACTTTTAAGCATCCATAATTTTCAATGTGCCTGTGTAATACTGTTACAGCCTTTTTTTTTTTTTATCGTCCCACTGCTGGGCACAGGCCTCCTCTCACACGGAGAAGGGTTGAGCATTAATCACCACGCTTGCTCAATGCGGGTTGGTGATTTCAGACTTTATAATCCAGGTTTCCTCAAGATGTTTTCCTTCACCTTTTTATCAGCCATTGGTGTCCAAGATATACTTAGAAAGTACATACAAACTTAGAAAAGTTGCATTGGTACTTGCCTGACCTGGAATCGAACCCGCGCCCTCATACTCGAGAGGATGGTTCTTTACCCACTAGGCCACCACGACAGTAATGCAAAAGTTCAAAAATTACAAATTGGTTTGTTTACTATGCATTCATGCTAAAACGGCTGAACCAGTTGATATGAAGATAAATTATTACAGTTGATTTAGTAAAATCTTAGCAACATGAAATGCGATATGTCTTGCCATGTTATACAGGATGTTAATGTAAACACCGTTATCCTTAAAACCATAGGTAGTTGACTTGATTATAATTTTATTTATCTGAATTTAAAAATATATGAACGTTTCTTTCATTAAAACGTTTTAATAAGTTTCTTTCCGACACTGTCCGTAAATTTATGGATACTAATGCGCGCGAGTTAAAGGGCGGTGACCAGCAGCACTCCGTTTAAAACACATAAAAATAACCTGCGATGCAACTTCCCTTCATACTTTTTCTGGCTTAGGACAGGCAAAAATACCTACTGCTGTAGGTTGACGAGTGAAAATTTAAGTTAATTTATTTTGCCTTAATTTAAGTTAATTTACATTCTATAAGTGAAACCAAACCTCTGGTTTCAAGGATAACGGTGTTCACACTAACACCCTGTATATTAAATATTATAGGTATAAATATGATATTAAACAGCTTTAGAGCTTATGGTTTGAATGCGCTGTCTAGCTCAGAAACTAACAGACCGATTAAAAAAAGAATGTTTTGTTGTCAGAAAGCCCTTTTATCGAGGAAAAATAAAAACTACTTTTTATCCAGAATGTATGAAATAGTTCCCACGAGACCGTTAACGTACTGACGGAAGCTAGTTTCTATCTAAAACAGACTTCGGCCACATTTATCTCTTACCATTTCCACTTAATTATTAAGTATCAATAATACCGGACTGTCGAGAAAGTGATGTTAAATAGAAATTCAGTGTATAATGCGGTGTAATCACGGCGTCTATGTAATGGCTTGAGGTTGCCTTTAGCTATCAAGGCGTGTGGGTGATTCAGCTTAGGTTAGAATATGAACTGTATCAGATATTGACATGTCAGAAATATAGGATGATATTGTACAGCTGGGTAGTCAAATAGTTAACATTGCTTTTGGACACCCTCCCTCGAAGCGGATTGGCGATTCCAGCCATATGTACACACATCAAATAAAAAATGGGTACCTATTATAGATTTTTGGAAAATTCAGGTACCCTCAAGAGGTTTTCTTTGTATCTTTTCTCTGTTTATTGGTGTCTAAGATACACTTCGAAAGTACATACTTATAATTAAGCACATTAATTCAAGTACATATATCTTGAAGGTAACAATGATATTTATGACATCGCTATAAACTATTACTATAGTATCACAGTCTAAACTCAGCCTTTTGACATTGATCAAAGTACTGGCTACTCGTTCTTTGAAGGTGGAACAGTCACGTGCTAGCATCGCAGTTGTGGGGAAATGATCTGTAGACTGGGAAACTATCCATTTAACTCACAAAAAACACACTTCTTTCTATTGTCTTAATACAGGTAGGATTTAGTTTAATCACTTTAAATATAAGGTGGTAACATAATCTAGGAACATACCAAACTGTTTGATTATTTAAAACAGTTACGGCGACCCTGGTATCCAAAGGGCTTCAGAAGGAACCTTGTGGGTTTTAGTCAGTAAGAGTGTGACACTCCCTCACGCTGTCCCCACAGCGGGAAGGGTGGTTTGATGATTTCCCACCCCAAAAATAAGGCAGATGAAGTTTATTTACGAATACTTACCTGTTCTGTTATCTGTTACAGCCTTTTTATCATCCCACTGCTGGGCTCAGGCCTCCTCTCACACGGAGAAGGATTAAGCGTTAATCACCACGCTTGCTCAATGCGGGTTGGTGATTTCAGACTTTATAGTCCAGGTTTCCTCAAGATGTTTTCCTTCACCTTTTTATCAGCCATTGGTGTCTAAGATTTACCTAGAAAGCCTAGTGGCCTAGTGGGTAAAGAACTAACCTCTCGAGTATGAGGGTGTGGGTTCGATTCCAGGTCAGGCAAGTACCAATGCAACTTTTCTAAGTTTGTATGTACTTACCTACCTATAACAATACATAATCCTAACTAATATTATAAATGTGAAAGTAACTCTGTCTGTCTGTCTTTCTGTCTGTCTGTCTGTCTTTCTGTCTGTCTGTCTGTCTGTCTTTTCTTCACGCCTATACTACTGAACCGATTTGTGTGAAATTTGGTACAGACATAGTTTGGAACTTGAGAAAGGACATAGGATAGTTTTTATTACAAAAAAAATATAAATATAAAAATAAAAATAAAATTTATTTCGGACATATAGCGCCATCTATTGGTCAAACCAAAAATCACTATTCCACGCGAACGAAGTCGCGGGCAAAAGCTAGTAGCCATATAAATAAAGTATGTTATAAAATGATGCAACAGTACATTTCACTATAATAAGAACAATCTGAGATAATATCTTAGCAGTCATAAAAATAATAGGAGCTGTGTTATAATAATAGACTTGATACTTGAAATTATGTGTTTCATTCATAATTTCAATTGTATGTTTTGGTGTAGGTAATTATATAAGATTATTTTAGCTGGATTTGTGAAAAGATGAGTATTGTTTCTCAGAAGCTTTCGCCCGCAGTTTTGCCCACTTCCCGTGGGAAAAACATAAATATCGCAAACCAAAACTTAATTTTAAACTAACCTTTCTCTAAAAATAGGCTATCTGATAGTGAAATAAATCAAATTGAACCAGTGGTTCCTGAGATTATCACTAAAAGAATATCAAATGAGACCAGTAGTTTCTGAGGTATCCAAACAAACAAAATCTTTATTATCAACAAAATTGATAATAACTTTTAGTATTATTTTGATCAAATATCCTGATATTTCATATCCTTGACTGTATACGTAGTAAAATTGACCCACATAATCACCTACCATAAAGAAGTTTTAAAATAGTCAAAATGACTATCTTTAATTATCTTGACTCCATCATTATCTTTATCTTTACGCTTTTTACTTTTTTTTGGTAAGGGATTCACTTTCTTTCTATAATAATCATAATTTAATTAACTTCAACAGTGAGAGTTTAAGCAGATAAATTAAAAGAATTTAAAACTACTGATACCCGTTTTATATTTGAAACTGGAAAGGAAAGATTCTGGGAGTAAGACATATGCTCCAGCCATATTTATTCACTCACATATATTTATAGTATATCACTCGATCCTCAGCTTGAACAACTATCTACGATTTGCAGCATTTTACTAATTATGTAGTGATTTGGAAACTTGGAAGGTACAATAGGTACTGTTTTCAAAATGACCAGGAATCTTCAAGAGCTTGAACAATACGTTAGGACGATTTGCAAATTTTAAGGAACGATATTGTTGTGCTTCTTTTTATGTACTTGTTACCAAAAATATATTTCAGAATACGGTCTATTACCTATAAGATCTTTCTCGAGCTTACTGAAGCTCAAGTAACATGCCGAGAATAATGCTACCTACGCTCTCTGCCTACCTCTCTACAGAACTTTCTTTGGCACAGCAACGCCAGATGTAAGGTGAAAGTATGGAACTAAGATGTGGTTGATGCAACAACTACATCCTCAAGTTCTCATAGTGGGCGGTAGATGGCGGTTATTCTTTTTATTCATGTTGGTTCCAGTCTTTGATAAATGGGCTATCTAACACAGATTTTTTTCAAAACGGATCAGTAGTTACTGAGATTAGCACATTCATACAAATTAACAAACTCTTCAGTTTTGTGTTACGATTAAAGTTTTGTGATTAAAATTACTTAAAGTAACATAGTACGCAATATTGAAAAATTATAAATAACTGAATTCATTAAATCCTTATAACAAGTACGTAACCAAAATTCCACTTTTAGTACCTATTACACGTAAGTAATACTGCAGTAAGTTTAGTCCGTGAATTCGAAGTGTTACATTGCCAAGGATTTTATGCAAGAACGAGTCGGTATAGTTATCAAGTGCAAGGCTAGTTTCTGCATTAGTTTATAATAGTAGCTGTTTTTGGGGTTCTACCCGTACCTCGAGGGAACTAGGTACTTCCTGCACTCAAATGAAAAGACTACCCTTTCTTGATAAATGGGCTATCTAACATCGAAACAATTTTTCACATCAGACCAGTAGTCCTGAGATAGCTATACCTACGCTTTTAAGCCAGCAAACAAACTATTCAGTTTTATAAATATTTAATTTTGTGTTAAATGTTGATACATTATTATTTTTTCTTTGAAAACATTGCTATAAAGGTTAACTTTGAAATGTTTGAAAACCTGCAGAAAAATATACAGCAATGTAGCAAAACGATTGCGTGCTCTCAAAAGAAAGTGGAGAGAGCTTTCACCGTGACTCGTTTTGACGAGTTTGCGTCCAAACTTAATGTAGGCGTTTTTACCTGTTTTATATGGGATTAAAGCCTAATTTAAGGAACTAGTGACTAAGTGCAAGGGTCGATCGATCATAAGGTTAAGCAACACTTGTAGCGGTCAGTCTGGGATGGGTAACCATTCGTGTTTCGGAAGGCACGTCAAATTCTGTCTCGTCACGTCTTAGTCAGCTTTGGTTCGGTCATTTTTAGCAGTCATTAGAAGCCAGAAAGTTGCTCAGGTAACTGGGTGATCAGACAAGCAGTTGCTTCTTGTAAAACGCCGGTACTTGGCTGCATACGGTTTGATTTGAAGCCGTCCGATAACATAGTTTGGAAAAGGCTAGATTATGAACCGATTTCAATGAAATTACACGTAATATACTTAAGCTACAGCCTGAGAACGAGTAAAGGCTCCTTTTAACGAGATGCGGAAGTCGTTCCCTCGGGATGCGAGGATCAGTTATTTACATAGAAAGTAAAAGTGTAAAGACGTGACTATCATTAACTAACATACATTAAATAATTGAATACATAAATAATTATAAATATTTAAGGTAATGTAACACATTAACATAATACGCTGTTATAATTTTATATCATGTGTAAACGTGAATCTAATGCTAATTGATATAATTTAATTCAGTGTGTCAACTGCAAGCCATATATGCAAATAGTTTTTATACAGTACTTACATCATCATCAGCCTTTATATGGTCCTACAGGACACAAACCTCTTCTTATACAGAGAATGAATGAGCATCATTACCATCATCTCCCAAGCCTTTTCCCAACTATGTTGGGGTCGGCTTCTAGTCTCACCAGATGTAGCTAAGTTCCAGTGTTTTACAAGGAGCGACTGGCTATCTAACCTCCGCAACCCAGTACCCATTGGTAAGACTGGTGTCAGACTTATTGGCTTCTGACTACAGAGAAGGAATGAACTTCAATGTTTATTGGTTATTGAGTTGGGCTTATTCAATGCAGGTTGTTGTTTTCAGACTTCACAAGACAAGTCCAGGTTTCTTCGAGATGTTTTTCTTCAGCTATGCTGAGCCGTTGGTTTTGTAAGTACCTATACTAAGAATGTAAATTATGTTTAACATTGAAAAGCTACATTGGTATTTGCTTGACTTGGAGTCGGACTCACATTTAAGTGATTGGAATGTAGGTTTTTATTGGCTTTAACTAACAGACCACCACGACTCTTCTGTTCTTATATTTACGTATATTTTGTCGTGTTCAATGTTTTCGACAGTATCCGTCTTTCTCTACGCGTATTGTAGCTATCCTTCATTACTTTTTAAAAGTTTACCTTCTTTTACATATAGTTTTTTATCTAATCCTTGATACTTTTCAGAACTGCTGAAATCCTATTTAGTTATGTACTCAAATTGTAGCTATGGTCAGATTTGTCAACTAAAGATATAAGAAGGGGCAAATATAGTAAAACAAGCAAATAAATAATTGCTGTTTGGTTTATTGTAACAATAAATATAAAAATAAATTAACAATTTCACACTCATCCATTCGAATAAAAAAGAAAAACACGTTCTCTCGTGATACACGATACCAGAAATGTAAACAAGATTGAAAATATAATAAATACATAAGAGATCATATTTAAAGTAATATACAACACTAACATAATGAGCATTATGCAGGTACTTTACATAAATATACATATAGCAATATACATAGCATAACAAATTATATACACAAATATATACAGTTTAGCCTCTTTTTGGTAGAACATTCATAAATAAAGACTAAATATTACTATAATAAACACTACACATAACATACTATAATGAAAAAAGAAAGATAGATATAGATACGTAAAAATATACCCGTATAGATAATACTTAAATAAATATTTATAAAAAGACTAATAATACTATCACATAAACAACAAAAGAAAAGAATCCTTTTCAGTCAGATTAAACTAAAACAATAAATAATAAAACAAACAAATATAAAATGACTGAAAAGAAACACGGTGGATTGAATGGTAACTTAAAAGACGTAAAAAACGAAGAACAGAATACTACACACACACTTAAATACATTCATACAATGTTAAATACAGACGTAATATTTGGTAACAAACTTAGTTCGCGTAGGCAGAGTAAGCCAAATTGTTGGCTTCTTTCCTTGAGCGAGACCAACCACTTTCCCATCCGTGGCCATGCTCAGCTTGATGGTGTTCAGCATGGGGCTCCCATCCATGGGAATCCCAAGACTCTTCCTGAGTGTGCTTCTTGGCGAGCAAGGCCTTGATGATGGCAATCAGTTTGATGATGAAGGCAATCTTGGCGATCAGAGCGAGCTTGAAGAGAGAAGCGGCAATAATGACCAGAGCGGCCACAGCAATGGCGATGGCCTTAGCCTTGGCTAAGAGGATGAGAGGGATCAAGACCTTCAGTTTCTTCTTGATAGCCTTCTTCTTCTTGCCACGGCCTTCCTCAACTGTGAAGAAGATAAAGTTATGTAGGTACCTATTTACGTGTGTTAGAAACCGTTAAGTTTATAATGAGGAATGTAGATGAGCAAGCTATGTTAGTCGAATGACAGTAATAAATTATTAACACAGTGGACTTGAGTGGACGAAATTGATTTATGGTAAGTTATTTAAAATATCTAGTGAAGATTATTCGTTTTTGAGATATTGAGAACCAGTCTTATTTTGAAATAAATCATCAATTTTATATTACGAATAGAAAAGAATTCGCTTTTTGGTGTTAGATGACTTTAGACCATTAAAAAAAATTAATTGCGTTAGCAACTCTCGAATAAACTTTTATGGAATCAAAGTTTTACTACTGTAAATTAAAATTTATAATTTACCTTCATCGCTGATAGACCTGGATTCACCTTCCTCTTCCTCAGTGCTACCATAGCTGAGTTCCAACTCAGTAGACTGGATGAGGTCTGATGCTGTTTCCCAAAGCCTCTCGGTGACCTGCTTGTTCCTCAGTGAAGGATCAGTGGAGAGAGCCTCCAAGCTCTTGGCTTCTTTAGGATTGTTGTTCAAGAGAGTGATGCCATCAAAAATCTTGAGCTTGCGGGCAGCGCCGAGTCTTTCACCAGCTTTCAGTGCATTTTCCTGGAAGATAATGTAATGATTAAAGATGCACGTTTTAATCCCTCAAGATTTTAATAAGATAGTGGTCTTGCCAACAATGGAATCCAAAGACCAATCAAGTAAAGTAAGAATAAGTTGTTGCTTTTATAACTTTTGAAAGTTAATTGTTATCAAAATTGTCTTTGCGTGCAAATCCCCTATGACATTTTCATTGTCATCACATAAATTTGTAATCGATGATTGTCATTTACTAGAGGCCTATCGATAATTCTATACCTATTGCCGCATCTAATGTGTCCTACAAATTAAAAATCACTTTCACCACAAATACTAATTTGGTAGGATCCACTTGGTTTTCCCTTTTTCTTAATTTCGAGGTCGATTCTAATAAGGATATTATGTCCTTCCTATTATGTGCTTCCTATATTTACTGGAAACGATTTGTATAAACTATCCTAAACTTGCACTTGACACTTATATTGCGTGAGCGTCTATATAATGATCAACACTTATTACTGCATTCAATTCGTATTTAACTTTAACGTTACATGGGCCGTGAGTTAACCCTTATCCAAAACCAATAATTTTCACTTTCTCTTCATTAGAATCACTTTGCTGGTCAAAATGTTCATCATTATGCGACGCTCTAGTAAGGTTCACTTCACTGTCACTCCATACCTTCATGCACAGACCCAAATCACTGTTACAGTTGACGATATTTCCAAGGACCGTACGTAACACTGAATCTTCTGACTTCACCGGACCACAGGACACGAATGCCACAACACTCAAAAACACTACAAAGGTCTTCATGGCTGCTTCTGCTCTGACTCCACTAATCCAAGATCGTTCGAACTGTGATGATAATTCGATTGGATCAGTATTTTTTATCCAAACTCCCCCCACTCGAATGTTTATAAAATTAACATTTTAATGCCATACCTTCGATATGGAAACTAGACGACGCTATGCAAAAGTGCGTGGCATACTTTGTTTTCATTAATATTTATATTTGTTTGGAAGACACGTTTGATTATGTTCATTTCTATATTTCTTTTTGATGGTTTTAGTGAAATATTTGGGCGTCTGGGCACTTTCTCCGGATTCCCGTGGATTATGTTCTCATAGGTTTGGATGGTTCTATGAGAAATTTCGCTAAGAAGTCGTGTTTCTGATCCGTCGTGAGATCCCTGAGATTTTTTATATTTCCTTCATAAACATTTTTTACTTCTATTACTGTGCAGAAATGCATAAATTAAGATGTAGTTGTTTTGATAATTATGTTTATTTTAATTAAGTGAATAATAAAGTAGGTGAGCAGATTTATTTAACTCATTTTGAATGCGATAGAATTATGCACACATGACATTCGTGATAATCATAATAACATTTATAGCAAAACTAGATATAAGTAGTGTTTGTAATATCCTGTCAAAGTTGATATTGTTTTGTAATCCTCAAATACAATTGAAAGGGAAGTAATAGTTTTTCTTACATGCATGATACAACTAGAATAGATATTGGACTACACACTCTCTTATAGTAAAAAAATTGCTGTAAAGGAAAATTGTCTTGCACTTGACCCATTATATTTAGCATTAAGACCATAGGACTTCACCACTGAACACAAACAAGCCTTTCCCATTGATTTCCAAAATGACCATTTATTCATTGACTAACCATTTCAAAAGTACTTACTAATCATAGAAAAGTTCCTCATTTCCAGTTCTGGCTGTCAGTTGGACAAGCACAACTTCAGTTGTTTGTCGGAGACCCTTTAAACCAGATTATCATCATCATCATCAATTCGGTCATAGAACGTCCACTGCTGGACACAGACCTCCCCTATTGATTTCGAAAAAGAGCGATTGATAACTCCGCGGAAAGACCGACTTTTGTCAGATTGTCTACCTGATAACTTAACAATCACAATGAAGATATAACAATGTTATCTTCATTGTGATTTTTTTTGATCATATCTGTTCAGCTTTTTAACTATGATGGAAATTACTTATTTTCCATTTATCATATTCGTATAACACTGACTACAATCTTTAGTGAGGTAACAGAATCTAAGTAAATACGTTTCTTTAATTTTCTCACGAATATTTACTTACATTAGAAGTAATTGTGCAGACTCTTCATCTTTGTTATTGTCGTGTAGATGTAGTGGTGTACATTACTAAGGGAGAATAATTTATGTAAATCAGGGATCTTTTGTAGGTTTCACATAAATTATGTTCATACTTTGTTTGCCTTTGTTATACCTAAAATGTGTATAGTAATGTTGTTTACCGGAATCTTTTAGATGAAGTGTTACGTATTCAAAAAGGCATGAGGAGATATTTTCTATGCTTTTATAAGTTAAACATTACATGTATTGCTTTTCTACTGAGCTTTTCAACTTGATTCGGCAAATTATTGTGTGTAATGTGATCAGAATGAGTGTTGCTACTGTTGAAATGTTTTATAAGGAGCTTCAAACAAAACAAATCAAATAAAATTGAACATAAATATTTATTTAAAATAAATTAAGACTGAGGTACTTGTACATGGCTTCAACAAACATGAATAAATAGCACGCATTCACACAAATAAATAACGCAATCATTCTAGATTAATTCAGTTCAGTTGACCGGCATAGGCCATTGAGGCACCATCAGTCGCTGATCGACTCCATCCTGAGCTCGCAGGCTCATAGGAGTACCCTGGGTGTTCCTCATGATGAGCAGGGGCAGCGTACGAGATGCTGGATGAGGAACCTCCCTTCTTGGCGAGCAGTTTCCTGATGAGGCTGAAGGCGCTCATGGCGAAAGCAATCTTGCCCAAGAAGACGGCCTTGACGGCGACGAAAGCGATGATTCCAAGGAAGAGAGGGATGAGAGCAGCCATCTTGAGTTTCAACAGGAGAAGGAGGGGCAACAGCTTCTTGATCTTCTTCTTCTTCTTGCCACGGGCTGTGAAAGAAAAATAGGCGTGTTAAATATTGAAAGATCTATTTTTAAAACTTCTATTGACAGACCAGAGTACGACAGTCCTGTAAAAAATGCTGTTAAGTGTGTATAGATTGCACGTTCGGTTTATTTAATAAATGCTTATTACGATAATGTTGCAAAGAGTTTTTGCATAAGAATTTTTTGTTGCATTTAATTTGAGGAGTTGTTTATGAAAAAGATGTTCAAGTAACTATTTCGAGTTTATTGGATTTGACAAAATATAAAAGACATTATTGAAAACATTGCGGAGACTAAAGACGGATGACGGCATAATAGGATAAAAGAATGTAGTAACAATAGTTTGAGAAATAGCCGTATAATTGTATTCAAAACATTTCTTTTAGCACCTTCCAGCAACAGTAAAGGGCTTTGTCTGTCTGTATGTGTATGTAAATATGTGTAGAAGAGAAAGCTGAGGTACCTAGGTTTCAAAGCATTGTTTGAAACTCGTTTGGCACTTAGTGGTAAAGTTTCTAGTTGACAATGGATGTTTATGGCCTTGCTAATGACAGTTTTGGGTTTATGTAAGCTCTTAACCCTCTTGGTGTGATCGTGGTAAAGATTAATCATGTTTGTTTTGGAAGATTTTTTGGATTGGTTTGTTTCATCCATAATTTACAAGCGTGACTATTAAGCCAAAATCTGCGTTCTTTTTATTTGAGATTCTTTTAATTTTTGAAATAGGGGTCCTGTTTTTTTTTTTGTTCAAGATTTTTTTTTGTAAAAAAGGTAGAAATGAAATAGTTGTAAAGTTTTTCTTCTTACCTTCCTCATCGAGTCCTCTAGATTCTCCATCATCAGAAGTCAGACGTAACTGCAGTACGTGGTTCTCCAAAAAGTCTCCAACGTTGTCAGCGATCCTCTCGTCAATCTGGAGTTCCCTGGCTTTGGGTTCTTCAGCTAGAGGCTCGTAGCTACGAGCTGACCGGGCTGATCCAGTGTTCACCAAGCTCATACCCTCGAAGATGTCCAGGTCTTTCAAGATGGAGAGCCTTTCGGTGAACTTCAGGGCTTTTTCCTGGGGAAGAAATGTTAGGTTGAATAGTTTGTTGTGAATTGTGTATTTTTGGTAACTTTTAGGAATTATGTTTTTTTTTTGTTTTTGAGAGCTTTATTTTTAAAGGGTAGTTTTTTATAATCACTATGAGGTTTGTTACTTTGGGAGCCAAATATTTGTTTCACTTAAATGAAGGCTATTTTGAAAAATAATATCTGTTGAATTATTCAAAGAATAAAAATTTACGTCGCTTTTCAACTAAACTGGACACTTAAAAATCCTGAGTTCCAAAGAAATTATTTTACTACAGATCCACGTTGAATAACCACTCGTTATGTTAATGGTTTTGACTGAAAATTCAATGAGCCTCATCATTATAAGACCAGACTCATTTGTGATTCAGCTCACTGACACTGCACAGCACTTGGTTCACAATATTCACCTTCAGACATAACGAAGTATCGGTTTCAATGCACTCTTTGACAGCACCCACTAAATTTTCCGCAATACCATTTTCATGCACTGGGTTACACTTCACTGAAGCCAAAATGGCTAACAAAGCAATTTTCTTCCACATATTTAATTTATTTAATTCCAAATTCACTGGATGCTTGTACTTCAAGTGCCAACGTTGGCAAACTTATGATGATTTCCCAAAAAACTGATGGATTTTATCCTTCGCCTCCCCACTACAATTTTTTGACAATATGACGTAAAGTGTGTGCGTACTGTTTGAAGTCGTGTGCTAACTGATGGCTCGTAGATCGTTTAAGCTCAGACGTCAGGATAAGTAGAAAAATAAATATTGGATGTTAGAAAGCGAAGTTTGCGTTTACGACATCTAAAATACGCATTCATACGTTATGAGGAGTGCAAATTAAAACGAAAGAAAAAGTGTGATTGTTTGACTTTTCGTAAGTCCATAAGCGTAGGTGAAAATGAATGTCGTAATTTCTAAAAAAACGTTGTAATGTTAAATTTTATCATGTTGTAATAAAATATTGTTTTAAGTGAAATTCATTGTTCGCTCTCGCATGAACTCTATCTAATTTGATATGTGGCTATTTTTAATACTTTAGTTTTCGAGGTCGTATCACAAACCGGAAAGCTTAGAGACCCGACAAGAAACTTTCTGTCGTTTTGGGCGCCGGCCTAAGATTTACGAATTTTCTACTCTTTTCGTATATTTTTATGGAATTATAAATGACCACTTTTACTATTTCCAAACAAACGTTTTTGTCGTGCTCACTGTCCCATTTCATGATCTTTCTGAAACCAATCATGTGTGATAATAATATTAAAATTATGCATTTTATTGATGTGTTAAAAATAAGCACCGATTTTGCAATAACTTGGATAATTTAAATTGGTTTTTATGTCACTTGGAGTGACATAGTAACGCCAAATTACCATTTTTATTTACATGAATGAAAATACAAACTTGTAGGTAAATGTATAAATGAATTATACTTTACAATATTTTATTTTATAGAATATTGATAACTAGCTGTCACTGTTATTTATCTAACACAAGGAGTTTAATAAAATGTAAAGAAGCCAATAAATAAATCAATGTTCATAATAAGACAATCAACCAACAATGATGACGATAATGATGAAACAAAAGCCAAAAAAGAAGTAAAAGAAGAAAACATTTATAACGCTACTGGAGAGTTAAATAAAGTTAGCATTAAACCTAAAGCTGAAATTGCCAAAAAAGTTCCATATAAACAAAAAGATTAAAAGAGTCCAAAATCAAAGGAAAGAGCTACGCATAGCAACAAAATGTCTAGGTCACAATTATTATAAAACGATTAAATAATTGAGCTCAAGTGTACTAATGACGTAACATCTTTACACAAGTGAAAGTACATACATGTGAAGTATTTCTTAAATTCAACGGTCCACAAGACGCAGAGAAAAAGTCGTGTTACTAGTTGCTAATGTGTATGTATGGGTGGATGTATGTATGGTATGTGATGTGAATGAATGTTGTAGTATACCGTAAGGTGAAGTTGAAGGAGATGACGACGAGAGTATTAATAATTCAGAATTATCATCGTCACAATCTTTTGGAATAAAAGTTGTTTAAAATGAAGAAGTATTATTTGAGCAAAGTTTTATGGATGACAATAAGTTCTGTACACATTGATGATCTCATTCAAATGCTGTATGAACATTATTTTACCTACCGTTAAAAATGGGTCAACGGAACATTCAATTGAATAATGAGCATGTCTATAGATATAATATTAATTCAAAATTTATCAACGAATTAGTAATTTATAAAAATGTTAGACTATATCGAAAGCTTTGGTAGAATCTAAAATCAGGAAACTTGTTGACGCCAAATTGCTTACAAAGTTCCAATATTTTTTAAACAAATAGGTGACTATTAAGATGCTCTTGGAAGCATTAAACATAAAAAAAAGTTTTTGTTTCTAAAAAGATGATCAACATTTTTATTTCTTTTGTCAATAGATAAAAATCAAAAGCAAATATTAATTCTTCATAAGTACCTTAGCAAAATAAACCTAATGATAATAAACAGGTGCAGGTCAGAGCATAATTTAAGGGGGTAAACAAAATACCTCAAGACCTATCGCGAGATTCCGTTGGTGATATTTGAGGCCACCCAAAGAATAACCAGTTAAACACGTTAGTTCTGGCCTCACTTTTGTAACTGCACTCTGATTGTACTACCTAGTTGTTAGAGTTGCATACCATTATCTTAGTTATTTTTCATTTCATCATCATCATCATTGTCATTTAGATTTCTCCAATCGCGTATCAGGATTGGTGTTTCAAGAGTTGAAAACAATTTAATTGGAATTATTTTCATTCTTGGAAGGCAAACATTACATAACAATAAATTCAAGAGTCTCTTGAGCTAGTGAGTATTCCTTGTTGTAAAGATCTGGCATTTACTCTTTTATTTATTTTCAAAAAAAGCTGTATTAGTATCTTAAAAGGACTTAGTTTCATTCTTATTTTAATAGCCATGCAGTAAGATGCTAACATTTAAACAGCAAAGGTATAAAGTAACGGTGAAGTCATTTAAGTAATTTTATCTGTTGAGTCATATGCAGGATCTGTCATTTACATCACAACAAAGGTTGGCACATCACATATATTTGAAACACTCCCCAGTTACCAATCGGGGAAGTATTTAGGACACTTTCTATTATCATACATGTCATTTACTGGTATGTACCTACGCATACCTATAAACTTAGCCAAGAATGTTTGTTTTGTTTTCTAAGAACAGTTTTAAGAAGAAACGAGGCCCATAAAAATTCCAGATCAAATAACACGTGTACAAAGACGCATTTTTAATTGTGACTTAGAGATTCGTCGAAATCAGTACAGAGATATGACTTTGACTTCTAGTAGAAATTTAGTTGATAATTGAACCAATCTGATCTTAAATCTAGTCATTCTTAGAGACTCGTTATGTTTTTTGGTTACAGGCATAATTTTAATTACATACCTTGAGTATCTACCAGTTACAACTTATGTATCCAGTTTATCAATCTTTTCTCATGAAACATTTAGTATTGTGTCTATTTTTATATTTTATTTTCAACTTCTGATCTTTTTACTAAGTCCACCCTAATAGAGGATTTGCTTTCAGGATTTTATATAACGACTTACCTACTCTTTGTAGGTACTAGTTCATTGCCACCTTCTACATCATCAGATCATATTCTAGGCCTATCCGTCACTGTTAAGTTACCTATAGTTGTTATGAGTTATTTCTGAACACCCACATGAAATAAAGTGTCACAGGCCTCAAAGAGGTCACATAGTATGTGTGCCAACGCCCTTTAGTTCCAATATGTCCAATAGCCACTTTCTACATAATAAGATGTCTCGACGGAACTTATGCGTAAGCTCGGGTGACAAATCTTTTGATTTGTGAATGAAGAGAATGTTAAAGTTCTCTTTGATGATGATGCTTTGTGCCGACTGATATGAAGAACGATTTATTGATATAGTCGCTGAAAAAATTCATGTTTGTTAATTACTAAAGATGGATAAGTTAACAATTAAATACTCTATCTGATATATGACCAGGAATACATTGTAAAAGATCCTGCAATTGATAATAATTCAAATGTTTCCACACGAGTATATCCTTGAAGAGATTTGAGATATTATGGTAGTGTTGGTGAGTACATTGTCAACATTCCTAAAGTAATCTTTCTTACTTTGCTTACAACATGCAACGGAAGTTATAAAACTTAACTGGAGAATTCTCACGAAAACACCTGTTTGTAATTTTAACCGTTCGAATAGCATTTAAGTAATGAATTAACTTAATTATCTTTCAGGTAGAATATCTAGTTGTAGTAGTAGTAGTATTGAAATATTTCTAGAAAATCTTTTACCTAGCCCATATTGTGAAATCTTATAGGATGTGATAAAGAGTGTCTTAAGTATGATTACAGAAGGAGAGAAAGACCAAAGAAAAGATGGATAGATTGCTTAGAACTTTACTTGAATAAGATGGACATAAATCGTTATATGGGTGCTGGATAACAAAGATGGAACAAACCAATTGAAGGCAGGGCAGGAAATCTAAAAAATTTAAGCAAATCTGGAATCTAAATTATCCTTACAAGCACTCCTATATCAGGCAATAACCATGGAACCAAATGACCCACAATCAAAGAACTCCTACCAATAAATTCACGTAACAAACTCCTGAAGATCCTTACTTAACCAAGCTATCAAGATGAAAGTGCCGTGACTCAGAAGCACTTGCGATCAGGCCGAACCGCCCGACCTTGAGAATAACGGTATTTTCGGAGCCCCGGCACACACGGAGCGAATTTTTTGGTCAAGACTTTCGAATAATCTGGAATAATTTTGAGGTTTTTATGCGAATTATTTTAGAGATGTGTTCGGTTGTATCAAGAAGTTTTTATGTATAATAATGATCATTTTAATTTAAGTGTAAAAACAGTGCAAAAGTGCAATTGCAGCAAAAAATCCAAAAAAATATTGTGTTATAGCAATAAAAAATCTATTATACATATTTGGTTATGGATGGCCAAAAATTGATGTTTTCCTAGTGCTTCAAATAATTTATTGATCAAGCAATACCGTTTAAAAATGTTTAACAAATTATCACCAATACTGGTTATAAAAAAAACATGACTATGTTGTGAGTAACGGTACATTGAGCGTGGATGGCAAACCGGACGGTATGCAAAAATTTGTCTGAACTAGTTACTTCATTACATGATTGTGTCTTTATTTTTAACCGACTTCCCAAAAAGGAGGAGGTTCTCAATTCGTCGGGATCTTTTTTTTTTTTTTTTTTTTTTATTTTTTATGTATGTTCACCGATTACTCGAAGACGCCTGGACCGATTTGCAAAATTTTTTTTTTGTTTGATAGGGTTTACCTCCCAGGTGGTCCCATAGTCACCAGGTCAGGATCTAATGATGGAAACCCTGAGAAATCGAGGGCAACTTTCGAAAATTGTAGGCATACGTAGAGTAAAAACTTAACACTAAGACGTATGTCTGATAACACTATGCAATGGTGAAGGTTTGGAGCTGACCTGATGATGAAGACCAGAGAAGGTCGAGGGAACTTGAACAATTAATGTGTAAACTACCTCGTGTTTGGGCTTATTTTGTTCGTATTGACGAGACTTTTGCAACAGTAAAGGTTTGAAGCTGACCTGATGATGGAGACCAGCGAAGGTCGAGGGAACTCGACAATTGAATATGTAAACTACTTCGTGTTTGGGCTTATATTGTTCGTATTGATGATAACTTTCCATTTATGCGGATAGTGACAACTATGCTTGTCACTGAAAAGCTAAAAATAAAAAACTTTTTACAAAAAAATAAAACCGACTCCCAAAAACACTGAAAAGCAAAAAAAAAAACTATTCTTAGGTGCATCGGCCTAGAAGTCGGTGGCGAAATAAACTTAGTTACATCCATTAGACACTGACTTCTAGGCCGATGCACCTAAGAATAGTTTTTTTTTTGCTTTTCAGTGTTTTTGGGAGTCGGTTTTATTTTTTTGTAAAAAGTTTTTATTCAAGCATTTATCAAGTTTCTTTTTTTATTTCAGTGGTGTAATTAACTTGCCACATGCATTAGCATATTTTGTGAGACCTCTGACTTCATGGTAGTATTAAAAGGGATCGAAAGTTTTCTTTCACATAATTAATATGTACATATATTATCCAATTTGAAAAACGGATGCATTTAAAATAATATGTTTCTTAATTAGAAAGTTTGTCTGATGACGTCTGTGTATTAATTTTAGGTTAACAATAAAATCGTCTTTTCTTAATTTATTCTGCTTTGTTAATTAATTACTATAGATCCTTGACGTCAGAAATATTCAGTAGTAAAATTTTAATACAACATAACATTTCTTTTAAAATTAATTAATTAATTATTTAAAAATAATATGACAGATGCATAATTTAACAGATGTTTATATTATGTTTAATTGATGGTAATTACAGCTTTACGGCATTTTTCAGGCTCTATAAATACACTTATGTTACTATTTATTTAAGATACTTACTATAGTTCACAGTAACAGCAGTATTCGATGTTAATATGATTTTTTTGTTAACAACACTAATACAAAAAAAAAAAATATTTCGCACAAAATAACACACCAGTGAGAATCGACGTCAAAATTAAGGCGCGGCCACACTTTCGCGGCCGCACCTTGAGTACCACCTGACTTGGTCGCAGGAAATGTAAGCGTGAACCGAAACTTTGTAACGATTACATATTAGCAACACGTGATACGCATCACATATACCCGTGTATTGGGCGGAAGAGGATATAAATAATAAAAAAGAAGTTGATTTGAGGAATGTGTGAATTTTAAAGGCGTGACTTCACGCAGGTACTTCAAAGTTGCACATGTTATGTCTCAAAAATTAATCTGCAGAAAAAAGTTGAGGAGAATATCTGACTTCGTAACACCCTTGTAGAACGACCACAGGCCGCGATCAGTCCGTAAATGTTCGTTCTTCCGAAACACCCTCCGTGTTTACTAGTATGTCCCGGTTATAATTTGTATATCTTTGGTTGAATTGTTGTGGATCAGAAGTACCTAATAAGCAGTCTCAAGTATGTTGTATGTATGTTACAGCCTTTTTTTTTTATCGTCCCACTGCTGGGCACAGGCCTCCTCTCACACGGAGAAGGATTGAGCATTAATCACCACGCTTGCTCAATGCGGGTTGGTGATTTCAGACTAAATAGTCCAGGTTTCCTCAAGATGTTTTCCTTCACCTTTTTATCAGCCATTGGTGTCCAAGATATACTTAGAAAGTACATACAAACTTAGAAAAGCAGTCTCAAGTAGTGGCATTAAAATTTTGTCACTTTACACCAACTCGGCTCCAGCTCAGCTCTTGGTACCAAGAGCAAAACTTTGTTCGAGAAGTGTTGCGTAGACTACAATGTATATTAACTATTGTACCTGCCTATATGAGGAAAAAGTAATAGTTTTAAGTAGGCATTTCAAAGTTGCACGTGTGTGTTAAGTAGCAATTAATCACAGATCTAATTTGTAGGAAAGAGTATTTTATAACCGAACTGATAATTAGTGTTCAAAATCTGTAGCAACAGGAAATAGGTAACAGGAAAGCAAAGAAAGGAAACTATGTAGACTTACGTATTTTCAATTTCACTTACATACATATTTTATGATATAAATATTCTAAAAAAAATATATCAAAGACGTCACAAAATATATACTGATATAATAAATCTATTTAATTAAAAATTATAGCAAAGCAAAGAATTTATATCACTTCCTAAAATAGCCGACTGCGTTTCTAATTTTTCGATCTTAATTAGTCAAAACTAGGCATATTAATATGTATTACTAAATTACATCGTATTATCAGAGCAATAAATTAGATTTTGAAGTGAAAGCGAAATGCGTGGACTAATAAAATACACATGTGTTTAATTTAATAGTAAAATATAATGTTTCTAATACATAATTTTATGAAATAGCTTGTGACGTAGATTAGGATCCGCCTATGAAGCCAGTTTTGTTCTCACGGTGATTCAATGTATCCAGATACCTATTTTTGGTGGGTATCGACTGTAGAATATTGAAGATATAAGTCATCCTCATAACCCATATTTTTACTGTGCTACTGCTGGGCACAGGCTTCTTCTCAAATTAAGAATGAGTCAAGGCGGATTGAGATCAGACTTTAAATTTCCAAATGTCCTCAAGATGTTTTCCTTCTCACTCAGTTTTTGGTGTGATTGGTGTCTGGTCCAATTTTTAAAATTCTTTCAGTTTTAGGGAGCGCATTTAGCGACAAAGAGAAGCGGAAAACACATTGCGCTGACCCCAAATACCTTGGGAACAGGGCAGCAAGAAGATTTATCGAGGAAGGCTGCTTTTTATCCATGGGCACGAAATAGTACCCAAGAGACGCGAGAGAAACCGCAAACGCTAGTGTCATATTATAATAGATCTTTTGGCACACCTGTTCACCCTTTTAGAAAACGTGACGTACAAGACCAGTTTATTACGAAAAATTCCCATGACCATCAGACTAGATGCTGCACCTAACCGGTAGTTATCAGACATAATGATCATAGAGGTATAATCACCTGTTTCAATGTTCGTCACACGTTGTTTTATGTAATAGATAGGCTTCAATGCTTGATGGAAAGTTGAATTTGACTTTGTAGTGAGATGGGGTAATTTTAGAAGAAAATCTATTTTTTGGTTGACGCTTCTCGTGACCAAAAGGCTGGCTATTACCTCGGACAAAGGATCAGCATGGCCATCCAACGAGGTAATGCTGCCAGCCTCTTGGGTACGCTCCCAGTTGACAGCGATGGGGATGAATTTTTTTGACGCTTTTTAGATATAGTTTTTTTTTGTGTTGTAAATGTCTATGTAAATCAATTAAATAAAAGATTTTTTGGTTATGTCCATTCGAAATTAGGTATTTTTTGCTTATTTAAAACTTAAATATCAATCTGAAATTGATCAAAATGTAATCCAATTTGAATGAAAGCTAGCTTTTGTAAACAAATTGGCCTAGCAACAACAAAACGCAAAAATAATAAAGACTTCAGGAGCATAATTTGTTAAATTAATGTCAAAAGTTGAAGTTTAATATTATTTTAAAAGAAGCAGTAGTAGTGTCTACGGTACTTTTGGGACCTTAATTGAAAACTCTTTAATTTCCCCTTTTTATATAAAAGTTGAAGAGCTTTTATATAAAAAGGGGAAATGAAAGAGTAGTAGCCTATGGGAAATAGAAAACTCAGAATAAATTCTTAACTTAATAGTTCAAGAAAATGCCTCACTAAAGAAGTTATTAGACCACAAACGGACGAACAATTTATTCTCGATACGTGTGAAAAGCTAAGGATTTCTACAAGCAAACACATCCGCGTGGCTTTCCACTCAGACATCCTAAACGTATGTCGTGCGTGTGTCGAGGGCTTATTCTGTTAGTTATTTATGTCAAAGTGATGAATAAAAG
Source organism: Helicoverpa assulta (assembly GCA_963856015.1). NCBI lineage: Eukaryota > Metazoa > Arthropoda > Insecta > Lepidoptera > Noctuidae > Helicoverpa > Helicoverpa assulta. The sequence continues at coordinate 10,158,255 of CAWLCW010000002.1, forward strand.
CTCGTTATTTTAAAGTCACCTAATCGAATTCTTCAATGTTTGCTTTATTCTTTAAGTTATGCAATTTTATTAAAATCTATTCGGTACTTTTAGAGTGAAAGATTAACAAATTTTTTATTAATTGATGAAAGTTTTCAGTAATATATGCCTATAGCTTATATTTCACTATAAGCTACACTTTATCCATGTTCGGGAAGTTGCTCCCATGGGACGCGGTACACTGGCGGAAGCTAGTACAATAATAAAAGAGATCTTATTGATCTTGATTCTTGATCTATTCTTTACTAAAATAAATTAAATATTCATGTAATACCTGTATATTTTACAACCACTATTCTGTCTATGAGCGATCTCACAAACAAATCCGGAATAGTACCGTAGAGTACGTAAATAAGTTGCACATTGCACTGCACTTGACATCCGGTTGAGTGCACACTGACTAAACACCATGCAGACACACAAAGTAATACTTTGAGTTACTAGATGAGACATGCTATGTTAAAGTACTGAAAATCGATTCTGAAGACGAGTAGGTATCAAAAGTTCAAAAGTATTGTAGTGAATTGGTTCCTTAATTTTTTTTGTATTATTATTATTCCTTAATTTGAATCCGACTTTCGGGACTAACTCTTGTGCACTAGCTGTCAGTTTTTGATTAAGATTATTTTGAAATTGAAAACAATATTGCACCCCCATTAAAGTAGCACCTTTATATCGTATTTTTTTTTGGTTTGATTTGAGATGATATTTAACGAATCTTTCTACTGTTATATAGTAACTATTGAAATAAAGACAATCTTTGATCGACGGCAATGAAGTATCTACCAATTTCACCAATTATAACAATTAATACCTTCATTCATTACTTCCTATGGTGGGAAAACCTTATTCATTCAGTACGACATATCGACATACTGGCCTCATATCTGTGTAATGATAGGTAAATGCTGCTAAATAAATACTATTTATAATGAGATAAAGTATAGAATGTTCCAATAGTTTCCCACTTATCGTCTACTTAGCCTTTTGCCAAATATGTTGGAGTCGGTTTCCAGTCTAACCGGATACATCTGATTATCATTGTACACATGGAGTGTCCTGCCTATTTGACTTCCTCAACCTAATTCCCCGGGCAACCCTTTGGTAAGACGGGTTGACAGACTTTCTGGCTTCCGACTGATGATAAGGTTGACTCTGATATCTCCAAAAAGTATTTCAATCATCAATTCATTCAAATAAAAAACTAATTTGTGTTAAACCTTACGAGGCTGGCATAACGCAGCAGCGTTTAAGCCTTTAAAAATAAAAGATTAAAAAAAAAAAAAAAACTGTAACAGATACATTTCAATACTGTATTCATATAATCTCTCTCAGAAATAATTAATAATTATTAGAACATCTCAATAATAAATTCAAAAGCTTCTTGAATACATTACATTATGTTATCAAGTCCGATAACTTCTCACGATTATTTAATAAAATTCTCATAACGCCTATACATTTTCACTTAATTACCACATATTATTGAGAAAGTTAGCGGTATACAATTTTTGTTGAATAATTACAGTTTATACTTTCTGTTTTTAAAGCCTATGTTAAAGTCACGGTCGTGTTTTTACACTTATGTTTGCAACTGAATTTGATATATAAGGGTATAGTAATAATAATGTTTTCCTATAAATTAATGAAAGTATCGGTCACCACGACAATAGGCTTGATATATGAACTAATCAAAGTTGAAACTTTTATAAGTCTAAATGTACTAAATATGCTTTTAGTCCCGGTTTTTAAGTGGATAATGCTATAAAACTTACAAAAATTACAAAAATATATATTATCATGTACGAACTGTACTCAATTCCATGAAATAGAATAGTTTATTATTCATAAAAAATCTTTGTAACAAATTAAAATATCAAGTTATCAGAGGCTATCAATAAGGAAAAATATTGTGACAGCTAATTTGGTTTCCTATTAATAATGTTTCATAAAAAAGTAGGACTACATCATAAAACCTGCTACTTTGCTAAAACTTTAATTTGCTAATAGAATATAAAAACGAAAGTTTATTAGAACCGGAATTAATCGATAACTTTCATTAATACCTTGACTGATTTACTATAGATAGGTAGATCTATGGTTTTAGTCCTATAGGTAGGTAGTCATTATTTCTTTGAAATTATCAATTTGAAACGTTTTGATTAAAAATACAGCTGTTAGAATGAACTGTGATTAAAAAAACGGAATTTAGTTTTTACAATCTTTACAAATTTATATGTCTGTAGAGTTTGTTTAAACGCGCTAATTTCCGGTACTGTGGTTTGAAAAATATTTTCAGTATTGGGTAACCCCATTGAGTACTGTATTTTATTCTTCATAGCACCTCCCCAAAGGTATCCTGTCTTTCGAAGAAAACTATGGACTGTTTATCCAGGTATGTTGACTTTTGACTTTGTCCTTGATGTAAGCTATTTTTTTAATTAATCATAAAAAAGTTGATATTTTAAACATGGTAATATTGTTTGCAAATATTTTATAAATCAATACTAATTTAATTTCTTTTTGTACAGTGAATTCTGAATAAGATACAGAATAGATAGAAAATAAATCAAGTATAATTTTATAAAAGTTGTCTTTATTATTTTTCACTCGGATCCATCATAAAATAAATTAAAATTATTCGCAACAATCAAACAGTTAACATTCTTCGCATTAAATACACATTGGTTTGCAATAAATATGACTCGAAACATACCCATACACATACAGCAAAAAAATATGACTCAACAAAAAATAGAAAATATTAAAGTAAATATATAAAATATCTTTGGAACTGAAAACTTAAAATAAAAACGTACTATCAACCTTCACTTAAAAGAAAAGTGAATACTTAAACATAATAAAATAAAAATACTTATATACAATACAAGAAGAGACTAAAAGCATCAGTCTTGATGAAACTTAAAACAACAAAAAAGATATATACAGAAAAAAAAAAAAACTTAGCATGTGTATAGAACGGTGGTCAATATATACAAGGAAGAAGAAGAAGAATTACGTAGAGATTAATAAGTTAATATTACCTAGAATAAATTAAATAAATAATTTAATTTCACGCCTGTTTGACATGGGCGCCATAGGCCAAGTCTTGGCCATCTTGGGACCTGCCCCAACCGCCGCTGGACTCCCAGCCACCATGGCTTTCTTCATGAGCGGGCTCTGACCAGCCACTGCTCTTCTTGGATTCAAGGAGTTTCTTGAGGGCGCCGAAGGCAGCGGCGATGAAGGCGATTTTACCAAGGAGGTAGGCTTTGAAGACAGCGAAAGCGATGATACCGAGGAACAGAGGGATGAGGGCAGCGAGCTTCAGCTTGATGAGGGCCAGGATGGGGAGGAGCTTCTTCAGCTTCTTCTTTTTCTTGCCACGGCCTGGAAACAAGGAGAAGAATTTTGAGTAAAATGTCCTGAGATATACGACAAGTCCAATAAAAAAGAGCTGATGAAAAATCTAAAACCGTTGAATAAAAATTATTATGTTAAAGTAAAGAACTCTCAGTCATGTTCAGTAAGCTATCTGAGAAATAGACAATCAATTACAACTCTCTAATTCCGTTAAAGACACACATAAGTCACTAATTATATCAAAAACAAATCCGTCTAACAAAGGAATTACGGACCGTTTAATTTCACATAGCGAACTCAGAAGAATCTTGTCTACAAAAAACTTTTCCCACCACATGTTAAGTACCAAGCCTTTGTAAACGTAGATACGACAATTAAAAGAAAGCTGCTTTAACTTTTGGCATTCATAGTTGAATAAAATTATAATTTCTTTGAGAAAGTCACTGCATGTATGTCACGAACTTAAAGGTCAAAAGCGAGAATGATTTCCATATTTTCGACGGTTCCCAAAATTTTGGACTTTCGGTTGGTGTATTGGCAGATACTTACAACTGTAATTAAGTAAGTCACACTTTTAATAATGTAGGTGTTAAAGTGCGTGCTAATGCTAAAGTTCATTAGCACTATGATTACATAATGAGTGACAGGCTTAGACAGATCAATGGTCTCAAGTTACACGCCGATTTGCAGATAGAAATCTTAAAGACACTGAACTTATCCAGTACATTGAAACTGGTCTAGCAAGCTCTTACATAAATAAACAGGTCGGAGTGAAAACGAAATCCAAGTGATAATGGTGTTATGTCATTCGATCTTGCCTTTACAGAATATGTTAAAATATCAATCAATTACTATTGTCAGATAAATTATGATATCTGAAAAGGTAGATATATTCGATATTTCCAAAATCGATTACGTTGGTGATTATTATGATAGTTTTCTAAAGAGGGAAGAAATAAATCATGTGGTGAAGTAATTTTCGGAAATACATTAAAGTCAGAATACAATGCAATATGAATAAACGACTGATTTGAATAGAAAGGAGGAGTCGGTTAAACGGAAACCGCACATAAACGTTTTGACGCATCTTTGTGAGTAAGCCGGATCATTTGGGCGTGTTTGCGAATTCTTATGTAACCCACAGCTTAGAAGGAGATTTAATACAAACTTGAAATACTAAGTGAAAGTTTTAAGTTGACACTAATTTGCTAGTGGGACGATTATGAGATTAGGAAAGAAAATGGAATGACTGTTAACAGGACAACTTTTGAAAATGATCTTTTTGAAAATGTTGTTTTATCGTGATCTCGTGAAATGCAGTCTGTTAATGAGACTTCAAGTATTTTAACTACGTGCTGGCTTACTTTGACTTTACAAATAGCATTTTAAAGAAAGTGCAAACATATGGTTGTTTATTCTCTTGCGTCTATGTGCAAAGCCCTTATTGACAAAACACTAGAGACGTACTTGAATGAGAATATCTAAAGCTTAGACTATAATAAAGTCTAGCTCATTCATTGAATTCAATGCTCTTTCAAACGTACTTTTTGTATACTTTGAATGCTTATATGAAATTCTATGAATGGGTTATGATTAAGACCTTAGATACTTATAAGAATTAGATTTTGTGTGGTGTTCTCACTGAGAATACTTTGTTCATTTTGATGCGATTTTTGCTTTGAATGTCAGCATCTTCTTTGAAATCAAAGTAGGTTTCAACTCTACTGATCTCAGCAGCAAAGAAATGTAATATTTTCTCAAGAAAGTGCACTAACTGCTGTATCAAATTAACACATTATTTGCTCTTAATGTTATCTCGGTTCGTGGGAACATTTTCATACATTGTACTCATGTGTTGGATTTTGTACGCTTTGTACCGTAACTAATACTTTTATTGTTGCTATGTATTTTATTGTATCTTTAGAATCACAAATATTTGCTGCTGAATCAAGGTGTAGATGATTATCTGCTGTTTTTGAGTTTGTTTTAGCGTTGATAATATCTTTCAAGCCTATTTCGTGTTTTAGTTTGGAGATGCTATTTAATTCTTATTTATTACCGTCTATAGGAAACAGTTATTTCTTCCGCAGTTTTTAATGACTTCTACATAGTAATTATATTCTAGGTTAAGAGCCTAAAATAGTTTAGTAATGAGCAGTTACTTTTACGACTGTAAACTTTTACTCGCGTTAAAGCAGTTTTCGCGTACTTGATAGTATTTAAAACGGAGAAAATTATTGAAGATGACAAATGATTTGTACTATCAAGTGACAAATGATTGAAGATGACAAATGATTTGTACTATCAAGTCGTTTGATAGAAGTTTTAAGCAATTTCTTTTACATACCTTCCTCATCAAGGGTGTTATCATCTTCCAAGGCTTTAGGCATTCTCAGCTGAAGAACATGGCTGTCGAGGAAGTCCACAACATTCTCCATGATCCTTTCTTCAACCTTCAGTTCCCTGGCTTTCGGTTCTTCAGGCAGGGGTTCGTAGCTGCGAGCTGATCTGGTGTTGCCACCGGTATTCTTGAAGCTGACTCCATCCAGGACTTCTAGGCTTGAGGAGGCTGCCAGTTTGTCTGTGAATCTCATTGCCTTTTCCTGCAAAACAAAAGGAGGACTTAGAATTTTGTCTGAAGTGATCCATTTATGTGAGATTGGACTGATTTAGAATTTTATTGCATGGTCTTGTATCATTAATTTTGATGATAAATCACTGTGGTACCAATGAAAAATAAAGAAGTGATATTTATGTCTTTTTAAACGAACATCTTCGAAGATTTATTGCTATAATAAGTTAAACGTTTAATTCAGCAAATTGGCAAATTAAACTAGTTAATTAATTCATCAAGATAGACGAAAAAACTGCTAAAAGATTTTTATTGAGTTTCAACACTAATAAAACCGCATAATTTTTCAAAGTCCATGAATTAACATCAAAACTAGACACGATGAACCCGAACAACCCTTGGGAGTTCACAGATCACTGAAACACTTCACTTCACTTCACAACACACCTTGAGACACAAAGAAGTATCTGTATCCAGACAATCCTTTAGAGCGGAGATGAATCTCTCGGCTGCTCCATCCTCCTTGGCCATGGGCAATGCCCCGGCGACTGCCACAGCACACAATAGCACAACTACCTTCATCTTGCTCGATGGCTAAACACAAATTGCTAAAGATCAGTGTATGGGCGTCAGTTTTATTTTGTGTTCCCCCTCCCTGTATTTCCATATGGCACGCACTCCGTCTGCCGTCTCGAGGCCTATGATGAAATACAAATATACGCCTTGATGTTTTAGCAAGTATTCGGCAGGTTACATCGAAATGTGTGTTATGGTGGCATGGTAATACGGTCAGGCTTAGGCGTAAATTTTTTTATTAAATTTTTTATCGGTAGGCTCGGCGGTATTTAGAATTTTTGGGCGGGAAATTAGATATTTGAGTTATTGGCGAATGTTCTTGGTTGGTATCAAGTTGTATTAAATGTGGTGTTTAAACATGTCATATAGGTTTTTACGTGTTAATGTAAATACTAGTATATATTTTTTAGGTGTTAAAGGGCGCGCTCCTAGTAAAGATAGCGATAAGGAGAATTATTTTTTCAGTGTTCGGTTTCGTTGTAATTGTAAGTTTATACATCGGTACGTGTAAAAGATTATTTAATATTGAGGAAATCATTTATCATTAGTTTGTTTCGTGATACTTCAGAATTAAAAAGTGTGTTACGTATAACCTGCTGAATGAATTTCATAACTTTTGAATCATTCGGAAATCCTTTAACAATAATTACCGCGTCCAAAATGTTTGGAATACCTCGCGTATTTCCGGTTCTTTTGAAGGTTTTGCAAAATCGCTTTCTAAAACCCATCAATATACTTATATCATCGTCTGATTTTCTATATTTTTAACCATTTGTATTCTGCAGTAAATTGTTTAATAGTCCATTTATAGGCACAGTTGTGAGTACAGGCGAAAGTTTGTGCGTACTTCAAGACAGAGGTGATATGTCTATTTGGAATTTAAAGTGCGGAATTATGCCGTGTACTCATAGCCATTGGCAACATGTCTTTTGTTTAAAACACTTTTAATTTCATTTAGGTTGAACTTCGTGGCCATTGCGTAATGCGTAGACTTTCTTTGATTCATGAATAATTACGTCATTGAGATTTTTTTAATTCATTACAAATTCGATCTTCCTTTCATTTTGGCTCATATCACGTTGAGGCGCGTTGACGATAGCTGCTGTTGTAGTATTTTTGAAAATCATAATACTTTCTTGTATTTAATTGTGTCAGATGGTATGTAGATAAGTGTTTCGTTTAGGCAAAGTTTTATTTATAATATATAAGTGGTCTAGTTATATTATTTTATTCGTGATTTATGATAGACATGTTTAATTTAAGGAAATTATTGAAACTTATAACTATTTTCCCGTCTTAATACTAAATTATATAAAGGGCTGCTCTACAAAGGGCTTTTTGTACATACTAAAGGATCTGAAAAAAATTTACTTAATACAAATTATTTGATTTGATTTGAATATTGCAACTTAAACAAATTGTTATATCTGGACTAGGATATAACATTGCCATACAACTAAACTGCATAATATATTCAACATTACACCTCCAAAAGGAAACAATTGACAAACTATTCAATCACATTCAAATCGGAGAGAGTCTATTGTCCCAATCTACTGATACATTTCAAGTTACCACTCAAAAATTATCCTTATTCTGAGCGTGTTAAATTTCAAATTGATGTTAGGCTTTCAGTCAAAGGTTTTCTGTTATCTAGGTACTGTATTGGCTAGGACAAAGAATGACTTAATCACTTCTGTTCACATACTGAATGAGTAAAGGGAAATTTCTCCGGTGTTGTAGGTGACGTTAATGATGTATGAGCTTTTGTACGTTCTGGGTCCTGTTCCAGTGTACTTTGTAGTCTGTCTGTATGTCATTCTATGTGTTTACCAGCTTGGTGAATGATTGTGGTGGTACTAGTATTAAATATTGTAGCTGTGTTCTTTGCTAAAGTTGTATCAATATGTTTTTCTCATGAGTCTTCCAAACTAAGAACATCTAATCAATTAATTAGCCTGTGTGAACTAGGTATATTTAATTCAATTACAGTATTATTATTCAAATATTATTTTTGATTTATTTGAGTCTTCTTTGCCCTTATAATTTCATTTTTCATTTCGACTTTTTATCTCAGGCATAATAAAAATCTCCGACATTTCAACTGGTAGTTTCGTTCCACCGTGTCTCGAATGTCAAAGTCACGTTGTCTCATGTAGAGAGAAAAAAAAAACGAAAGTGTATCAAGTGCATGTCATTCTATGTTTGTTGGCCGTCGTTGGACATACTTCGTCATCCATTGATGCATTAGTGAATGTTTTAATAGATGTTGATAGTACTAATGAAACAATGGTTCGCAGTATGTAGGCAGTTGTGTGCAATAGTTCTTAGTGTTACTAAGAGAAATGTATACCTACTATATAATGATGACTAGACAGATTTTTGGAGTAAAGTGAATTTTGAATGGGATAGGTTCGCTATGGTTTTCATTTTCTATCTTGAATTATACACTAACAGCTTTATTTTTATCTGGTATTATGAGTTTTGCTTTATGATTTTCTTTGACTGACTTTTTATCTAAATGTTCGCCAGTGTTTAAATTTGTATTTTTATTACACTTTATTATAATATCTACTGTTGGTGTCAAATGCTACGGATCATCATCATCATCGCATTATTCTGTAATATCAACATTTGCTTTACGATTTTCTTTTCACTCGAACACTGTAGCAGTGACGTTAAATGTAGCTTCATGGTCATGAACTTACTTTACTGTATCTTGTGGGAACTGAAGTTGTGGCGTACAAAAAGAGTTAAGTTCTCCTATGTCTTCGCACGCATAGCTGTTGGGTTCTGTACTTAAATATCATAGTTTTTTTAAATTATTCATATCTGTTATGATATAAAACTTAATATAGATAATAAAGTTCAATGTCCTTATTTAAAAATGGGGAAGGAAGAGAACGCTTTCCTATATGCGTGATGCAAGTTAAAGATGATGATTAATTAAATACTTCTTTTAAACCAAACTTGTTATTTGAAACCTCTATACCTACATGATAAAAGAGAAATGTGACCGCATCACTGATGCTCGAAGTATCGAATTCATTTCCTTCCTATCTGGCAGTTTGCCAGCCTTTTGCTAAAACTGTCACAATATAGGTAGGGCATTGACTATGTATGATGCGCCTAGCTAGCTAGCCTCCTGAGTTTTAATTACCTTTTGGTAGTAAAAGTGAATTATTTTAATATGCAGCTGGGAATGCAAAGGTATATTTTGTGACTGTAAAACCATAGATTCTAGCTCACTTATTACAGGATTGTTCGAAAGAGTTAACACGGCCATGGTACATAAAGGGCTTAAGAAGGAACATGATGGATTTCAGTGAGTAGAAGTCAGGCACTCCCTCCTGCTGCAACCACGGTGAGACGAGTTAACTGCTCGTAAGTCGCTAATCATAAAACAATAGAAAATCAATCATGTCTCACGTATATCTGTGCTCCGGCATACAACGGGTTAACTGATGGTTTCCAATTAATAATACTGATTCTGCGGAACCCTAAAAAAGCAGTACACATATGTGAAAACCATGAATCTGCTAGACTAGTGTTTAGTTTCACACGTTATAAAAACATTTTCTCTTCAAGTTTTTATTGTTGCTGCCATTGTGTGATGATAAGCAGATATCTCGCTTCCGTATAACGGGGGACATTTGCATATTTATATTTCTTATGACAATTCGTATACAATTGTGCTTTCGATTCCCCTATGTGGTCTATCTTCAAATACTCTTCTAGTTTGTTCTATTCATTTGTAGCATGATAAGTATAAGTAAATGTAATATGGTCAAAAATTAAACGAATACTCTCTGATGATATCTTTGTGTGTAGCTTGTAGAATATGTCCAATTTATTCCATGAATTCCTTAACATAGAACTTTACTTCTCTTAAGTTCCAAAGGAATATATTAAGCCGTATAACCGCAACTGAGCTTTAAAATTCACACCGTCATCTACGCCATAAAAGGCTACACGCTTGACCATACCGGAACTGACGTTACGCAAACTACCCACATCTGTTACCCAACTTCTACTTGACTAACTTCATCATTCATTCATAAAAAATATAGTCCAACCGTCTTAACTTCTTCATCGGCCCACGTGTTTTAAATCACGTTTTATTTCCCAAACTTTCTTTCTAATCAATAGTTGGATTTGCAATAAATAATGTTGGTGCGTAAGCGTACACGCAAACAGCCAACTTTTAGTCGGCCGATAGTTTGCTTGGGCTCTTAAATCAGTATGAAGATGAATGGTAGTACGTACGCACATTACAAAGATCAGGTATTTAGCCGGTATCAGACCTACTGCAAACTTCGATTGGAATCAGGATTTTCTTTAAGTCGGCCGACTGTTTAGTCTGCAGTGTGTTACTCTAAACGAGTGACGCCGCGGGCGTTTCTTGTATCTATGTCGGATGTTCGGTAATTATGTTTTATAGGACCTGTTTGGGTGTGGAAGTAGTAAGACGCCTCAGCGTCTAGCGGGTATGGATTATGTAAAACTTTTACGATTATGGTTAAAATACGTACTTGCATTTGCAATTGATATGAATGAATGTAACTAACTAACTTTAGTTTTAGTTGATTTAAAGCTGAATATCAGATAGTTGATAAAGTAACGCCATTAAAACATGATAAAAATGATTCTAAATTTTAAGAATTCGCATGAAATTTTAGTTCTTTGAAAATATTATTTGTTTAGATCGGAAAAGTGCTAGAAAACTTATATTGACTGCGAAGTCTTGTAAATAGTTTTCTTTATAATAATACACCCTCAAACCGTTTTAAAGAATCAAGACACACCAAGATATAGAAACAAATAAAGATCGATAGAATCTGAATTTTAAACTTACGTAATTTAATTGTGATTCTCAAAATCGCCGCAACGTCTACCATATCATGTAATTCCCTACAGATTCAAGTTAACCAAGTCACATCTACCACGTGCCTCCACTTTCTTTCCCCATTCGCATAAATTAAATCGAAACCCATGCTTATGTAAGAAAATTTACATTATTATGATGTTCGAGTAAAAGTATTTAATAGTTGCTTTTGATGGTGTCTTTTTTGAAAATATTTTGGACTTTTTGAGACCCTTTTTTATGCGTACAAGATATCCATACTAATATATTAGTCTGATCAAACTATCGGCTGGCTAGAAGTTGGCTTGTGTGGGAATTTTTAGAGCTCTGCCTCATTAGGACGCCAATGGTGACGTCGTCGGCTACGTATCCAGGCAGTTAATATTGAAATAATGGTACCTAACTTACTTGGCGACGGCTTGGCAACGTCGCCAAATTGGAAGCGTGGCCACGAGCTACAGTTCTCTACGTGGCTTCTGGATACTCTGGCAGCTTGGCGACGTTGCCACAGTTGCCACTATAATGTACACGGTAAAGTGCACCTCCCTCACTCAGTCGCCAATGTGGTCGCCAGTCAGCGTGCAATTTCTTCAGCGACGACGAAAACAATTGACTGTCGAGACGCCATGGCCACTCAACTTGGCGACATTTGGATGCCAGAAGTAACCAGACCTGAGCCGCTGGCGACGTCGCCATGGCGTCCTAGTGAGGCAGAGCTCTAGACTCGACTTATTGCCATATCTATAAGTTGTTTTGTTTACTGAAGAAATGTATTTGACATTACATGTATGGGGCTAATATCAAAATTCTATCCCTTGTAAGCAAATAATCAGATATATGTAATATCGGAAGTGAATATTTGAAGTCTTATTTATATCTTAGACACCATTGACTGTGTTTCGGATGGCACGATAAACTGTAAGTCCCGGCTGTCATTGAACATCCTTGGCGGTCGTTACGGGTAGTCAGAAGCCAGTAAGGTTGCCCGGGTTACTGGGTTGAGAAGGTCAGATAGGAAGTCGCTCCTTGTACTCAGCTGCATCTGGTTAGACTGAAAGGCGACCCCAACATAATTGGGAAAAAGGCTCAGAAGATGATGATGTGTGGGCATGTGTCAACATTCTATCTCTTTTAAGCATATCAACAGAAAGATAGAATATTAGCAAGGGCCATCAGATGGGTTCACCAGTCATTGACGGATTCATTCAGGACAGTTACCAGGGGTTACAAAACCTTAAGTATTGTATGTAGCGTTAATTAAATTCTCCTAATTAAATTCTCCTAGCGTTAATTAAATTAGCTATAGGAGAAATAAAGAAATTTCTCCTATAGCTAATCGTTTAATTGTTTATGTAAGATCTTCTCACGCGATATATTATGTATTGTTTTGGGTTCATCTGTTCGCGTGTTTAGTTCATCAATGGATTTTGTTTTTGTGTAATTTGCTTGCTGTTGCTATGGAGATTTTAACTTTTACTTTTTTGTTTATCGTTTTGGCTTTATTTGAAACAGCTGCTTCGGCTTATTACAGTGATATTATTACATAGCAATTGAACATAATAATGTTGGTAGAAGATTTTTGTATAAGCAAATAGTTTGTGGTTTGAAGATGTTAAATTTTAAACCATGTGCTGATTGTGTACTTCAAATTCAAACGTGTGGAGATTAACATGAAATAGTAAAAGCCTGACATGAAAATATTTATAACTATTGAACAAGTGTCAGTGAACTTAAAATCAAAGGTGAAAGATCATATTTATGACAACGAATAGCATAAAAACATTTGAAGATGAACACGAATTAAATAACATCTTTGAAGTTAATAATAATGCCAAACACGTATCAAAAAAATCTTCACTATCTACCAAAGATTACGCAACTATTAGAGAAAGTTTATTTATTAAGTAATTTGTAACTGGCTATAAATCATCCTCCGAGCCTTTTCCCAACTATGTTGGGGTCGGCTTCCAGTCTAGCCAGATTCAGCTGAGTACCAGTGCTTTACAAGAAGCGACTGCCTATCTGACCTCCTCAACCCAGTTACCCGGGCAACCCGATACCCCTTGGTTAGACTGGCGTCAGACTTACTGGCTTCTGACTACCCGTAACAACTGTCAAGGATGTTCAATAACAGCCGGGACCTACAGTTTAACGTGTCATCCGAAACGCAGTCAATGGTGTCTATGATATACTTAGAAAGAACATACAAACTTAGAAAAGTTGCATTGGTACTTGCCTGACCTGGGATCGAACCCGCGCACCACGACTTTTTTACTTGTAACTGGCTATACATGAACACATAATTATACAGTTGTATTGTTTCAAAATACTCATGGTTTAAGTGACGATGATATTAATCATGTTGGTGATAATGATAGCTTTATTTCTAAAACCTTTATAAACCTACCTATCCCTGGTTTGCAATTAGAGACTGAAAGACGTAACGGATCTGATGTCAAAGGTCAATCTCCAGTCGCAGATCCACGGGCAGATAGATTATAAAAATCCATAGTTATAAAATCTCCCATTGTTAGAGATACTGAGAGTCATATTACTTGTAAAATTGATACCATACTCAAAGAAATTGAAATTAATTTGAGTACGGATAGCAAGAAAGTGTTAGTTACTTGCTATTTAATGGTCATTTCTCTTTCGTTTATTAGCGTTATAAGTGGTTATGATATAATCTAATGGGAAAGAGCGAAGGTTAATTCGAAGATTGCTGAGAGAAGATTTGTTAGGTATGATGCTTGTATTTTGTTTAATATTATGTTTTGTGTTCAGATTATCATCGTTATACTGTTATTTTGTAGGCTTCTTTTTGAAGTTCTTTTTGAAATTGAATTCATTTGGCTTTGCTGTTCTTGTTGGACTTTGGTCTGTAGGGAATAATTTACCTACATACAATTACAACGGCTAAGTATTTAAGTTAAAAATAATTAAATGAAGGATCCAGCGTGTTAGCTTAAATCTCTACATTGCTGATCAGATAGACCCTGATAGCAGAATATACAATAATAACTTCTGGGTACAGCTTTTAATAGGGAATATGTAGAAAAGGAAATATTTTAGGAAAAGAGACGGTCACTATAACATTTTCAGTTCTTTATTTGTACGAATCATTTAAGAAATAGAAAATATATTATTATATCATAATGAAAATATGTATGAAGAAATAATGAGTATAAGTATATATTTGTACTGACAAGGCGGCACAAAGTTATACGTAAGGACGATATTGTAATATACGATATTGTAATCATATTAGGAGATGATTATAAACCATAAAAAATATAATATTAAAGGTGGTATACTCGATTATAGGTATGATAAATATATACATACTATTATACTATGTATATAGAAGATACTGTGATATGTATGTAATTGCTGCATAGATAAATAAATATAAATATATAAATAAATGAGATAATAATATGAATATAGATGATAGGCTCAAATAAATGTAGATAAATATAGTAAATAATATCACAAAATAAACTTAAATATACTTAATTAAATAAAGAGTCAAAAATAATCTATACACAATTAAAATATCAGGACTTAGTAAGAAAGGACTAGATAATAAATCTAAGACAGTAAATAGAACAAAATAAAACATTTTGAAGTACAACATACACAAATACGGATACCGTATAGGTTGTGAAAATACTAATATAGTACAGCATAAAAGACCATACAAACTTAGAACAACATTTTATGGGAAAACAGTAACAAAACTCGCATCCAAAAAAATCCCTTACAAAGGGAAATTCGTCGTAGAATATTCAATAAATACGCCTTAAAACCTACAATAAATAAACTCAGTACATTCCATTTCACACTATGTTACAAAACGTAAAGGACTTAGAATTGCTCCTTGGAGAAGTGTAAAGGCTTAATCAGTTTTAGCGTGAGCTGAGTAGGCTAGATCCTGTCCATCATCGATGGATCTTCCCCAGCCGTGTCCACTGCTGGCATAATGTTCCTCATGGTGTGGGTGGGCAACTACTTCATAGCTGGTCTCATGGTGTTTGCTTGCCAAAAGCTTCTTCAAAGCAATGATACCGGCGACCAAGAGTGAGATCTTGGCGAGGAGGACAGCCTTGGCAGCAGCGAAGGCGATGATGCCCAGGAACAGAGGGATGAGAGCGGTAATCTTCAGCTTGGCGAGGGCGAGGAGGGGAAGGAGCTGCTTGATCTTCTTCTTCTTGCCACGGGCTGGAATTAAAATAAGAGGAAATTAGTGATTGATACAAAAGTTATGATTTGAGCTACGAATAAAATATCCTGGATTTGGGCTTCTAAGATAATATATTTTTGAAACAGCTTGATGAAAGGAGTGATACTTGGACGTATATTCTGAAATTACATTTATAACCATCGAACGTACTATATGTTAAGTCAAAACAAGCTAACATAAAGACCATAGAAAAATTAAGATGCAAAACAAAACTCTTCTTCAAATACTTGAAATTAAACAAACAACAGCTTTCACATTTGAACAAAATTGCTGGCATCGTTTACAAGGTCCACTACCCACAAACTATGAGTACAAAGTTTGTAAACATTGGCTCGGATGGCCCACATGTTTTTTCAAGCTTATTGAGTTATGAAAATTTTTCCACTATTTCTAATCTAATTCTATCTCACAGAACTTTTTAGTCGTTTGTAATTGTTTTCGTATTCTATCTCTCCTTAACTATCGTTCATATTTAATTATCTATTGTAATGTATGCTTTTTTTCTAGTCTTATTTTTATCAGTTCGTCGTCTAAACATTCTTCTATTAAATCCATATCAATTTTCAATATCAAAATAACACTTTATTTAGTTACAATTTCAAGTTCAGCAAGTTTGTTTGCTAAAGCAGTTACACCGCACTCGCTGCGCTTACGCACACAAGTGCAGCCTTGAACGGTGTCGCCATCTCTGACATTGACCGTAAACTAACAAGCCTTGAGCTTCGACGTACGATAGGCTTGTTTCATTAGCTGTTTATTGTTAGAAGTTTTTTTATTAAACGCTACTAAATGCTACTATTGTAAATGTAATGTTGATTTTATGTATTGTAATGATGCATTTTTATGTTTCGATAAATAATTTGGTTATTCTTCGTTTTCATGTGTTGTAAAATGTTGATATTTCAATCAAATTTGAACTAGAAAATAGAAAAAAAAATACTAATAGAGTTCATAAATAAAAGTATATCAACTGTCAGGTATATTGAAAAGTAAACGAGGCAGTTTGGTCGATATTTAAGATCAGAGATTTTTTTCAGACAACCTCTTCCCTTTAAACATATCATTTACTCTTAAAAAGCCGTTAACTAAAGAAATAATGCCGATGACAAGTTAATGGATGGGCTTTTTAAAACAAGACAGGTACAAATGAACACAATCTTTCTAAAACAAGTTTATGATTGACACAGTGACTTTGCCGGCCCATCGCTTACGGACACCCATGTAACCTACTTCCCTCAATCACTCATGTAGGGCTTTCAAGACTTTTTTATAATAACCCAAGAGTGTATCTGTATCTGATTAATTATCTCCATTTCGTTCATCAACTCAATTATCTCAATGAGGTATCGTTTTCACTTAATTTTGACTTCTTACTTTCCTTATCAAGAATTTACTTTGTCATCATTTATTTTAATCAGTTTGAAGATTTCAACATGATTTATAACAGCAAGCTTTTTTCATCGTGACTTGGCATGTTTCAAAAATTATTATTTTAAATTCCATATACTTGGTTTTGCATTTAAAAGTATTGTATCTGTGTCTGAAAGTTTAGGTTTAATGACATTCAAAGATAGATTGAAAATAGCTTCATCATTGTTTGCTGAAACGTGTTAGTACGTTTATGTTTATTTATTTCCTTTTACTTTTACGTCCTGTGGACCGATTTAAGTACAAAACTGAGTGAGTGAAAAGGTGTGAGATCCTAAATGCATTTTCCATGTTACACAAGTATCTATCGAAGTCATTCTCACTACTAGTTCTGAAGGCAATATTGCTATGTCATTGTCACTCAATTTAGTATCTAGTTTGAGTCTAACAATATCTTCAAATGAGGAAAGTGTGAAATTATGAAAACGTTCTTGTTATAATAAATGTAATTTATATGAGTTATACTTTCATTGGTGTATTGTTGATTTATAGTATACCACGGTTGAGCAGGGTGAAATATAGCGTGTCGCGAGTTCGATGCCTTCAAGCCTTAAATTGTACTAGGTATTATGTAAGTATGTGAGTAAGTGTAATGTTTGTTTTTAAATCGAGAGCCGTAGCGCGAAGGCTAATAATGCTTATTAAGATAGTGTAGCTCCATACAGGATCTATGTAGGAGATCTTAATGATAAAGCTTTAATTGCATATAATGAGCATGCATTCGATGAACCACCACATAGGCATTTTATGGTCATTTTCCAAGATAGTGCAATTAAAAACACGAACCTGACTAATAACACCATATTAGTATCAATTGAAGTCGTAAGAACATATATCATAATATTGGAAAGGCAACTTTCTTCGGAGAAGAGCCAAAGAGTGCCAGTTACACGATTTCTCGATGACTCGTTAAACTGGTTTATAGACAGGACTTCGAGCTATTGCCGTAGAGGGAATGCGCCGCTTTCGAGTTTCTACACGTTGTTGACAAAAGGCCTTTTTTGTAGGGTGATGTTTTTGCTATAAGGAAGTAGCCTTGAATGGTGATGGCCTGATTTCGCAATGACTCCTCTTGCTGACTTTAACAAGTTTGAAGCAATTGATTCGGTGGTTGATATGTTATTTCATTTGAAGTATGTATGCATGCATAGCAAATATAGTTGATAGTTCTCTTGAAACCAATCAACATGATTTAATCTTGAAATAGACGATGTTATACAAAAAGTTAATTTTGATAATCGATTACTATCACAAAGAAAAGAGCATAAAAAAGAATTGAAACATGTTAATAACCAAGAGAAAAACAATCAAAACCAGAATACAACCGCAACGCTACGTAGGAAGATGTACAAGGTACTTAACACACCCGCTTCAAGTTTCATTCATGAGAATAAGTAGGAGCATTCATGTAACATCCGTGAAGGCCAAGACTTTCCTATCTTTATAGACTTATAATGTTATAGAGGGGACTGGATGAATAGATAGAGAAATTTTACATTAAGCTTTTGTGCCTGACAATTTTCAAGTCATAGATTGTAGTGATAGAGATAAACTCACTGAGAAAATGGTTGCAGAAGTTGAAAGCTCGACTTTAAAAATTCAAAAGAAGTCAAAGGAGGATATTAGGTTATTTTGATAAAAAGTCAACAGTGTAGGTAATGTAAGCTAAGATGAAGATAGAAGAAGATATGCTAACAATCCGTGAAAGAATTCAGTAAATGGCTCGTATGAAGCTATAAACAAGGTCGTTAGAGATAATATCTGTGCAATTCAAGCAGCCTTACAGTTTTAATGATATCTAGTTAAACGTATCGCACATGCTTGCAAAATAATCATCAATTTTCACAAATCACTATCAGGAAGTGGTATGGCTCTAATGTTACTCTACTTAACTAATCAGGAATCACAATCGGAACTACCGCACGTAAGTGGAGCATCTTTCCATACCGTTTCACAGTTAGATATGAATATACGTATATATAAGGAAATAGCAATATTGCATGTTTATAATTAAATAGATTTATTCATGCGTACAATACAAAGCATGAAATTTAACATCGGTAACTAATGGGCCGGCTAGGCTTTCTATTTATATCAATAACTTAGATTAACTGAATGGTCTACAAAATTTAACTGTTAACATGCATGTGGTTAGGGTTGTTACATCATTGTTACGTCTATCATTTAGTTTGTTTGTGTTCACAATGATTATTACAGTTACTTTGTTATTTTTCACGATTTGGTTTTTTATTACTTTTAAGAAAGAGAGCATTTTGCAGATTTTGCTCTTAAAGTTCATAATTACTTGGTATTAGTACAGTATAAAGCAATATTTCAAATCTGAATAAGAGATTTATGAATGTTTGGATTATTTGATTTAAAAATATATTTTTTGATTAACATATTTTAAAAAGACGCTCTTTCACTCCTTTAGATGATGATGATGATGAATTGTCTTCTACATGATAAGTGACTGTATCAATCAAATATTATTCAAATTAATTATTTATGTGTTCCTTGTGACAACCCTGATACCTGTTGTACCACCTTGCATTTGTAATATGTAACGGTACAGTCGAGCTATAACTTGAACTGGTATTAAGTACAGTCGCCTTCATTTTATGTACACACTTTATATTCATGGGAATTTAAGCATTACTTGAAACTTTCCAATATCATGTCACAGCAGGTTAGAAATACTGGAATTTAATGATCATTATGGTAAAGTGATACTCGTCTTAAAATTGGAAAGTAATGAAGGATAAAATATTGATTTAATAAAATGGAATTCTATTCAAAAGTATGGAGGAAATGAGCAAAGATTGAAATCTACTTTCAATCTTTTACCTATACATTTAATAAATATGATGTTATCTAAGAGCAAACTCAAATACATATTGATTTTGTTCAGTCATGTTCAGTAAATTCTATTGAATTGCTTGAAATTAGAAAACCATGCATACAACGAATATAAAATAACACTAACTCTCAAGAATACATATAAGTTATTTTAAAACAACTGTTTAAGAGTTAACCATTAAACAGTTTTAACTAGAAGTTAACTATCGAGTACAATTAGTAATGCTAATTATATACCAACAATACGTAATTACTCAGGAAGTGATATTCTGGCTTGATGGATTATTTAAAGGCTTAGATTAACTGGTTTTAATTATTTTTGTAGAAGATATAGAAAAGCGAGAAACAAATGAATAATTTCTTATTAAAATTGACCCAGATTGTCGTCATAGGAATTTATAATTTGCCAAATATGTAATTTCTCTTGAAGAATTCAAATTAATCATCGATAGCCTTTATTACAATATTTCTAGATTTGTTGAATAATTCAATATTGAAATTGAAAAAGTAAAATCGAAATTAAATAATTAAGAAGCAAAATAAAACGGTGAAATTCAAAGACCAAACGTGACTAAGAAAAGCACAGACAATTGTTTTGCTCTATTTAATCATCATAAAAACCGCAAATTGTTAGTACTTTAGTCTCGGATCGATGAATCACTTCATCTCAATTTCTTTTATTTCCATCCTGTTTCATAACATTAGTTTTTATTTCCGTATGTTTGATCTTCGCGAGTTCACGGACTTTGAAAACGAAAGCAATACCATAACTCGTTCTTATTATATAATTTTTGATTAGCATAAGTTTTATAACGTTTAATTTGCATTCGATTTAGATTTGAGTTACAAACACTCGCCTACTTCTATTTGATTTATGCTTCTTTTGTTCCGAGCCAAACCAACACAGTTAACGTAACTAATTACGTTAACTGTGTTGGTTTAAATGAATCATCGTAATTGTCTTGTTCATTCAAATCGTGTTTATCTAACATCTAACGTGTAATTAAGTTTACGCATACAATTTTATACGTGCACTTAGTTTTACTTTATAAGCTTATAAAATTATTTAGATTCTTACCTTCCTCAAGGGACCTCTTCATACCCTCAACGGTCGATGAGGGCAGTTTGAACTGGATCACATGGTTTTCCAAGAAATC
This sequence comes from Helicoverpa assulta, assembly GCA_963856015.1. NCBI lineage: Eukaryota > Metazoa > Arthropoda > Insecta > Lepidoptera > Noctuidae > Helicoverpa > Helicoverpa assulta. Next base: position 10,179,356 of record CAWLCW010000002.1, read on the forward strand.
GGCAGCTGAATCCACCAGCCTGGACTCAATCTGGGCTTCTCTCGCTTTAGGCTCTTCGGACAATGGCTCCAAAGCCCTGGCGGACCGAGGGGATCCATTGCTAAGTATCGCCACTCCATCAGCAAGGTCTAACTCCCGCGCGGAGTTCACAGCCTCCACATATTTCAACGTCTTCTCCTGCAACCAAAAGATAACAACTTAGTAACACGTCACTCAAATCACTTCACGTTAATCACTTCACTGTTCCCACCTTTATACACAAAGAAGTATCTCCATCAACGCATTCTTTGACAACTCCTAATATTGACCCGAATACTCCGATTTCGTTGGGCTCCTTGTCGAGCGCAGGCATGGCCCGCGCCGCCGCGAAAATAACTAGGACTGCGATGTATCGTATCATGGCTGCGAATCAAACTACCCCTACAGAAAGCTTGGCACTAAGTGTAGCGTTGTTGTATATGACGGCCTGTTTTAAGCATCTCACCCCACTACTCGGCGGTCAAGAAAAGTGAACTCAATGTCGGTCGATTAAACTGGTACTACGAAATTATTTTGTTGTAACTACGGACAGTTTTCGGGGAACGCACGTGGTTTTTTGTTGTAGTGTGGGTGTGGTTGCAGATCATGGTGACACTTGATCAGTTTCATGTTTCTTATGTTTTGATACTTTTGTGACGCGAAAATGTTTAAAATTGACAAAAAATCCAGGTATTTTTTTGTATGGTGTAATGATTTAATTGCTTGTTTGTTCTAAATTCCTCCTAAAGTATGATATCATCTTTGTTTTTTTGGGAAAACAAAGCCAGTATTTGTGTCGAGATTGTATCATTCATTCTTTCACTTCTGTGTGGTCCCTAATTGGCTTGTTGTTTGTGATCAACAGGTATGTTATTTTGGCCACTTTCATTACAACTAATAACAGTGATTTCTTTATAAAAAGTAAGATTGCTTAAAATGGATTTAGTGTAAAAAGGAAACCGTTAATTTGTATTTTTACTTTACTCATTTATATTCATTGAATGCTGAAATTAATTAAATGTCGTTATCAAGAGTTGATTTTGTGTTATTTCCTTTACTTTTAAGCTTTTGACACTCTTTTCTTTCACTTTGTCATGTACCACAGTTATTATATTTCCTATTTCATTACCGCCTGCTAATGCAAATATACATAACTTACCATTTTCATAACGACCACTAATAGAGAATAGTACTCCTTTCTCACGTTTCCCATAGTCGTAACCCATATTTTCTTTCTCAGCATCAGTTATCATAGTATCTACAACAAATTACATGTTGTTATTAAGACGAAAGAATGGGTTGTAACCTAAAAACTTTTTCTTCACACAAAATGTTGAAACAATGAACAGTTGGTGATAACTTTAAGTGATTACTTTCCTTTTTTATGAAATTGTCGCCGAGTCTCAATGAGTTCTTTATTTTGATAAATTATCGAAAACATTAAGCTGTGTTTTGAGATACCTATCATTTTTGTAAGCTGCAGTTTTGGTATAAAAAGGTGATGTATTTTTCTTTAATGTTCATTTGTTTTATTTGCCTTTGCAAGTGACTGGTAAAACTGTTGGACCTCTCGGAGCTCTTTAAATATTAACAATTTACGTGAATCTATTAAAATCAGATGGCAATAGAATATTTTGTCTTTCAAATTATAAGTTCACGCATTTATAAAGCCTATACTTAGATGAAAAACGATGTGATAATACTCAGACGTTTTACTCTCATCCAAATAGTTTTAAAGTAAGTTGCACAAGCTACTTTTGATGTATGTATAGGCGTATGTATAGATGTATGATCTGCCATAAAATATGCATATAAAAATAATGTTCCCATTGTTGTGAGCAATAATACTGACACATTTCTCTCAATTGACATAAGTAACCTCTGCTTGGAGATTCTCGTCGGAAGCTGCAAGTTCTCACATTCAGATAACATCGAAACCATATTGTTTTCTTGAACATCGTTTGTGATAGTGTGTTCATTTATCTTTCAGAGACTAGGAAGCTTTAGCTTTGTAAGGCTAATATATATTTTTTTCATTTAGAGGTATTTAAGCTAATCTGCAAAATGAGTGTTTTACGCTGATTCTAAATATGTAAGAGGCTGGTGTAAGTATGGAGCGGAAAATCTTAATTTATCTCCCTTTTGACAAGAACAGTAACTTCTGTATGATGTCTTTAATGTAGACTTCGATGATTCATCATCATCATCATCATCAGCCTATCGCAGTCCACTGCTGGACATAGGCCTCTCCAAGTGCACGCCACTGAAAGACTTCGATGAATATCCTGCATTTATTCCTAGTGAAATTGACCTTAAAATATAGGTACCCCCATAGAAGTTATTTACCAATGGTATGTGCCAAATAATAGCCACAGATGGACGTGTACAGTTTGAAAATGACCCTATTACAAATACTAAGGATATGTGACCTGACTTCTGATTGAAAGTGAGTATGTAAATTGAAAATATTTAGACTGCGTGACTGCAGTCAGGTAGACCGAAAAAAAATTAAAGATCTGGTTAGTCTCATGTAACAATTTGAACAGGTAATTATGATTAGAAGTAAAAGAATTTGATGTTAATATTATAAACGTATTTTCAGGAATAACGATTATTTCTGGAGTTTCTATCGTGAGTAAATCTTAAACTATCTTTTTTAAGCTTATTCATTAGATACTGAAATTATAGCAGATATAAACTTTTTTTAGAATTCAGGAGCTTTAACGAACTAATTGGTGGAGCAAGAAGATGAATAAAAATTCAAAGCTGTTAAGGAATGTATTGTGTAGGTCAATAGTAATAGAACAACGAAAGCTAAACCAAAAGAAAGTGTATCTAAATCCAACCTGAATACTAATAAGGAATAAACGTTTGGAAATGGTAAATGCATTTTAATAGACGAATTATCGTTTAGTAGACAGAATAATAAAGCATAGCTTATCGAGTGACCTGTTGGTTGAGGAGAATTTGAAAGAGAAGTATTTCTCTGATAGCAAATATGCTTAATCTTCGGGAATTGAAATAGTACAGAGGACACTGGAGACACAAGATGATAGAAGATATACTGCTGAGTATAAGGTTATGGCTTGTATTCCCAGCTGCAAGCAACACGTGCAAACGGAATATCTCCATTCCAGGATTAGGTCATCTGCTAGATTTAGATATTTAGTGGTAAAGTTCATAAGAACTTTTAAAAAATATACTTAGTTACGTATTTATAAACGTAACTAAGTATATTTTTAACTCTCATAGTTGAAGGATGGAACTTCTTTAACTTAACTATATTTTTGGATTAAAAATATTCCAAGTATCAAAACTATAAGCCCCAAGTATAAAGCTCAACAACAGCAAGTGTCTAATAATTAAAAGCTTGAAATGCGTTAAGAAAATCCATTACAGACAACGTCGAACGAAAGCTATTCCAAAGAAAACTTTATATTCCGTACTGAAGAAAGTTTTGTCTAGAATATTCTCGTATTTAGATAGGTTTTACTCAAGTTCGTTAGAGTGGTATTATGATGATTATGATAATAGGAGAACCTGTGAGAATTGTCTTTCAAATCTTTGAGTTTAGGTGTGATTTCTCTGGCTGCTAACAGGGCCCTTATTATGAGTGTCTTAAGCCCTTTGTACACAAGGGTACGGTAAATATTCGATATAAAACTCTATCTTAAAATGGTACTTGCTAGACTTTAAATCTTGAACAAAGTTATTGGCATTAAATCTAGCACAAAATCATACCACCTTGTTACAAAACCTTATTATACGGTGGTATGAGTTTACACTACCATGTCTCGAGTCAAGTCGAGAAGCCAGAAAGTCCCAGTCTTACCAAGGGATATCTGGTTGCCCGGATAACAGGGTGGAGGATATCATATAGGCATTTGCTCCATGTAAACTTATGGTAAGTATTCAGCTGCATCTGTTTTAGAAGCAGACTCAGCATAATAACGAAAAGGCTGGGCAGATGATAGAAGGTGATTAGCAACAGTAGCTATCATAAAAACAGAGGAACCAACAAATCAAACAATAAGCCTACACCACACGCATTACAAATCAAACATCATAATCGTGTAACGCGTGACTCGTCAACGTTTTTATACGTCGCGTCGACATAACGACAAATGTGCGCAAACAGATGCGCGGGCGCCGGTGTGACTGATTGCAGGTAATCATGGATACTAAACTTGTTATTTTTTAGTGTAGAATCACTATATGACATGTCATCGATAAGAAAGAAGAAAGAGAAGCTTGGTATTTTTTTCAAAAATCGAGGTATTTTTGGCAGTTGGGCTCCGGGATTGTTCGAAAGAGTTACCGCGGCCCTGGTACATGAATGACTTAAGAAGGAATATGATAGATTTTAGTCAGTAGAAGAACTGAACCTCCATCACGCTGCTAATAAATGATTCGATGATTTCCCATTAAAAGGCTTTTTTGTCAGTTTTGGCAAAAAAGGACTTTCTGTTTCGAAAATTGAGCTTTTGGTGTGGTGAAAGAAAATATTGACAACCAAAACATAAACAGATTAATCAATAACCAATTAGGGGTACAAGTTTTCCAAAAGTGAAAGGATTTCCCAAATCGGTTCAACAGTTCCCGCGAATGCCGCGTGTGATCTCAAAAGTACGTACTTACAGTTTTTGCAGAAGTTCAAGTTGCTGTTAATGTGCCTTTGTTAAAGTTCAAAATTGACTATTTATTGTAAAAAGAACATACGGAACAGTTTGATATTACCAGATTATTTGGACCGTGGCTTGCTTCATGGTTACTTCGTATTTGACGCACTGTCTAATGACAATGTTTTCATTTACAAAACATTTTTTGTGGTTTGAACAATGGTCTTAATAGTTTTTGTCAAAAGGAGAAAAAGCCTGAGGTTTCGTAATATGCCAGGCATAAGGTGACTATTGGAGTAGATTTAGTTTTTATATAGAAAGTAATTATTATGGTTCGGACTAAATTATCAAAAGTAAAACTTACTTAAATATACAAGCTCTTACTAACATACAATTGTGTCATTAGCGGCGTACAAGTCTATCTTTTGTAGGCAAACTTACAGATTACAATTCCAGATGTATCGTTATTGTCCTTCTGAAAGTCTCTATGCAGTGACAAAATACTACACCCGGTGTAACCGGTACAACTTAAGCTTTCTTTTCCGAAAAAAAAACGAAACCCGAATTACATTCATGATGCAACCTGTTTTCAACTGAAGATTTTTTTCTCTTTAGTCGTTTTTTGTACTCAATGAATGGCTACTTTTTACCGCTGTTGAGTAATGCAGTTTGTAGGTCAATACCAATCTTAGATACTTGAAGAGGTTTGAAGTTTTGATAGTTATGTAATTTGAATGAATGATGTGTTGCTGAGGTATTTTAATCGCGGTGGGTTTTTTTGTCGTGTGTGCATGTTTTCTATATAGGAATTCGTTTTTTGGATAAGTTACCACATATTAGAAAGATCTGAATTTTCCATGTGAAATGAAGTTGAGAAAGGAATAATTGAAGAAGTAGCCAAAATTGGGATAAGGAGATCAATTTGAGGCATTTGTAGGTTGTCTCCAAAAATAACTTATTTACTCGAGACGCTGTGTTTATGATGATGGCAAGTAGCAATTATTATTAAACAATCATATTTATGTCCAAAGTTGGTTCCTAATCAAATCCTGTTAAAAACCACTTTATCATTATTGAAGTTCTTATGCATATGTAACTTTGAACTTGAACTTCCTACAACCTTTTTTCAACTAAAAAAAAACAGAAGCAAATAACCAAATAAAGTACCAAAAACTAAATAGTGTTTCCAAAAAATATACCTTCGCGGTCAGCACCGTAATATTGTAATTTTACGGTCCAAACGATGCGTAAATTAAACAATTGTACGGAGAAATGTTTTGGGTGGTTTAAGTTAATAACAATGATGAGGAAAATGATAATTGTCATTGTTTTAAATAGTGGGGTTACTTTCCATGTGATTTGAATACATAGAATACACTGCAAGAACGCTTGTATGTAAAGAGGTAACAAAATCTTTGTTATATGTTGAAATGATGAGTTACTGAGAAGTAATTTTGTGGTAGTTTTTCAAAACCTACAAAATTACACACAAAATTACAGACCTTACAGATAAAAAATTCAAGAATGTCGTCAAGTCTACTCTCATTAAGAGAGCATACTATAAAATCAAAGACTATATTGACGACTAGCTTCTGCCAGCGACTTCGTCCGCGTTAGATTCGGACTTTGTGCAAAAAGAGAGGAAGAAGTACCTAATAAACACCAGCCTATCCAATATCTAAATCTATGCTTATCTACTACTACTTTACCTAAATAGAAATTAAATATAAACTATTAATAATTTGTAATTTGAACGAATTTTTAAACCATACCAAAATAACTAATATTTACCTATTTTATAAAATAACAATAAAAGATAAGTAAAAATAAATTATTTAAAGTCGTCAATAAAATTATTGTCGGTCAATAAGGTTGAACACTCCGAACGTCTATTCGCATCTATCGCATCAACAGCCAAATATTGTATGAAGCTCGCGCAGCAACCGCGCCGCGAGCCGCGTCGAGCGCAGCGACCGTTGCACAAAAATGATCCTTATAGCATGATTCAGTTTCACTCGCGATGGCTACCGTATTTTATGTATAACTTTGGTATTTCTTGACCGATTTATATTATTCTTTCTTTATTGAATACTTAATAATGTCAACTTTTTTTAGTTAGTGTGAGTGAGAGTATTATAAACGTAATAGTAGACAAATATAATCAGAAAGCTCCGAACTGCTAAGCTACCGAGAGTTAAACGTGTCATTGTGAGCCAACCATAAAAGATGGACATATACTGTCAAGGTATATTTGTTACATAATTTTAAGGAGAACATTTCCGACCTACATGGTTTCTGTGTAGCTTTAACCATTAAGGCTGCACACGCGACGGAAGCAAAAAAAATGGAGTAACTTCTCCCGTTTTCCCTACATTTACCTTCACTGCTCTGCTCCTATTGATCGTAGCGTGATGAAAAGTATCCTATAACCTGCCCAGGAGTATGAAGAATCATTGTACCAAGTTTCGTTGAAATCCGTCAAGTAGTTTTTGTTTCCATAACGAACATACAGACAGACGGACAGACAGACAGACAGACAGACAGACAGACAGACAGACAGACAGACAGACAGACAAAAATTTTACTGATTGCATTTTTGGCATCAGTATCGATCACTAATCACCCCCCAATAGTTATTTTGGAAAAATATTCAATGTACAGAATTGACCTCTCTACAGATTTATTATAAGTATAGATAAGGATGTATGGCGCTAGTTCTACTTTGCACGAGTGGCTTCCCTGGCGACTGGCAGGCTGTCTGGGAATATCTTTGTACTTATTCATGTTTTTGTTCTTATCAAGTCATTATTATTATTAATAACTTCTTAAAATTAGTTTGTATAATAATTTTCTCATATAATTAAAATTAATCAATTAATTCCTAGTCCAACTTTCTCAGAGTCAACCCTTAAAATATTGTAAGCACTACATACCAAATGTAATACCCATTATGTTTTAAAAAGAGTAACCATGGAGTTTCTTGCCCGTTCTTCTCCATAGGAAGCTACTTTTGGAATGGGCAACTAGAATCAACCTTATTAATACTTTTTGACGTTCATAAGTGCTTGTAAAGGCCTAAATGAAATAAATGATTTGATTTGAATTTAAGCACTTAGTAGGTTTTGAAAAACTACCATTACCATACTAAGCTAACCTAAGTACTTGATGCAATTAAAATTTTTGATACTCCTTAGTTACAAAATGAGTTATTCCAGGTGCAGATTCATTTTTAAAGAACAATCAGAACTAAGCTTTTATTTTTGATCCTGAGCCTGATCTATATACTTTCAGGCAAAACAGACGAGAACAGATTGGATAATAACAACAAAGTTAATGATGATGTTTAAAATAAACTTAAAAACAAACAGCCCACAGAGGTAAAACAACACATTTCATGAAGAGAAACCCAAAACAATGATTGTCCACTATCAGCAACTACTATAAGTGAAGAATTGTCAGCGAAAGCGTAATATGAACGTTGACTAGAGTTAAATATATTATTTTGAACACTTTCAAGCCTGTTATACTCCTGAGACGGACAGCCATAATCATTATGACATGAGTCGTAAGACGGATCAGAAAGTGAGGTTGGTTGTTGACCCAACCGTGTGGTGAGCTTAGAGTGTTTAATCTACTGGAGGTGACAGGAGCACATATGTATTTGTTTAATTACGCAAAAAAATTGGTATGCTAGTAATAATAATATGAAATGAGTGTGTTGCATTATTTATTTATTCGACTTACTTTAACAGCCAATTACAGAAATCGTAAACTTAAAAAAATGAAAAATAAAAGCTTAAAAATACAGTTAACTAAAGTATAAATAATATTAAAAAAAAGTAAAAATTATCCATATGCATACCCATTACAGGTGCACACAGTATAGTCAAGTTTAACAATTGTTTTAAAAGTAATTAGGCATTTTCAATTATGCACTATTTATCGTTACGCTTTCAGGATAAAATACGAGCATAAACTTAACTACTGCAGGTATTGAATTCACTAGTTTGTATCACTACTTCAACTTTATGTACGGGAACTACTTTGCGGACCCAGATCAGATAGAAAAAAGCTATTTTCAATAAATAGACTGTACAGATAAACATGGAAGGTCTTATCAAATCACTAAGATAATTTCTGATACTACCGCGCTTAAGTAAAGAAACAAACAAACTCTTCAGCTTTATAACATTAGTTTTGATAACGAGATTTGATAAATTTAGAGCAGAAGGCACGGCATTGTCGTCTCCAGTTGGTTACATTCTCTAAGAATATAAGACCAGATTATAGCCGTCATTGTGTTCTAAGTGAGAAAATGTATAATAGTGTCATTTGTTTGTGTGTTTATTTCGGTAGCTTGATGCCACCTGTGTCCATTGTTAGCGTCACTTTCTTCGTCTTAGTTTTGTTTTCTTTAAGTGTTATGAAATGTACTGGTACTTGTTTATCTTGAGTTTTGTGATCTAGACTAATTTTCTGTTCTTCATCTTTATCAAACATTTCATGATCCTGTGTTTAGTGATCAGTTTTTGCTTTTTGTATTACTCACTAGTTTTTTCCTGGGGTCTCAACCATGTTTTGAGAGAACTACGCCCCTCACCCGAATTGTGTGTCAAAACATAATTTAATATGGTTCAACAGTTTTGGCATAAAAGCCGAATATACAGATAGACTACTTTTGCATTTATGATATAAGAAGGAATAAATAAATAAAATAGTCTTAGAGCTAGTCAATGGTTCTTCAAATCAGTGTTGGAGAATAATATGCGAGCACACTGGTGACCATCATCATCATCATCATCATCATCAGCCTATCGCAGTCCACTGCTGGACATAGGCCTCTCCAATTGCACGCCACTGAGATCGATTTTCGGCTTCTCGCATCCATGGTGACCAACCTGCTCCAAATATTTATTCAAAATTATCTACCAGCGCTCCAACAATGAATAGGGTATACAATAAATGACTCATAAAAGAACTTGTCTTGCTCTCTCTTCCGATGATGAAATATCTAAAACGAAATCGTTCAATCATTGATCGAGAATTTCCTTTAATTGGAATACCATCTGCATCCTATCCACGGAGTAAGGAAAAATGAGCGGACATGCATAAAGACCAGGTAGGTCAGGTGCCTTTCCTCCAGGTCAAATTCGTACGGCGGGCATGACCAAAAGGATCAGTTACGAGTGAACTAACGAGGCGTTCGGGTTCTTTGGGATATCTGTCAACGATTTTTCTTATTCCAAAAATGGTCGGGTCCAAGACGTATCAGGGCGAGAACAGTAACGTTCGTCTTTTGGCGCGCTACTTTCTTAGGCGATTTTTTGTTATGGCACCTCCGCTAGTCATTTTGTTCTCCCTGATCCTATCTTATAGAGTAGAGATGGACATAATTACTTGGAATGGCCCATATAAGTCGACTTTCTCTTAAGGTCAATGCCCTTGAGGGCTCGGAGATGGCTTAAGGTTGAATGCTGTATTGATAGCTATAATATTGTTGGTACTTTATATTATTAATAGCTGTGTTAAATGTAGTTTGATTTGCATTCTGGTAATAAGCAGGAATCGCTTGGATTAGTAGTGATAAGAATTTTATTTATTTATTTATTTATTTACATTAAGCACACCAACAGAATAGTCACCCACAAAAATACAGTCTACACACGATTACAGGGAAAGGCATTTCAGCAACTATGCTAATAACAGGTATGCATGACGTTTAACAAATTAAATATCAGAGACTAAAGGAAACAACACAAAAAAACTAAAAAAACTATAAGGACATTTTAAAAAAAAAAGTATACAACAAAACTAAAAAATAGGATATAAGTACTAAACAAAGAAAAAAAAAAATTAACTTACACTCTCAGTTTTATTAAAAATGGTGCGTCTGTATGAAGCGTAACTCATACGGAAAATATCAATGGGGAAATCTGTTAAATTGGACCTTTCGTTATATAGCCTTGCCATACGGGTTAGAGGACTGTTGAAAGTGGAAATTAACGTGGATTTAGGTAATTCAAAAACACGATAATGACGCCTACTACGATGGCTATATCTAAAGTTAAAGTAGTTTACCAGATTAGCATCTACGGTACCATTTATAATCTTATGCAGCATTAATAAGTCAGAACAGTTACGTCTTTCAATCAAGCTGATCATTTTAAAATGACTTAACCTATCATTATAATCAGGTATAGCTTTTCTAATTCCATTTTTCATACATAAATACCTTACAAGCCGGGCTTGAACAGATTCCAAATCATTGATGTGAATTGAAAAATAGGGAGACCAAATTGTGGAACAATATTCTAAGGAGCACCTTACCAATGCGTTGTACAATAAAATAATGCTGCCCGAATTACGGAACGGTTTCGATAGCCGAATAATGAAACCAAGCATTCTTTTAGCCTTATCCACAATATTTTCAATGTGATTACGGAAAGATAATGTTGTATCAAAAAGTACTCCCAAGTCACGTATCACCGACACTCTAGTTAGAACTGAGCCATCAATATGATAATCAAATTTAATATAATTAACTTTATTAGTGAAAGTAATAGTCTGGCATTTTTTAACATTAAGCGTCATACGGTTATTTAAACACCATTGTTGAAGAACGTCAAGGTCCCTCTGGAGCTTTTCACAATCACTTTGGTGCGATATTTTAGAGTATATTTTTAAATCATCAGCGTAGGCTAAACAATTACAACTTATCAAATCTAAAAGATCATTGATAAACACCAAAAAAAGCAAAGGACCCAATTTGGAGCCCTGTGGAACACCAGAACAAGGAGAAAAGGGCACAGACTCATAGCCAGCCAAGGCTACTATTAGAGAACGATTAATTAAATAACTCTCAAACCACCGTAACAGAGATCCATGTATACCGGCATAATTTAAATTAATAGACAGAATTGAGTGATCAACGCGATCGAAGGCTTTGCACTTGGTTGCAATAAATAATTTTACGCATGTTTGTTGCAAGATTTTGCAGGTGTTAATTTTATCATATAGTCATTTTGTGTATTTATTTTTAAATAGTACGTCATGTACGGTAAGTATATGCAATAAGATAAATAAATTATGTCAGCACTGATAGAGGTTAGTTTAGAATTAAATACTATGATCAAGTGTGAAACTCTCTATCCTAAAGATCTCATAACCTAATACAGCTATCTAATTACCACCAATCATTTTCATATAAATAATTGTTACCGGAACAATACAGTTCGATATTATTGCATCGAAAGTGAGAGTGGAAATATTATAAGCTTCGATTTCCCCAACATCCGCAATACTTCCTGTCAGTACTTGCTTATCTAGTTTCGTAAGTATTGCTTTGTACTTGTTACTATATACAAGCTATTGATTTGCATCCGTGCCATAGTCAAGGAAGTAATTATACTAATGATTCTCAACCCAAATCAACAAAAAAATTGATACAAAAATTTTTGATTTTATTTTTTTTTTCGGAAATCCGTCAATGTCATCTAGCCGTATTTAAACTTGGCGCGTGTGTTACTGGCTTAAAACCATGCTGCGCCCTCACACAAACGCAAACACAATGCATACGCAACGATTATTCATAAATTTCATTCATAAAATTGGATTACTTCTGAAATACTATGACATTACAATGACAAAAAAAGCAGTGCATATTAGCTATTTCCCGTCTACTGTAATTCCAATCGATTATTTACCTATTTTATGTCCTCCTCCTGAAGTATGGCACAAATGCAAATCAACACCTTGTATAGTTAATATTGGCCTCTTTTGTTCTTGAAACGATTTTGTGTAGCTGCAAATATACTGTAAATTTGGGACACGAAGGGAAATTCAAAGAGCTCATATAGCACATAACATAGGTGTTATCATCCCCGCTGTCGAAGGTCCCCGGGATTCGGACCAGGAAAGTGTCTCATACTAATTTACCGAACTATAGAGTACAAACCAAATTTCTTCAGCCAAAATATAGTTAACAAAATTCTATACCTTATTAATTACTAGCGACCCGCTCCGGCTTCGCACGGCGTAACAGTATTTCCCCACTATTTGATGTATGTTATTGTACATATAAACCTTCCTCTTGAAACACTTTATCTGATAAAAAACCGCATGAAAATTAGTTGCGCAGTATTGAAGATTTAAGCGTACAAAGGGACATAGGGACAAAAACAGCGACTTTGTATTATACTATGTACTGATTGATTGATTTGACATTCGATTTACTTTAGGATTACATTTTCGTAGTTATATAAATATCGATTAATAATATAATATTGATATAATTAGGATTACATTTTCGTCGTATTTTCATATTTTGATATATGAGTTTTTTGGCACCCATTACGGGTAATCGGAATCCAGATTATCTCACCAAGATCAGTCAGCCTAGCCAAGAGGTATCGGGTTGCCTGGACGTCTAATAGGCAGTTACTCCATGTAAAACATAATAGGTAATATTATCAACACATTTGCTTAAAGGCTAGCCAGATAAAGTTTTCGAGGAAGAACAAAGAAGTGTCTGCAAGTTACGCAAAAACCCGACACGTATTTGACACAATTTCCTTCACCATATATCATAAAAAATTTGACACCTTCTGCATAATGTATGAAACTATTGTATTATTAGTGGGACAGCAAAACGGAATATTGAGTAACTAACATTTTTGCATATGGAGAAAGTGGATTCCTTTTTTACAGGTTCAGGGTTTGATGTCCAGTTTAATCTACATATTTTTATTTTTATACCTTGATAAATGGGGTATATAGCAATGTTTTTTTCTTTCATATCAGCGTAATAGTTTCTGAGATTAGCACGGTCAAGTAAATTAACAAGTAAACTGTTCAGTTTTATAATAAAAGGCCAGAATCTATAGCCCTTTCCAATTCAGAGATTTGAAAAATGCGGTCACATTTCAGGAATAAAACAAAGAATCATGAGTACCAACAGTTTTATTTATAACATTTGACAATAAATTATTAAGTTAATTTAATAAATTAATGAACTGACTGGAACGTAATATTAAATGAATGAAAATAAATAAATAACGCCTTTATATTTACACTGCATTAAAATAAAAATGAGCACCTTTTAATAGGAAAATATCAAAATAAATATGAGATCTGTAACCTAGGTAGATTAATAAATATAATTGTTAAATAAACTATATTTGGCAATCCATAATACTTTCAAAATTATATGTATATGCGAAAAAAATATATTAAATAAATGCAATAATTTATTTACATATGTACACGAGGATACTATATTTTGTATAATTATTATACATAGATATGTCAGTCTTTGTATTATATAAAATGTTTCACAGCATATAAATAAATATATAAAATATATTCGTACAAAAATATGCTCATTCAATACACATGATACTTATATACTTTCCAAAATATATAAAAAAGAGATACAAATAATATCAACGCTATTTTTCTGACGAATAAATTAATTAAAGCACACCCCAAAGTCTTTTAACGATATATAAGATTAAAATAATATATAAATAAATATACTTAAATATTTTTGGTTCTTACTAAATAAATTCGTTGTAAATAGGACTATCAATAAATAATATATTTTAATTAAGTCTTTTTAGAGTATTCGAGGTACTTTTAATAAAACAACAAATGCTAAGAGAAAAATATTTTCTCTCACTCATTTTTCAGCTTTTCTAAAACTAAAATAAACCAAGACCTTTTATTAAACCCATTATAAATAGCTACTATAGTTTACTGACCCTTGGAATAAAATAAATAACATTTCACTCTAAATGAATCCTCCAACCTAATAATTATTGAAGTAATAATGTTTTATTGAAAACAGTAAATAAATAAAAACAAAAAATAGATAAAAATATGACACACACATTATAGGAATTCGAATTTCGAACGTTCATCCAACAGTGATGTTTTTCTGACTTTATTTATGGGATTCAATAAATATAGTTACTTAGATGTGAAATGGTTATTTAGAGTGAATTAATATTAATAATTTAATAAATAATTTATTTAGATTTTAGAGTAAAACTCATCCTCTCTCAAATGTTGCATAACTATGTACTCTTTAATTGTAAATAATTTAATTATATGTTGTCTATTTATGTGTTTATGTCAAACCGATTGGTCCTTAGTTTCGCGTATTAATTAACGTTAATTAATCGGTGGGGTTTCTGGCTATTGGGCGTAGGCGTTGTACGCTAAGTCTTGTGCCTTCTCAAGCGACCTGAAATAAAAGAAAAGAAAAAAAAACATGAAAAAGTAATACATATTCTATACGCTTGAAAATTGTGTAGTGCTTTGGACTAACTTCAGGCATATTTTAAGCGTTGGCTAAGTAATTAAATTAAAATTCCTGAACTCTGAATCTCAAATAGCATTCAGTTCAGTTTCAGAAAAATAATATTTGGAGTTTAAAAATTGCATGCAATTAAAAAAATATATATATTCCTAAAAATATTCAAATTTTAATCTATCCTACAGCCCAAATTATTAAAAAATATATTTAATTTTAAAACTATCGAAAATAATAAAAAAGGCCTAACCCTGGGTTGCCCCCTGCATTTCTCTCGAGGTGCTCACTTTGCGCAACGCTGGCAAATTAAAAAAAAAACGAATGTCAAAAATTTCTGCAACAAACTATTTTATCAAAATACAATTGAACTTAGAATTAATAATTTTGTGAAATGCATGCATACATTCATATTTTTGGTACAATATCTTGGCCTGATTTGATTATTGAGTATATTTTGAGTAATGAACTACGTAAAATAATAGTAATTTTACATAATTACAGTGCAACCATAGGGCCTGAGTGAAGGTATAATTAAATGCTATCCCAATGAATATTAAAATAATCAACACAAAATACTATGACAATAAAGTGTCAATTATCAAAACTAAAATTGAAAGTAGTCCTTATAAAATTGCCTACACATAACCCAAACGATCATCGTACAAAACATAACCATTGTTAACCATCTACTCAAAGCAACTTTGGAATCTCACCTGCTCCACCCAGAACCTCCATGACCCGCCGACACCACAACCTCATGAGCTTCGTGCCCACTGCTGCTTGGAGACAGGAGTTTCTTCAACCCAATGATACCAGCCAACACCAGAGCCAACTTGGACACTATAAGTGCCTTGCCAGCCAATAGTGCCAGGGCTCCGAAGGCTAGAGGTACCATCATGCCTCCGATCAACAAGGGGATTGCTAGGAGAGGAGCGAGCTTCTTCCGTCTGCTGCGACCCTGGTCCTCTGATAATGCGTCTGATCCATCTTCGGTGGGAAATTTGACCTGGAATTGAGAGTAAATACTTTTTAGGTATGTAGTTAGGTATATGTTAGTTATCTTAACCAAGGGGTATTGGGTTGCCTGGGTAATTGGGTTGAGAAGATCAGATAGGCAGTTGCTCTTTGTTAAATACTGGTACTGAGCTGCATTTGGTTGGACTGGGAGCCGACACCAATATAGTTCGGAAATGGCTAGAGAGATCATGATGATGAGTAAAATATCTTAGCAATGCAGATATATTATACGTCGGACACCGCAGAGCTTTCTTCAGATACTAACACTTATGACTCTAAAGACCAATGTTGTGTGATGATTATGATTTTCGTTAATGGTTGTTGAGTACATGACCAGTACATAATCATATCAACATTAGATTCCGTGTATAAACCTAATGCTTCAAGCAACTGATACATAACAAAGAACTAATTACTGCAAAAAGTAAATCGATTCCTTAAACCGAATAGGCGCATGTAATTTGTAACTCGATTCGAATATACCTCACCAATAATTAAAGACAATACCCAATCACTTCCTACATATGAACACGCGAAAAGAAAGTGCGGAAGCTTTTAAGGGTACACATCATGAAAGAATTGACAAACACGAATTAGTAAAAAAAACACTTTTGATTTTGGCATCCAGACTTTGTGTCATTTATGAGATGATGTCAGATAGAAAGATATGAAAGAACAAGACATGCTACACTGACATCAAATAATAAATCATTCAAAGGCCAGGGGGGCATTAAATGATTTGGTTGGAGGTACAACAAAAAAAAATAAGATTAAAAATGAGATAAACCGTAATACTTAGTAATAAAAGCCACCCTGTTTCAGTTCCGTAAAGGTCTGTAATGGTCTGTAATGTACTAGATAATACGGGCGACGCCACACAGAGCGTCGCGTCGCGTCGCGTCGAGCGGGACGGCTCTGTGTGGCGTCGTCCTTAATATCTAGTACATTACATATGCTCAGTGTCGCGTCGCCGTCCCGTCCCGCCGCGCCGCGCCCGCTGTGTGCAGAGATCTTAAGTGTAGGTTTTAATTAGTACTATGACCCTAAGCTTCAGTTAAAAAGTGACGGAAGCAAATTAAAGATTGATGAACTTTGACCCTTGAACCATTGAAATCCAAAAATGTACATCCTAAATTATATTACAACTGTCAGACTTATACTTGGATTAAGGACTAGCTAAATTCGCCTCGAAAACCGTCAATTTTTTACGACTTCATCCCAACTAAGGTCAATGAACTACTTATACAAAGTTTATTAAAGTCTGAATCAATAACACGTTTGTTTTTTCTAGACTAACAGGCATCGTCAAATCATGAAATGAACCTAACACAACAAAACAAGAACGCGTTTTGAAAATGGACCTGATAATACTATTCCACATATCCTCAAAATTAAACTAGCTCCAACTCAATCTAAAGTCTTCGTTACTGAACTACAAAGAAACGACAGCTACAATAAACTATCCACAACCACGCTTGACGGAACAGCTCCATTCAACACAGATCCTCACGTGCTATCCCTAACATTACTAGAAACGACACGCACTGCCGTGCGACCACCTCATTTACCAAGATTTTCTCTACGCATATCAATTATCACGCACAGACCAATTAGAAGAAATCCAGAGTTTAATAGACTGTGTCTAGCAAAAAGTGAAGATGTTTAATTAAATGCAATTATGAGATGCATCGGGAAAGTAGTCACGCTGCGTTGGTGGGTGGTATGCTGTTTTTACGCATTTACTGTGGCAGATTAGACCGTCACGCTAGGAGCCGGATCTAGCGTGGTAGATCTAAAAGTAAGACTTGGAAGTAGCTTGTTGATAAATTTTAACGCTGAAAGACATGATGAAGGATAAGGAACACAATCTGTTTAGAGTCTTTATAAAAAAGAGGTGCAATTGACAGATAGTCATGAGGAAGACAATATTAAATAGCACGATTAAAGCAAATGAGACTAGATTGAAAAATAAGGTTGTCAATACCGAAATTTTTATAATTGTGACAACTTTAGGCAAAAAGACATCCAAAGCAGATATAAATACTTTTCATTCGAGTAAAGGTAAGCATGAAGCATTAAATAAAGTTTAACTGACTGTTGTTGCTAGTGATAATTAGATACATAACGATGGAAAAGTAGAGGTAGTTTTAATTGTAGGTGCTAGAGTAGTCATTACATGTGAAGTGGGCAGTTTGTCACTAGTTTTCTACTTAGTAGCGGGCTTTCATTGGGTCTGGGTTATTGATTACTCGATTTGTTACCCTCCGATGACTGGACAATGTTGCTAGTGAGCAATATTATGCAGTTATTAATGTTCCTTGTAGTATCATCAAGTTTAACACAGTTTGAAACTTTATGTACCTTTGGATCTATTTACATAAAGATTGGCGACAGAGTTTTGGTAATTCATCATCATCCTCATCATCTCAGCCATAGGACGTCCACTGCTGAACATAGGCCTCCCCCTTAGATCTCCACAGATACCTGTTGGAGGCGACCTGCATCCAGCGTCTTCCGGCGATCGTTATAAGGTCGTCTGTCCACCTTGTTTTGGTAATTATCTTTACCTATTTCTATCTTGACAGCTATTACATGTTTGTATATTATCTCTTTCTTACAGGCATTTCTTTTTGTCTAAAAGAGGATTCTATTCACACTATTACTTTTTTTAAGGTACTGAATAAAGCCCCTTTGAACTTTATATAAAGGATTTTTAGCAAGTCTCGCCATAAGTCACATCATATACTTTTTCATTTTATCATTATTATTAGTGGTAAAAGAAATGGCCTGGCTGTCGTCTGTAGGTTTATAGGTCATATTCTAAATATGTTAAGTACGAGTATGTTGCCTGAGTTTGTGCACCTGTGTATATCCTAACGGAATTGGAATCATTTTTCAGCTCTATTATAGATACTGTTACTGTTACAGCCTTTTTATCGTCCCACTGCTGGGCACAGGCCTCCTCTCACACGGAGAAGGATTGAGCATTAATCACCACGCTTGCTCAATGCGGGTTGGTGATTTCAGACTATATAGTCCAGGTTTCCTCAAGATGTTTTCCTTCACCTTTTTATCAGCCATTGGTGTCCAAGATATACTCAGAAAGTACATACAAACTTAGAAAAGTTGCATTGGTACTTGCCTGAACTGGAATCGAACCCACGCCCTCATACTCGAGAGGTTGGCTCTTTACCCACTAGGCCACCACGACTTGTATAATATAGATACTAATCGT
This sequence comes from Helicoverpa assulta, assembly GCA_963856015.1. NCBI lineage: Eukaryota > Metazoa > Arthropoda > Insecta > Lepidoptera > Noctuidae > Helicoverpa > Helicoverpa assulta. The sequence continues at coordinate 10,198,557 of CAWLCW010000002.1, forward strand.
AATTCGACTATTATAGATACTAATCGTAAATTCGACAGAACCGGAACCAATTCCAATACTAGGTACAGACAAACTAAATGCATTTATAATGTCTTAGATAACTTCCAGTCTATCAAGAGCGTCATATGAATAATAATTGGTCTATTAAAGCTGTATAAGTCAGTCGGTGTTAAGTGTTATGTCATACAAAACAATGAATGGTATGAAGTAACTTGTTCGTTCAAAGTCAAGTGTAATTGAATTGTAATGGAAGATCAGTCGTAGCTTGATAGATGACCCAGATATGTTTTTCGTGGCAAAGTGTTTTATGTTATGTGAATTATATCCTGAGGTATTTCGATGATGTTAAGCATGTGTAAAGATGGATGGAGGATGTGCACAGAAATTATTTTTTCCGGTCTAAAAAGTTACAAATGCAAGCCTGTGAGCCTAAAAGTCCTAAAAGTCTCCAAAATGCAATTTTTGTACGCAATACGAGCTCAAGTTTTTTTGCGATTTTTTTGTGGAATGTTCCCATAACACTGCATTGTAAAGTGATTTAGATTTTGTGTGAAAAATATCTGTATGTAAACGTGCGTTTAGACCAAAGGAAAAAAGTTTGAGCATTCTATAGGTGTTTGCAAACGGGTTCAAAGAAAGAATACTTTACGTTTTTTTTTGGACTAAGATGACTCTAAAATAAGCATCACTTAGTTGATGTAAAGTGAGCCATAAATAACAATAAGTAAAGGAGCATAGACAAGACAATCGTTCATTCGTTTATTTTGCTGTCAGAGGACTTGATCGTCGATACATCTTTATCAATGTGTGTAAATATTCCTAAAGTTTTTTGTAGGTTCTTAATATTGGTCGCTCGTTCATTAGTCTTTGTATAGTCCTGTAAAAGCAGAATGATGTCATAGGTCTTGGAGAATTACTGCCCGGAGAAAAGCTGAGGAGGTTGAAAAGCTGAAGTTAACAGTTAAGGTTACGTATGATAATAATCAAGTACAGAGTAAGATTTGTAGTCTAGCTTAGTAGTGCTGGATTTATCATGGTGACCTGTCAAATTCTGTCGCAGTGCAAAAATCTGGAGCAGCTAATAGATGGTCTACGTGTTCCATGCATATCATACTTTAAAGGTTAGTTTTTAATTCTTGCTGCCGACTTCAACTGCCGACTTCCTTATTTTTAACAAAACGAATAGTAAATGATTATGTGTGTTTTGCTAATATGGAAGGTTATTAACCTTAAACTTCTTCAATAAAAGTAACCAAATTTTAAGTTAACTGGCTGATGAAAATATAAACTCATGTGAAATCAATATTATGTAACACCATGTGCTTTTGGAGATGCACATATTTCCTTATGTTCTGAATTCTTAAGTTACATAAAACGTCAAAATCTCTTACCTGCAATGTATGGGACCTCATAAAGTTAACGACCTTGTCCAAAATGAGGTTGTTCAGCGACCCCTCATCCATCCCTCTGGGGATCGCCTCCTCTGTCTCCACAATCTTCACATCCTTATCCTTGGTTATTGTCACACCATTCAGGATGTTCAGCTCCTCGGTTTTCGTCAACCTGCTCAAAGTCTTCGCCAATTTTCGTTTGAGGCAGTGCGAAATGTCAGACCCGCTGCAATCTTTGTATGTTTCGTACGCTAATTTAAGGTCTCCTAACACGTTGTCATCTGAACTCCTGGCTTCAAGTTTGTTCTGTGTGGTGGTGGCCGTTCTGGCGGTGACTGCGGCCACCAGGGTCAAAAGCAGGAGATACTTTACCATGTTTGTTGTTTGCACTTCGTTGGCGATATGGACACTGTGTTTAACTAGAGCATTGGTTGCGTTTATATGCGCTTAGTTTCACGGTACACTGGTTATCGCTGAGAGGGATGCAGCGATGCATTTATGTTGTTAGGTACTGTCGGGTACTTATGTTTTTGAAGTGTTATCAGTAAAACTAAAAACATCAAGTCTCAAGTTTTGGCTGAACTCTTGAAGATCAGCCAAAATTACAGTTCGGAATTATATTCCTTTGAATTCATAAGTTTACTTCCTCTTTTTTTCGAGTAAGCAGCAGGCTTAATAACCTAAAAAACTCTAATAACTTGACTGCCTCTTGATTTGAAATTGTAACAACTATGTATTACTGACTAAGCAAGACAAGCTTGACTACCGGCGAAGTTTGCTTGTACCACGTGAATACTGAGTTACACGTGTATGCTGTCAACTTTATGCTGCCTTTCGAGCAAAAGTGCTCAAGGACGTGATTTATTGAAACTCTGAGGACTCACTGCTTCGAGATTGCTGAAAAGCCACCAGTTTAAGAATATGGTTCTGTAGGATAGTGTAGTTAGCGACGACCATGCTAGTTCTACTTTATTGTTACATTCATACATTAAATTTTCTTAAAAGCTTAAATCAGCATTTTCTTTTGAAGATGCCAGAAATCGTAAGAATTTCTTGCGCAATGATGGTCCAGTTTTCATAATTACAATATCTTCATAAATCCAAACTTCATAAATATTTTGTAGTTAACTGTACTTCACCGGACTCGTTCAATTTAAAACAGTTTGATATCATGACTTAACTGTTATGAGTTGCATCTTCGTCCAGCAGATTGAAATTATTGAGTTCATCTCATCGGTTATCAATATCAATCATTATTGGAGCTTTGGGAACACTTTCTGGAGTGAAAATGGTAAAAGCTAGTTATTCTTGTTGGATACGGTAATAGTCGACGTGGTGACAACGCTCTTTCCTTCTCTGTACGAGAAGAGGCTTATAACCTACAGTGAGTTATGGAAAAGATTAATGATGACAGTGATGATTTCAAACTGATCTTAATAGTAAATATTATATTTTTCAAATTCTGAACTAAAAAGCTAGTAACATCCTTCTTCAAAACGTATATTGTACATAATGTAGATATTGCAAAACTATTTTGTTAATATTCTTGTTATACGTGGAACTTGACCAATAAATTATCATTTCAGTGGGCAAATTAGAATATTGTTGCATTCATTGATACGTATTACCCACTAAAAGTTTAAAACATAGATTCACAACCAGGGAACTATTCGAAGAAAGTATTTATTGTGATGATATGATAAATATTGCACAGAACAGTTCCAATATATTATTCTTAATGTACTTTCCGACATCTTAATAGAACATTATTGAAATTGTATTTTATCACGAAAATATACAATGTAAAGGTTAATAAGCATGCAAAACATACATACAGTACAATTAGGGGCACCCGATTTTGCTTACAATCTGGCTGTCATCAACATAGCAATTCTTGAAACAGTATTGACTTGATCAATGACATTAAGTATTATCTTCTTCATTGTAGAGCCTAATTTCATGAACGAGACGATGACCAAAGCCAATGTAAAGGACTGTCTGCATCTAAATGACTGTATTCTGGTCATGTGGAATTGACCTTTGGTCGGGCTATGAGAGTGAAGGAATAGAGAGTGCACCTGTGTCTGCGCAAATGCTGGTGAACTATGATATGTCCTGTACAGCTAGCTTTTAGTGAACAATCGCCACGGCCATACCTCTTATTGGAGAGGCCTATGTCCAGCAGTGGACTGCGATAGGCTGATGATGATGATGATGATGATACCTCTTATTCCATATCGTGAATATATCCAAATGGTCCTACTATAAATTCATGATAAACGTTCATTTCATTTAACTGAATGAATCTTTCAACACAGCACAAATGAACAAATCGGCACATTAATACCAATTACCTAACTATATGCTGACAATGTAAGAATTATTAAAATTATTATACATCTATCACGCAAAAATGAGATAGAAAAACTCTCATTTTCAATGCATTTGTAGCTCTTATATCGATTGTCGAAGAAATTGCACTCATGTGATTATTGACACGCAATTTACATGCGTGGAATATGACAGAAAGATGAGGTATTTGTTTTCTAGCAGTTGTTAGTTCAGAGATCTTATCATTTAATTTATAGTCTACTAGCTTTTGCCCGCGACTTCGTTCGCGTGGAATAGTGACTTCCGGCAGATTTTTGGTTTGACCAATAGATGGCGCTATATGTCCGGAATACATTTTATTTTTTATTTTCAATTTTTTTGTGTAATAAAAACTATCCTATGTCCTTTCTCAAGCTCCAAACTATGTCTGTACCAAATTTCACACAAATCGGTTCAGTAGTTTAAGCGTGAAGAAACGACAGACAGACAGACAGACAGACAGAGTTACTTTCGCATTTATAATATTAGTTAGGATGATTACCAACCATGAATAAGTCTTCACAGATGCCAGAACCACAATCGTCATGTCATCATCCTCCGAGCCATTTCCCAAACTATGTTGGGGTCGGCTTCCAGCCTAACCGGATTCATCGGAGTACCAGTGCTTTACAAGAAGCGACTGCCTATCTGACCTCCTCAACCCAGTTACCTGGGCAACCCGATACCCCTTGCCCACAACCATATCATAATCATAGAACCACAATCGTCATAAGGACTTAAGAAACTCTTACAAACGTCTAGAAGTTGGGGGTGTTACACCCTCGTGCCTGGGAGAGGACGTAAATAATATAATAATCATGCGACTTTAATTCAGTTCAGGGATCCATAAAATAGATAAAAAGGACACAAACAAATGAATAAATTACGCCCCTGGATGCTCTTCAACAGCAGTTGTTGTCATAATCCCACCTCAAAGACCGTCAGGAGAAAATTCTGATTGGCTTGTTAGGTTTATAAAACCTTGAACTTTAAACTTCAAATAATTAACAAAATCACTAAATGATTGCATCCTAAAAAGAATAGCTACATTATTCCCAGTGAACATACGCTACATTTTATCCCGGCACCGGGAATAGTTGCTCGGGACGCGGATGAAACCGCAGGAAACGGCTAGTTTACAATAAACAGTTTCCTAAAGTTTGCCAAGATCAGCAATATTACACGCCCACACGTAACACCCATACCCAGTGGCCTTCATAACACCGTTAGCGTGCTCTCAGTCAACTGAATCCAGGTTATATTCATATGTATGCACAAACACATTAAAATATAGGAGTATGGAATTCAAGTTAGTAGAAACACGACATTGAATATTTTTGTGGTAGTCTATGTTATTACTAATCCCGAAATGCGACTACACATAGTTTTAGACAACCAAAATTAGATGTAAAACTGGTTGGACTGTATTTTGTTTCATTTGACGGCCATAATTTTGTTTTTGAAATGTTCCTTATGGTTTCAACCTCGTTCCGGGGGAACTTCTTCCCGCAAGAGAAGAAAATATAGTCTTTGCCACCCAGGAATAGTACCTACAGCTCACCAACAATTAAAAAATCTAATTAGCTCAGTAGGGTAGTAGGTAGCCTTTAGGATACAAACGAACAAAATAATCCTCTTTATAAATAGGAAAAATAATCAGATAACGAGAAAAATAAAGCAAAGATCTAGTTTAAAAATAACACGATTTACTCCGTAGTTCGGAAGTAGGACACGATGATGATATTACCAAGTTTTATTAGAAGAAAGAAACACAGATCGCGTGACGAAGCCACCGTCTGTCTGTGATGTATACGATTTTAATGCTAATCTCAGAAATTGGGAGAACAATTTTAATTGTTGTCGCGATTTATGAATTAAGGATGTAGGTTTTTTTGTTTGGTTGTAGACGGTAGTGGATAGTTTTAATTGTCTGTAATTATAATCAAAGATTTCCATGAGTCATCATCCTCCGAGCCTTTTTCCCAACTATGTTAGGTTTGGCTTCCAGTCTAACCGGATTCAGCTGAGTACCAGTGCTTTACAAGAAGCGACTGCCTATCTGACCTCCTCAACCTAGTTCCCCGGGCAACCCAATACCCCTTGATTAGACTGGTGTCAGACTTACTGGCTTCTGACTACCCGTAACGACTGTCAAGGACGTTCATTGACAGCCGGGACCTACAGTTTAACGTGCCATCCGAAACACAGTCATTGGTGTCTAAGATATACTTAGAAAGTACCTACGTACAAACTTAGAAAAGTTGTATTGGTACCCTGGAATCATGGAAAAGATTTCCATGAGTATGTTATTGTTAAGTTGTTTAAAATTGTTGAGTTGCAGTTGTTTTTATATTGGCATATGGATATACATTACAGTGAAGTCGTGGTGGCCTAGTGGGTAAAGGACCAACCGCTCAAATATGAGGGCGCGGGTTCGATCCCAGGTCAGGCAAGTACAGGGCACGCCACCATAGTGGCGGTAAGTCCCCTCTTTGAGGAGTGGCTCGGGAGGAGTCACGGCGCCCTCACGTACCGCATGACGCAGGTCCTCACCGGACACGGTTGTTTCGGGAGGTATCTGCATCGAATCGGTCGTGAGGTGGCGCCCGGGTGTCACCACTGTGCGGATAGCCCCGAGGACACGGTGGACCACACAGTCCAGGAGTGCCCTGCGTGGGAAGGGCACCGCCGGGTCCTCGTCGAGGCTTTAGGCGGCGGCGACCTCTCGCGTCCGGCCCTGGTTCAAGCCATGGTCCGGGGCGAGAGGGAATGGGATGCCGTCGCCTCCTTCTGCGAAGCAGTCATGCTCGAGAAGGAGGCGGCGGAACGTCAGAGAGTTCGCACCTCTCATCCCGGCCGCCGCGCTGGAGCAGGTAGACACCACGGGCGCCGGGTGTCGCGAGACGACTCCCGACCACCGTAGGCGTGGGTCTGTGGGCGGTGGGTTCGGATGGCTCATCGCTCATGTCTGTTTTTAGACAACAGACCCGTGTCGGCGGCGCGCGTTGTTCCACGCGCTCCTCAAAGAGATGTCAGCAACCCCAGCGGGGCCCAGCAGGGCCAAGGCCTGCCGGGGCTGCGGGTTGTTCGAAATAGGTACCGCGGCCCTAGCACATAAGAAGGCCTACGACGGAACACGACGGCTTTTAGTCAGTAAGAGTCTGACACTCCCTCACCGCTGCTAACCCACAGCGGGAGGGGTCATTTGATGATTTTTTACGTCGTTAAAAAAAAAAAAAAAAAAAAAAAGGTCAGGCAAGTACCAATGCAACTTTTCTAAGATTGTATGTACTTTCTAAGTAAGTCTTACACACCAATGACTGTGTTTCGGATGGCACGTTAAACTGTAGGTCCCGGCTGTCATTGAACATCCTTGGCAGTCGTTACGGGTAGTCAGAAGCCAGTAAGTCTGACGCCAGTCTAACCAAGGGGTATCGGGTTGCCCGGGTAACTGGGTTGAGGAGGTCAGATAGGCAGTCGCTTCTTGTAAAGCACTGGTACTCAGCTGAATCCGGTTAGACTGGAAGCCGACCCCAACATGCTTGGGAAAAAGGCTCGGAGGATGATGATGGATATACATTACAGTAAATAATGTTAAATTTTAATTTGTATTCATCATCATCATCATCATCAGCCTATCGCAGTCCACTGCTGGACATAGGCCTCTCCAAGTGCACGCCACTGAGATCGATTTTCGGCTGCTCGCATCCAGCCAATCCAGCGAATTAATTAAATACAATCCATAATTTGTATTGTATTTAATTAATTCTTCTTAAGCGTCTGCTTACTGCCATTTTCCCAAATTGCGTTTTGGTCTAATCAGACAACTGAGTCCCAGTATTTTCAATGAAGCTACTACTTATCAGACTTCCTTAATCCAGTCACCTATACATTCCAATACTCCTTGGAATTTTTTTCTGGTTTCTGCCCTTTACACTCTTTTCACCTACAAAACTATACATGGTCAGACCTACTTCCTAAAAGCCTTGCACAATAGGTACTGTAATACCTAGTTCCAAATCGTACACGTATGAGGCAATCGAGTACCAAGTAGTTGTTCATGTAATGACACATCCTGAATGACACTTTCTCGTTCTTTACTTGCGATTTGAAGGTCGCTTATGCCGCTGTCACTATGCTAGACTGAGTGATTTATAGAGAACGGCCCTGGTTCACCAGGGTCTCCAAAAGGTACTTACTTACTTGGTGAGTTTTAGTCAGTAAAAGTCTGATACTCCTATTCGCTGTAGGTACCCAAAGTCGGGCCTCCGATGATTTCTCCCTCTCAAAAAGAAAGGTAATTTTCTATTTGTCATTTTATACTTAAATTGTCCTTGATTTTGAAGGATATAGATTTCACTAAATTAAACTTTTGTAAATTCGTTTATTTTGCTATGTACCTACATGTCTTCAAAACCTAATCTGTTCATAAAGCTAATTTCTGAACATTTCGAACAATAAGGAACTGACCACACAAACACAATATCTTCTATAAATAAAACATCATGACGTCACTGATGAGGCAATCAGATAAACAAACAATGAAGTTCACGCAATGCCACATCCTGAACACTTGACACTTTCATGTTTTGCATACACCATGTTGCTAGACCACTTCTAATAAAACGCTTAGAAGATAAAACACATAGTCTACTGTGTAAATCAATCGAGAGGTGAAACGGGACTTAGCTTTGTCCGTCGGTCACTCGACAGTATTTCATGATCCTAGATAGTTAGACAGTAAACATTTTCCCAGGTTACATACAAGGTGTTGATTTGCATTTGTGCCATACTTCAGGAGGAGGACATAAAATACGTAAATAATCGATTGGAATTACAGTTGACTGGAAATAGCTAATATGCACTGCTTTTTTTGTCATTGTAATGTCATATTTCAGAAGTAATCCAATTTTATGAATGAAATTTATGAATAATCGTTGCGTATGCTTTGTGTTTGCGTTTGTGTGAGGGCGCAGTCCGGTTTTAAGGCCAGTAACACACGCGCCAAGTTTAAATACGGCTAGATGACATCGACGGATTTCCGAAAAAATTTTTTTTGTTGATTTGGGTTGAGAATCATTAGTATAATTACGTCCTTGACTATGGCACAGATGCAAATCAACAGCTTGTATTTCTGTTGCCGCTACATCAGCGAATTTTGTTTCAATAAATGAGCCTATGTTTATAGGTAACTAATGTCTCCTATTTACAGAATAATCGTGACAAGCACTAATTAGGTTTTGACCTATTCATGAAGCAGTTTTTAGGATACAAGTTGCAAATCTTTATCATATTTTCTAGTACATAATATATTATTAAATAATCCTGCTTAAAGCAAGCAATAGTACAAATTCAGTTCCACTTTAATAAATCATTTATCAAACCCACGCGCTACAAATTAATCAGTTACCTTATAATCGTACTTCTACTACGATAAAGCAACTAAGTATGAATGAATGACGGTTGCTACACTTAGTACCAATTTGCAGTACATTGCCAACCTCTGGCTCCTTCTTTATTTAATTAGAATATGTTGTGTAACAGTTTTGTGTGCGCAATGGATAGCGAAAGTTTAAGATGTGAGAATCTGTAAAATATATTTTTGGTTATTTTTGTGCCCAGTCTTCTGAGAAATCCCTAAGCTCGACCTGGGACCTTAGTATACATATACAACGTAGCTTAATATACATATAGGACATAATTAAAGTGAAAACCAATTTATGTTTTTACTAGTACCTATCAAAAGAAACTAAATAAATTGCCTACAACATCACTGGTAAGAATGTGAGTTAGGTGCTAGTTGTTTAAAAATACTTAAACATATTAAAGTTTACAACTTGGAAGATTAGGAATTCCTAAATCATAAGATTCAGATGAAAAAGTAAACAAAAGCAATGAAAGCAAACCAATAAGCAAGTCATTAGGACATTTACATACCGCTAAGCTATAACTAAATATAGAACCAGCTGACTCCAAAACAACTTTGGCTAGAAATCGAGAGTTTTGTCGAAAAACACATCAAAATTCCTGACCCACTGATCCTTTATCAAATACATAAACAGCGAGTTTATGACAAACCTACACGGGTGACATTAGAACAACATTCCTTAATTATCGTATATTTTAATACGTCATCAAAAGATATTCGTGTCAGACGCACCTTCGACATCCTTTTTCGAAAAGAGAGAAAAAAGAAATTTCACTTCACATGCGTTCCTGTGTCCGGTTTACATCCAACGCTTTTCCTCTAGAACAAACTACACATACAAAAACACAATCCAATAACAATGAAGCAAGCAATACTGAACCTTATGCTGATGATAATACAGATGGTGGTAATCGAAATACGATTCTCCTGGCTGTAAATTTTAAATTGTTGAATGGACAAGGCAAATACCTGTTTTCCGTATTATCTGTCAGTCAATTTTATACTCTAATGCATTGTCATAAGATTGAATAATTTAATCAACACGAGCATGCTCGCAAAGGTGTGTGAACTCTAGACGTGGTTTACTCTGACCAATTTGGTTTGAATATCGAAGGAGTCAGGACAAGTAAATTTGAATCTTATGATGATGTAGTTAAAGTTTTTGATGTGGTTTTGGTTGAACAATATGTGCAAAGAAAAGAAGGTAAATAAATGTGGGAGTATAAAGAGGGGGAGGTTACATAAAATACAAGAGATACAGAAAGCCGATGGGCCTCAGGCGACAACAGCGAAAGCAGCTTGTCGATGACTAATGTACGGACTCTCATAGGTCATGAATGAGGTCACAGATACCGAAATATGTGTAACCCCCAAAATATTTGACCTGATAATGTACTTAAGGATTTAAATGATGTTCAAATGTTTGATGGTACCGACTTATTGATAGCAGAGAAATATGAATAGCATGAAATCATACGTAATATAAAACTAATGAGTATAACTAATGCCAAGCTTATTAAGTAGAGTAACAAAGTCAGTTTGAAAGATTCTTGGATAGGTTCAGGATTTTAAGCAAAACAATAATCTAATTAACAACATCTTTTAGGACAGCATTTATTCAAAAATAATTAAAAATACAATAAAACATGTAAATAACGGCTTATATTAAACGAAGAAATAAGACGTGAAATCAGCCTGTACTCAAAACTCGAAAATATTACATCAGAAACTTTTACTCAGAGAGACGAACATACAAGAAAAAATAATACTTTCACTCTTTGACTACTCAAATTCTCAAAACGACGTAACGACCTTACTTTTTGTGCACAATTTTAGTCGATAAAACATTCGTAAGAGGAAAGTAAATCCTGTGGTCATTGAGGTTATCTAAGACGTATTAAATGAGTCATTCTATGAGACAATGAAGGGTCAAAGGCTTCGTATGTATTGCCGCATATTGAATATTCTTGGTTATGTAAAATGGGAAGCAAGACTCTAACTATTACCATTGGAACAACTTAAAATGACAATCGGTGAAGAATAATAAAATATCCTCGTTGCGAGGTTATTATTCTGATATCTGCATCTTAGTCACAGATGCTTCTCATTCGATGGGTGTTGTTTTAACTCAGTTATAAAATATTTCTTTGATAAGGTTTTCATTTCCATACTGCAAAGTGTGAATACTATTGCAATGAGACTCAGACCAAATATTTTCTGTGATCCCTACCAAATCCAATTGTTCGATCCATACATTACCATAACATACGTAATTTCACCGAACACAACCAAAAATTACGCATATTATGCAATAGCCGTAACAGAATTAGAGATTGTTCTCAAAGATAGTTCGCAAATTATCCTACCGGCGAATTTTCACCTATTGTCTGTGTGAGAAGTTGGCGTAACAACCAAAACAATGGCAAAGTTCACCGGAACAGAACATGGAAAGTCTATATAACCAACTGGGACCTGATATTGTTTTTAAACTTACAATTGAAGCAACAAGGATAGTTGTGCCAGTAAAAACTATAGCATGTCCAAATAAAGTATTCAAATTCAAAATGGGTGTAATGAAAAATTTGATAAGTTTGATTTTGCTAATACTCGTGGTTGAAGTGATTCCTATAGAAATTGAACTGCAAGAAGGTGAAGAGATTAAGGGCAATCGTGTTGATGATAGCCAGTTGAATGAATGTATAAGTGTTAGAAGAAATACAGAAGTTGGAGTGTGTTTTGGTAAAGAGTTGTTGAACAAATTGAACAAGTATGAAGAAGCTGATGCGTTTAGTTTGGCTACAGGAGTTTCTTTTGTGAGAGATGAGAAGACTCCCAGGGATATTGGTGCTTTTCTTGACAAGGATCCTATGGATTTCCGGTATATTTTTTATTTTATTTATTTTCACATTCTACGTCAAGAATGTCTTTACCATGGGATCTATGATTGTCGTAAGATGAACATTTGAATCGATATGCATTTCAAAACGAAAAATTAAGCTTCTTATTTTCCCTAAAATCAATGTCTTATCTTGCAGTTCAATACTCGAAGATGCAGGCAACTTGATTTCCAAGAGATCTCTGCATTGGGATCTCAGTGCAGTTTACCCTGGGCTGGTCATGAGGATTGGACCAACGTTGGCTAACGGAGTACTGGAATTTGTAATGGATCCCAGAATTAAGGACAGGTCCTCTTACCAGCAATCTTCCGAAGTTTCTACAGGTTTCTTTATTTTATGATTATTTTTGTATAGAAAGACGTTACTTCGTTTCTGCCAAAATCACCTTTATTATTCATTATGACATTAAATAATAGTAATTTTACTTATAGGCGTTATAAATATATATTTTTTTGTTGCATTGTGAATAGTGCCATCTATCAGTTCACCTTGAAACGAGTTAACTGAATGCCGTTCAAGGTTGACTTAGCATTGAACTTAATACAGACAGCGCAATCTATCGGATGAATGAAGAACTTCAATTAGCTCCATTGATTTTTAGGCGGGGCAGTGTGCAGATCGCCTTAGGTCGAGATATATGAAATTTTATTCAATTTGCTTAGTATGATTACCCACAAAACTGTCCCTATATCTTAAAAACTAAACTTAAATTTTCTGTTGCAGGTCGTCTCTTAGCAAGAAATCTTTTAGTACCATTTCTGCTTGGTTTCAAATTCCAACTTTCAACCTTGCTACCTTTGCTATTAGGCCTATTATTGATTGCCAGCAAGAAGGCTTTCCTCCTAGCAAAGTTAGCACTACTTGCAGTCACAGTATTTAGCAGTGGATTTGGAAGTCAAGGAGGTTCATACGGAGGTTTCGGTGGACCTACCCTTTCGTCTTATGCTTATGAGAATCCTGGACATTACCATGATCACGATCATCATACTTCTTCAGGTTTGTATAAATTGTATATTTTTTAATTCACATTACAGCTGGTTTAACTAACAGATACAAACAATAGGTTCTCTTGTTACAAATTCATGGCACATGCGCACTACATGGCAGCTTACACTTTTAAGTCTAATAACGAAAAAAATATACCTACCAACTATGTTAAAATATACTTTTTGGCTACTTGAAATGCCGGATCTATATGAGATAATGATAATTATATCACAGCTTATTCAATAGAATAATGTCTTAATTGAATTATGTACACACAATACAATTTCCTTTCTACCAATTCATGTAAAAAGATCTTTGTAAAAAGCGCCATCTCGTAGAAACTCTCGGAGACATTTACAACGTTTCCGTTTCCAATAGGTACGGTCACCTCTTGCCGATGTACCGTTCGAAAGCCTTCTCATGATATCTTTGGATTTAACTATTCTGGACCTTAGAGTTTTAGGATTAAAGTTGAAAATGCCTCCGATTGAATTGCGTGAGTATTTTCAGTTAATGCTTGAGCTAAGAGACCCTTACGTGCTTGGCTGTGTAGTGTACTGTAACCTGTAGATTAATATTTTATATTTTTTATATTATAGGCCTAGCCTTTTCTCAAATATGTTGGGGTCGGTCTTTATTACTTACACTAGCTTCTGCCAGCGGTTTCACCCGCATCCCGTGGGAACTACTTCCCGTACCGGGATAAAAAGTAGCCTATAGCCTTCCTCGATAAATGGGCTATCTAACACTGAAAGAAATTTTCAAATCGGACCAGTAGTTCCTGAGATTAGCGCGTTCAAACAAACAAACAAACAAACTCTTCAGCTTTATAGAGGTAATATTAGTATAGATTATACTTTCTTAATTATCCAGGTGTGGAAATAATATATGTTTGATAAATGGTGTACTTAGTTACATTACCTCAATAATTTTTCATATATTTTTAAGAATGGCCCGTTTTATTATCATTTCAATACTATTATCATTATCCAGAATTACTAGGCTGACATCTATTCTGATCCATTTTACCCAGTGAGCTGCAAATATTTCAACTATTAACCAATGTTTTATCTTCCAGGTTACTACCGTCGTCAACCCCACCCCGACTACTACTACAGAGAGAAATCAGTGGAACCCTCTACAGCATCACCAATAACTCCTGAAGAATTGAGGAATAAACTGGAAAGACTGTTCATCACTAAGAAGGATCCTATCAATGATAGAGATGAGAGAGAAGAAGTTAGCGGTAGAAACAGGAATTTTGCTTGGACACCTATTGGTACTGGATAGGTAGTTATGTCAGATTTTCTAGTGTTTATTGTAGTTAGAAGTTTTGTTTATGCAGTAAGCTTGTCATTTGTGAACATTTTTATTTTTCTTAGGTTGCAATGCTTGTAGATATTCCGTAGTTTAAAGTTAATAATCAATAATCACTATCCCTTCTTTAATGTTTACTTGTAATTGAAAACGTATCATTATTAAATCTCTTCTAGTCATCACTTTCTGTGACTTCATCTTTAACTTGATTTGTATCTTGCTTAAAATTGTTTTTTATTACTTTTTATATCAATTAAGAATTTGTAAAAGATAAAGATAAAAGATAAAGATAAAAGATAATTTATTTTGTTAAAACATGGGTATATGTTTACAAACCAGAGGTATTGTTAAAACATGAGGTGTTGTGATTAGGTACGTAAAGTTAGAGCCATACATGTTTTGCCTGTGAGTGGCGTACAAAATTTTTACATAAGTAGGCAGGGATTAAGTGGCGAATATCAAAAACGAAAAAACGAAACGTCACAATATAAGTGTTAGGCATCATTTATGAATTCATTAAGTGTATAAAAACATTTCGTAATAAGGAACTCTTTTAATTTTAATTTAAATTTATTTAATGGTAGCTCCTTTATACATTTTGGTATTTTGTTATATAAAACAGGCGCTAGGCAGAATACACTCTTATGCATCAGTGCAGTGTTGCATGGCACAATGCACAGTTTGTCATTGTCTCTGCGAGTACGGCTACTTATATCAGCAAGGCGACTAAATAATTTTGGGTTGCTCTTAACAAATGTAACTACTTCATATATAAACAAAGAAGGTAAGGTAAGTATTTTAAATTTAATGAAAAACGGTTTACAGCTATCAGTATTTTGAAGACCAAACATTGCCCTAATGCATTTTTTTTGAGATTTAAATACTGTATCTCTGTTGGTCGAGTTTCCCCAGAATATTAGTCCAAATCTTAGGATGGAGTGAACTATGCCATGGTAAGCTGTAATTAGAGCATCAGTGTCTATGATAGCTGAGAGTTTGTACAGAGCATATGCGGAAGAACTAACTCTTTTTGTAAGTTCCTCCGTGTGTGACTTCCAATTTAAGTTCCTATCAATGATTATGCCTAGAAATTTCGTTGTAGTAACTGTACTGAGTGATGTGCCTTGGTAGTTTATTTGAAAATTTGGAGAAGCTATACGTTGACTAAAATACATTATTTTGGTTTTGGCTAGATTAATCTTCAGGTTATTATTATTCATCCAATCTATTAGAGATTGAATGGTTTTATTTATTTCGTCTTCGTGTGACGCCTTGCCTGTGGAATCTACGGTAACTGTGCTATCATCGGCAAAGAGCGTTACTGGATATGTGGTCACTAATGGTAAATCATTTATGTAAATAATAAAAAGTAAAGGTCCTAATACGCTACCCTGGGGTACACCAAACATGACATTACGTTCATGAGAATGGAATATTTCCTCACATTTTTTTACTGTATTTATTTTAGTAACTTCTGTGTATTGTGTTCTATTTTTTAAATAAGATTCCATTAATTTGAGAATGTTGCCCCTAATACCGTAAGCCTCTAGTTTATTAAGCAGTATGTCATGACTAACATAATCAAAAGCCTGAGTCATGTCACAGTAAATAGCACAAATAGGTACTTTAGTATCAATTTTTTTATGTCTTAACTAATTTATAATTTTGATTATTTTTGTCAATATAATGTTCTGTATGAACAAAAACTATATCAGTCTTTTAATATCATAACAGTTTATACTAATTATGCCAGCCCCATTAATTCCCCACAAAGTCGTTAATCATATACACTTAAATAGGAGTAAGCACCTCATTAACATCAGCCCACAGTTAAAACTAATTAGGTTAAAGAAAATGAGTTTTCTTTTGTCTTCGGTCCACACCTATCTACTTACATCCTCTTTATGCGATTACATGCTCTAAATACTAAGAAAATGGCCGACTTAGTAGGAAGAGTGTCCGATTTGCACCCAATTGAAAATAAATGTGAACAATACATTCTAGCTGTATCCGTTACCATAATTGTTGGATTATAAATTGTTATTAATTAGGCAGTAGCATGATATTTTCCTGTAAGGAAGTTAGTGATAATGATAGAGATTGATACAATGTTAGCTGGTACAATTTGTTGGTGCTAAGTGGTGTGTTAAATTGTATTCTATAGGAAGAAGTTATACAATCCCTAAGTGTTATGTGATCAGTCGCGAAAATAAAAATAAATCATTTGGCATATAAAATGAACATAAAACTTCAGACAATGGAATCAAGTTTGATTAAATCCCTTCTAGTATTATAAATGAAATAGATACTGTATATCTGTTATGCTATCGCGCCAAAACTATTAAACCTACTTTAATTAAATGCTACTTTTTAGCCGGGTGCAGAAAGTAATTGTAGACGTGGGTGGAAGTGCAAAGATTGCTAGTGAATAATAAAGTCTGACTTGCGAGGATAACAGAACATGCATTTACAAAGGAATTTCACCAAATCCTGGATACGGTAATGAAATTCAAGTTAGACCTACAATACGTTACCACCAAACCAAGGCGAGTAATAATAAAGATCTGATGAGTGTACTAATTTATAAGCCACCTCTACCTGTGCTGCTTTCATAGTTTTTTATCTAAATACCGACGAGCCATGCGTTTGAATCGCGTGCGATGCATTTTGCGTGTACATTTGAAGCTTTCTCGGTTTTCTTTGATAGAATTTTATTCTTCAGTTATATCTGGTGCTGCACTAGGTTTTGTAGCTGCATTTGCTTGGGCTTGAGCCAAGGTGGAAAGATGCGATTTTGTAGTTGGTATTTTATATGAGTCATTATATTTTATATCATCTATGAGGAGTCCTTCAACAGCTTTTGCTAGCTTTTAGCTTTAACTACTTCTTAATCCAAATCTTCTTCACATACTTCCTCTTCTAAATCGAAAATTGGTTTCACATTTGGCCAGTATGAGAATCAACCACGTCATTGGAAAAGGTTTGTATTTTTAGTCAAATTTTATTTTCTGTGCTCTTACTTTTTAGAGATCTCAACAAACAAGATCTATGGAAATCCTATTAAATTCAATTCTTACTTACGGGTTATTTTGCGTCTACAATAGCAAAATGCATAATTAGGTTACAGAAACATACAGACATGTTATCTCCACATCTATGTATGAGCAGACGGTTATGTAGCGGTCCAGTCTTGCTCCAACTGTCTCTAGGATTGAATATAATTGATTATCAGCGGCTTCCGTTATATTAACACACTGTTTTTCTTCTAATCTGGTTAATTGTGGAGTGTGTTGGCTTGTTCTGTTGCTTAGCTAGCTTCCCAGATTTAAGTTATTTTTGATAGAGATTGAATTGTTTACTTAGGGCTGATTTTTCAATCGCCAGATAACTTTTATCTGAGGAATATGTTTGACGTTTTGACATCTTTTGTATGGAAAATATGTCAAACCGCCATATTTATTCCTCAGATAGAAGGTAACTGATGATTGAAAAATCAGCCCTTACACAATTTCGTAGCTTCAAACTCGTAATGTTAGGTTTTTACTGTCATGTTTTGGAGAAATGTTAACTGAATTCGTTTAGCGAAGTAATTAAATTAACTGGATTTTTGTTATTAAGAAGTTAATGATTCGTTGTTTGTCTTTTGCTGCTATTTGATATGCACATTGGACTTGAATACAACCTGCATTCAAAGTCTGTCAATTTCTTTATATTTGTGTAAATAATCTGTCACATCATCATCATCTGCTTAGCCTTTTTAATAATCTCTCACGTATGCTTAACAAAATTGATCATCATCATGTTGCAAGAAATCTTTGTTTTACAAATTGAAGTTATCACTCTAGCAAATTGTTCGCTCATAACTTTAATAACAGGAATCATCATTTTAATGACATATCATCGTTTTATCTAACAAGTTTTTATCTTGTAAGACATTATATTGTATGCATAGCATAATCACCCTTACTTTTATCATCTACATTATTAATCGCAGGTATATAAATTAACCAGGCTGTCATTTGAACATCTTTGGCCATAGTCAGAAGCCAGTAAATCTGACAATGTATCTGGGTTGAGGAAATCAGATAGGCAGTCGCTCCTTGTAAAGCACTGGTACTCAGCTGCATCCAGTTAGACTGGAAGCCGACCCCAACATAGTTGGGAAAAGGCTCGGGAGAAAATTATATAAATTATAACTTCTTTATATTACAAACGTTATTAAAATAATTTGACAAATAATAATAATTGACTAAGGCATGACTGAAACCAATAAAATATAAATATGTAATTATGTTTTCTTTTTACAAATACCTGAATACTAATTGAATTTTTACGACTGTTGTCATGGTTATTTTCTAGTGCATGTATGTATTTCACGCCATTATGTATTTCAAATAAATATTCAAGGAGAATAACTATTAATCATTTGCAATCCACTAAAAGGTTTAATTAGCAAGTAAGAGTAGTTTTATTTTAAATCTATTGTAGGTAGGTTTAGTACTTACTCGGCCAACATATAAAAATCTGCAAGAAATCATTTGCGTTTATTCCCCATAGCATTTTCTAGATAGCCTAATTTTATTTCAAGAAAAAGCATTTTAAGAAAAAGCTGACTTAACAATTCATTTTCCAAATATATCATGGCCATTTGGCCATTTCTCCAACTATATCACAAGTATATTATAATCGATGAACGTCTAGACAGAAAATTCGATGTTTATCTTTGATTCATAGAATGTTATATTTCCCTTTCATACTTTATCATAACTTGATTCATATTTATCTTCATCGTCACATTTAATAAGATATCTTACATCAATGTTCAGATTATCAACAGTAATGTAGGTAAATATGAAAACGTCAATGAAATCATAGGAAATTCACATGAAATTGGAAATGGAAAACACAAAGTTGCTGAAGTCAGTATTTATGAAACATAATGATCTGTACTTAAATGCACTGTTCATGCAAATGATAGCGGCCAGTCGACTGTGACAGTAGAAAATAGTAAATTGCTATATTGATAGTTCCACCAGTAATTACATGTCACGACACTGGAGGTTTATTTGGTATAGCTTCTACTTTTTCATTATGCTTTAGATTGTAATCAATTCTTCCTTTATCGTGTTGTGTAATACCTGAATTACCAAATCCTTGAGTAACGTCGTCAATATTGTTAACTAATTCTTATTCAAGTTTATTTAATTTTGTAGCTTGTTCAGTATTGTTGTCTGAAGAATGTGGTTCGTCTGGATAATCATCAGCATGTGGAGAATTTTCTACGGCTTCTATTAATTGTTGCTTGTCATGCATAGGTTTGTGCATGCCATTTGCAAGAGCAGAGGAAATAATTTGCTTTTTAGATTT
Source organism: Helicoverpa assulta (assembly GCA_963856015.1). Classification (NCBI taxonomy): domain Eukaryota; kingdom Metazoa; phylum Arthropoda; class Insecta; order Lepidoptera; family Noctuidae; genus Helicoverpa; species Helicoverpa assulta. The sequence goes on from CAWLCW010000002.1 coordinate 10,218,314, forward strand.
TCTCGTTTGTTTATTCATCTCAATTGTACCGTTGTATGTTTTTGTGCTAGTTGTTGGCTTGTGAGAATTTCCTTATATGGATGAAGAGTTATCCGTAATGAGGCAACCGCATAAATAGTTCTCGTTATGAGGTTATCATTGATGATTTGAGGATGAAATAAAAATGCTTGACCAAATTTTAAATTAAATTTATTGAACCTGTCATCCCCAATTTATTCCAAAAATAAAACAAACATTCAGTTTCTATTATTTTCTTTCTTCAAGTCGTCATTCGTTGGTTTCTTATAAGAATATTTTTCATCATCATCACTTACAGCTAATTATTCCTTAACCTATTAATAAGGGTTATTACAGTACGCAATTATTTTTCTGTTTTAAATAAATAAATAAAAGGTACTCGCGTAACCACCTCGCCATTGAACGGCTTCAAGATGTTAACATAAAAGAATAGCAATAAATAAATAAATTACCTACTTAATCTAAACAGCACCATATAAATAAAATAATATAAAAAAAAACTTACTATAATACCTTAACCGCTATTTATACAAAATTGGACAAACGTAGACACAGAAATGCACAGTACCCGTCGACTAGCCTAAAAAGTCTTAATACAATTACGATTAACTCATGAATACAACAATAATTATTATTTGTATAATTATATAATTATTAGCATTAATATTTATTATTTGGTGCGTCCGATTATACAACCCTATTTAACTTATGTACTGAGCATGATATGCACACATGCAAAATTCGCGTACGCAATCTTATTTACATAATAAATTATAACTTTTATTATCATTATTATGCATTGAATAAATAACGATTAACATGGGACTAAACTAGCGAATAAATAAAATAAATTATTAAATTAACTACCTAGTGTCGTTTGAATAAGCATAATTAAATATCATTTTTGGTTAAACATTATTCCTTTGCAGAGGACCAAAAGTGTTTTTGGTCTAATTAAGTGCAAATAAAAAATGCCGCGTCGTTGTGAATTTTGTAAAATATGGAGTCGTAAGCCTGTTGTATTTTCTAAAACCTACTGCTTCTTGGCATAGGCTTTGTAGGCCCTATCCTGAGCAGCGGCTTCGTCCTCTACGCTCCTCCTGTAGTGACCACCAGGACCTGTGCTGTCGAAGTCGCTGCCATAGTGAGAAGACGAGTACGTATGACTCTGGGACACCTGAGGATGCTTCACGATCTCATACGTAGTCTTCTCATGGGACTCCCCACCAGAAACCAACTTCTTCAAACCGATGATCGCTGACAGCAGCAGCGCAATCTTACCGATAAGCAGAGCCTTTCCAGCGATCAGAGCTATTGCGTGGAACGCCATCATTAAGAAACCACCTTTGATTGCCACACCAGCGATAATGGGACCCATCATTTTCTTCAGCTTGCTCCTAGCTTCGTTTAAGGATCGTCCAACATCTTCACCGACCTCCATGGGAGATATGAAGACGCGATGTGTCTGCATCAGCTTCGATGTTGCGAGCTGCAAGTACTTGTCAATTTTCTCTGACGGTAATGAGTCGAGGTCCTCATCTTCAGGTAAGGCATTGGGTGACGCCCGGCCGGCTTCAGGTCGTTTCACTAATTTAATTCCATCGAGGATAGGAAGCGTGTCCATCCGCGCAGCCCTATCCGCCAATTTAGTCGCCTGAATCTTCAAGCACTTAACTATCTCCTGGGACTTCTCACAGTTGTCATACACCTTGCCCAAAAGCCTCAGGCTGGCTCCGAAGGTGTCAGCCGAAGCGGAGAGCACACAAAAACACAAAAGGACAATACCGCGGCACTGCATCTTGTTGGAAAACCGCGGGTGTCCCTCTATGTGGACGATGTCCGGCTTAAGCGGTTGCGTCTATTGAAATGTGCACTGTGTAAATGTGCACTGGCATTTATCTATTTTCACCGGGAACTGCATTTATCTATAAATCTTTTAGAGCGTGCAATCGTTGCATCGTATGGCCGTGCACTGAGGCGTGTATGTGCACGTTGGGAGTACGCTTGTATTGGTTTAATTTTGTGTGTGTGCGTGACCAGTCATCGCTCTTATGCTGACGAAGCGGATTGACAAAGTCAAGGTCGCTATGTTGGCTTTAGGACTTATGGGAAAATCCCTGGATTTACTGACTCCCGTTTTAAAAAATACTTTTCTTTCTATAACTACGTTACAACAAGTGTAGTAAGACTAAGCTCTTTGTTATAGGTAAATAGAAATTAAGTTGTTGGTCAGTGTATGATTAGACATATAGAGCTTGTTCATTAAATAATGAGATACACTCTAACAACGTTTTTATTTCGCCCAGGTGTCAATATTGAAAGCGTAATTTAATACCAAGATATAAAAAAATCCTTAGTATTGTTGATGTAAACTACGATAACCAGGTATTTTTTGATTAAATCCATTAAAGGACTTCGGTAGGAGGAGAATAATGTATCTGTTTCATATGCACCCAAAATTGCGCTATCAGATGAATTTTACTGAGTGTTTTTTTCGTATATGACTTGTATAGAATTTTACAATTTCTACCGTAACTTGTACATGGTCTACAACACGAACGGGACGCAATTTAATTCGATCTCAATTACGGAGCAATCGGCGTAGTTCAAAGTGACCTACATCGGTGCAAGTCTTCACTATGTTTCTAGAATTTTTGTCTTATTTTCTTAGTCATATATCCAGAACACCTTCGTTCATTCGTTCAATATCATTACGACAGGTAACAATATATTACGACATTATACATATAATGTAACTCCACACTCATCATTACTTATGAGAACATGATTGTAGGTCACAAGTTCAGTGAAATTAATAATGGCGTCCACGGCCGATTTCGGCCACGGCAGCTGTTCTCATTTAAGGAGATCAGCCAGCTGCGCAGGACATATTATAGTGCACGAGCATTTGCGCAAACACAGGTGCACTCCTTATTCCTTCACTCTCATAACCCGATGGGACGGCAATCCGACACGACCGGAAAGAGATCAGGCGCAGGACCGACATTTACGTGCTCTCCGATGCACGGGTGAATCAATCACCAACTTCCAGACTACGGGCTGCTTTGTGAAAGTTTAAGAAAACTAACAAAGCGATTTCGGCCCGACCCGGGAATTGAACCCGAGACCTCGAGCCCAGCAGCCGCGCTTGCGACCACTAAACCAACGAGGCAGTCAAGTCAGTGAAATTAACGATGTTATCGTGGAAAACTAAGTCATCTAAATAGTAGAGGTGGTGTAGTAGATTTGTACTAAGTAAATATGTTTCAGATGTAGTACGAGAATATTGTTAGGAAATCATTTTAGCAAATTAAAACGACTTTAAAAAACCTCCTCGTTAGTCTGGTAAACACTGTGATGAAAACCACATCAAAATCTCTTCAGCCAAACGTGAGATAATTGCACACAAACTCAATCAGAGAACCTCCTTTTTTAAGTCGGTTAAAAAAAACACTTCATCAAAGACCCGATAAAAATCAATACATAATGAAACTGTCGATACCTAATATCCATGTTAATCCACTAAATCATTAGAAAAGCAACATGTCGTGTATTGATTTATCTAGTAATTGGTGGCAATAACCTATCGCTCGACATCGACATAATTTATCGAATAAATTATATAATCGTATGCACGCGAACACGAATGTTGTTCAAATCGATATTTTAAATCGTTTTTGGGTTTTGGTGTCTAATTTTAAGATGTCTTGGTTGGTGCCTTGGTACATAGATTGTCATTAAATGCTATGTTGGTATTTAAATAAATGCTAAGTTTAACTGCCTTTCACATTAGCTGATTTTCCGTGCGTATCTAGGAATCAGGCTGCCCGCCCGAGTCGATAATGGGCGACCGATTTTTTATAGGAGAAAATAGACCACACTGATATCAATAGTGCAACACAAACGTCCCAAAAAAATTCGGTCAGAACTTCCTACAAAAAATCGGGCCGATTATCATTACTGTTACTGTTACAGCCTTTTTATCGTCCCACTGCTGGGCACAGGCCTCCTCTCACACGGAGAAGGATTGAGCATTAATCACCACGCTTGCTCAATGCGGGTTGGTGATTTCGGACTTTATAGTCCAGGTTTCCTCAAGATGTTTTCCTTCACCTTTTTATCAGCCATTGGTGTCTAAGATATACTTAGAAAGTACATACAAACTTAGAAAAGTTGCATTGGTACTTGCCTGACCTGGAATCGAACCCACACCTTCATACTCGAGAGGTTGGTTCTTTACCCACTAGGCCACCACGGCACTCTAGGCCACCACGGCACTATTACGATTATCATTACTCCTGCAAAAAGTCGGAAGTGGGTGGGCAATCCCAAGCAATATCATGAGGAAAAATCAAGTGTTAAATCCGACAGTGCAAAAAAGCTGTTAATCAGAATCACATTAAAGCATAGGGTTGAAAGTCCGAATTAAAAACTCATGCAGGGGAGTTTTTTTACAACACGTCTATAGATGCTAATGTGAAAGGGCAGTAAAACCATGAAATTGAAATTTTAGCTTGTGACCTGAGATCATAGAACTCGGGACATCCAGATCAATAAATAGACCACTCTTAACTCTTTTTTTGTCAATTCGAAAGTTTCGGTTTGGAAAATTCATTTTCTTTAGTTACAAATTGAAAGCAGCGCCTTCTATCGTCCACAGTGGGAACTGTTGAGTGAGTAAGCTTGCTGTTGATCTGGTTTTGAACATCGTTGTTCATGTAGCAATGAAAAGCGGAAATGTTGCGAACCTTCGTCAAAAATATCGCTTAAACTTTGCAATAATACTAGCTGTTTTTCTATTCTTATATAATTAGCCTAGTACGATAAAACTAGTTAGTAAGAACATATTATTTTAGTAGGTAACCAACTTATTTTCTTCATTGCGTTAATTAGGAATGACATTAAAAGCTGTGTATGGGAAATAAAGCATAACAAATATATTTTAAAACCTTTATACTTAGTTTTAATATTTCCCTATCATAAATTTTATTTTTTTAAAACCCATATTTATAACATCTCAACTAAATAAACCAGAACAAAATACAAACATGCTCATCACACACACAAAACGTTGACTTTACCGGGAATCGAACCCAGTTCGACAGTCCACATGGTGACCAATGTACCAATCGTCATTTATTTACCTACAAAATCAAAATCAAAAGTCATTTATTCAAAGTAGGCTGAAAATCAGCACTTTTTGAACGTCAATTAATCTACAAAAGACAGCCCCCAAAACGCCCGCCCTTCACCAATTCCTGTGTGTTTTTGCTGGGAAGAAGAAGTGGCGCAACAAACTCCCCAGCAACACAATTCTGTCTGTATGGTTTGAAGAACCGTATACATACAAACAAATAGTCGTGGTGGCCTAGTGGGTAAAGAACCTACCTCTCGAGTATGAGGGTGTGGGTTCGATTCCAGGTCAGGCAAGTACCAATGCAACTTTTCTAAGTTTGTATGTACTTTATTAGTAATCTTAGATACCAATGGCTGATAAAAAGGTGAAGGAAAACATCTTGAGGAAACCTGGACTATATATGTAGGTATATAGTCTGAAATCACCAACCCGCATTGAGCAAGCGTGGTGATTAATGCTCAATCCTTCTCCGTGTGAGAGGAGGCCTGTGCCCAGCAGTGGGATACAAACACGCAGGTGTTAGATTTTATATACAATAACACATAAATACCTAAAGCTTAACGAGACATTTTAATATAAGCTTTTGCATTCTATCGACGCGTACTTGAAACCATTGAAAACATTTTGACAATAACAGTGATGTGAAAGTCAAAACACTTGATAAGCTGTCATGGCGTCCCCTCATTATGAGATTGTGATGATGGCTTTATTTATAGGAATATTTGTTTAAATACACCATAGTTTATGGGGCTTTGAAGAGCTGAGCAGGTTTTTGTTTCTGAAATGCGAGAAATAACGGCAGTTACTTTGATAAACCCACTCACAGTTTCAATGGGAACTATTTCGTGTCGATCCGAATAAAACATATGTAGAATATATGTTACCCACAAAATATTTTTCACAAACAAACATTTTTTTTCAGGTTTACGTTATTCTTAGTAGGTATCATCATCATCATCATCATCAGCCTATCGCAGTCCACTGCTGGACATAGGCCTCTCCAAGTGCACGCCACTGAGATCGATTTTCGGCTCCTCGCATCCAGCTCCTGCCAGCCGTCTTGCGCAAGTCATCACTCCACCGTGCCTGAGGACGTCCTACACTACGTTTGCCGAGGCGTGGTCTCCACTCTAGAACTCGTTTACCCCAACGGTTATCGGTTCTTCGGCTAATATGGCCAGCCCACTGCCACTTCAGCTTGCTGATTCGGTGGGCTATGTCGATGACCTTGGTTCTCTTAGTAGGTATTCTACTTATAAAAAAAAAATGCATAATTCCTAAACCTATAACAGTACAAATAACAAATGAAATCGAATTACACTGTCCGAATTCACGGCAAAAGTCTAACACTGCGTCCTGTGTGCGTGATCTGAAAATAAAACACTATCGATTAGCCTAAGAGTTATTTATAATTAGAAGTAATTCATATATCGTACGAATAGTACTCGAAAAAAGTGATGTATGGTGGCGATACGGCGCAGTTCGAATGCGAGCTCTTAGTTTGATATTTGCGTAAACTTAAATTTCTATTAGGTACATTATTTAACTTAACTGAAAGGTGACTTGCACCAATTCGTGCACACGCAGGACAGTGATGCCATACCGCGGCCCGTTGCGGTCACACCGCGTTACATCGTATCCCTTCGCCACCGCATTTGCAAAGTGTCCCGGCCTCACTTTGAACTCTTGCCCTGACGTCATTCGTCAAAAAACTCGCTGTATTATTATAGTCATTACCAGAAAACTGCATAACGAATCTTAATAGTTAAACTCTCTCTTTTTTATGTGTCTTTTTTGTAAATAAAAATAATATTTGCCACAGTCTTAGACATTTTAACCAACTGGAGACGACCATCTTGACATAACGAGTTCTTCCATGTTTCGAAAGGCACAATAAACTGTACGTTCCGGCTGTCATTTGAACATCTTTGGCATGCATTATGGGTAGTCAGAAGCCAATAAGTCTGACAACCAGCCTAATTAGGGGTATTGGGTTTCCCGAGTAACTGGCAGGATTGAGGAGGTCAGATAGGCAGTCGATCCTTGTAAAACGTTGGTACTCAGCTGCGTCCCGCTAGACGGGAAGCCGATCCCAATATAGTTGGCAAAAGGCTAGGAAGATGATGATGAAATTTGTGCTTATGGCGGCTCCAGTTGGTTAAATGTTCCAAGACCAGTAGATTCCCGGAAAGTATTAACGTATTAACAGTATGTTTGACTATAAAATTGTTTTGTAAAGGTCGTTCGTGAGATGACGTAGCTAAACGATTGGTCGCAAATTCGTGAGGCTGATTCGATTCGTTACAATTAATACTTCTCGTAGACCTACCAAAACTTGTTTTCGGTAGGTTTTATTAACTACTAGCTTTTGCCCGCGACTTCGTTCGCGTGGAATAGTGATTTTTGGTTTGACCAATAGATGGCGCTATATGTCCGAAATAAATTTTATTTTTATTTTTTATATTTTTTTGTAATAAAAACTATCCTATGTCCTTTCTCAAGTTCCAAACTATGTCTGTACCAAATTTCACACAAATCGGTTCAGTAGTATAGGCGTGAAGAAAAGACAGACAGACAGACAGAAAGACAGACAGACAGACAGAAAGACAGACAGACAGAGTTACTTTCACATTTATAATATTAGTTAGGATTTCCCGTGGTTTCACCCGTGTCCTGAGGGAACTACTGCCCCTTTCCGGATAAAGACAGACTATGTCACCCGAGGATGGTGTAGCTTCGCAATATATTTTTTTTGTAATGAGGTAATAAAAATTAAGGGGAATAGGCAGTTTAAACGAATAATAATTTTAAGTATTCCCCTTAATGTCATGTACGACCTAAGACTAGTAGCGTCCCGCGTCACCGGGTTAAGAAAAGGCTTCATGAAGGGTCACAGAAAGGAAAGAAAATTAAAATTAATGTTTGTTTACACGTAAAGATCATTAGTGGGATGACCTTATCATACGCTGTCGAAGAAATTATAAACAACGGTCAGGAACGAGATAATAGAAAACAGAGTTCAGTATCATCGTAACTACATATTTTTTATTTAATTTGTCTTAATAGCTATTTTGACAGATGCTATAAAAATACTTAGGTACTTACCTAATTTAAGAAAGTTTTTTAATCCTTTGAGCACAATCGCATGCTGTGTTCATCTATAGATGACAAGTGTTTGTCACATATTCTATCTTATATTATCATTTTTTGTTATTCTTGCAGTTTTATCAACTGGAGGGCCCACAGAGTACAAAGAAGTGGTAAGCATCAGATAAAGATTTCAGGTATCCACAGAACCCAAAAAGCCAAATGTCAAACGCATCACTTTCACCTTTGACTGTACACTCCACTTTGATGACCACGCTATCAAACTTGGTAACATAAGTCACGCATTGTGAAAGCCTGATCATCACTGGCAACACTAAATTAATAGATAATCGGTTCCTGGCAACACGCGATTGGGATGTTTGAGTTTACGATGCGTTTGATTTAGTGGTTATGTGGTTAGGGTTCAATTCTCAGGCAAAAAAGGTGGCCGCTGGATTGTTCGTAAGAGTTGAATAGAGGACTCCACATGAGAGGACAAGGAACATGGGTGCATACTAAACAGTCGGCTGAGAGTTGACCGATTCGATGGCGTGCAAGCAAAATATTCAAAGAAAATCTTGATTCCAATCATAGATTTCAGTTGATCGGATACCGTGCAAATACCTGATCTTTGTAATGTGCGTACTACCATTTATCTTCATACTGATTTATGAGCCCAAACCAACTATCGGCCGACGAAGTGCTTTCAGTAATCGAAAACTGGATCTCAGATATTGAGTATTATAATCCTTTCAGATTCCTGAAAAGTGTATAAATAACTTAAACACGATATCCATTACATCATTGAAAATGAGTTCAGAAACTTTAATCAAACTGCAGAGTTTATCAATATAATCGTGTTTGTTATATATCTAATTTCCTGAAATGATCGTAAAAGTTATAACCTCACAGTACAAAATGCAAGAGAAAGTATTTATGGCTAACTCAACTGTAATCTCTAACTTTTACTAACATTACATTACATTGGAATTAGAATTTTCGAAAAACTCATTACACACTTAGCTTACGCTACTTTATAAAACGTCACTAGATTAGAATTCAAAATATTCATTTATTTTTTTATTAAAAATCATCTATTGATAATAATACTAAGATGAGTGTGTCGGTATGTTATACTTTTACAATATAAGGAAATAGGTGATAAATATTCTGATAGGTCAAAGGTCATATTTTTACCTTTTAAATGCAGGAAGACAAAAAAAGAAAGGTAGTTTACAGAGTGATCTATACTCATATAATAAATAGATTTTTATTGTTTATTTCCTTGTTTATTTATACCTTAAAAGCTCCTACTACTGAAACTGAAATTACTGAACCAATTACAAAAAATCTTTCACTGTTAGAAAGCTGCACTCTTCCCGAGTATCATCTATATATATAAAAAGAATATAAGCCCAAATACGAGGTATTTTACATATTCAGTTGTCGAGTCCCCTCGACCTTCTCTGGTCTCCATCATCAGGTCAGCTCCAAACCTTCACTGTTGCAAAGGTCTCGTCAATACAAATAATATCAGCCCAAACACGAGGTAGTTCACATATTCAGTTGTCGAGTTCCCTCGACCCTCTCTGGTCTCCATCATCAGGTCAGCTCAAAACCTTCACTGTTGCAAAGGTCTCGTCAACACAAATAATATAAGCCCAAACACGAGGTAGTTTACATATTCAGTTGTCGAGTTCCCTCGGCCCTCTCTGGTCTCCATCATCAGGTCAGCTCCAAACCTTCACTGTTGAATAGTACTTTCAGGCATACACCTGAGTGTCAAGTTTTTACACTATGTATGCCTACAACTTTCGAAGGTTGCCCTCGATTTCTCAGGGTTTCCATCATCAGATCCTGACCTGATGACTATGGGACCATCTGGCAGCTATTTCGCGTCGAACAAAAAAATAATCACGCAAATCGGTCTATAAACCTCGGAGTAATCGATGTACATACATAGAAAAAAAAAAAAAAAAAAAAAAAACATACCGGCCGAATTGAGAACCTCCTCCTTTTTGGGAAGTCGGTTAAAAATGAAACCCGCTTTCCGTTGTCACGACATAACATGAAATCGGCTTGACCGATTTGGCTGAAAATTAGAGGGGAGGTAACTTAGACCCTGGAGAAGGTTTTAGGATAGTTGTGTCACCATCCGGCTACGGGACGCGGGTGAAACCGCGGGCGAAAGCTAGTAGGTTATATATTTTATCCTGGTACAGGCATTAGTTCTCACGGGACGCGGGTGAAACCGCGAGAAAATGGCTAGTTATTCATAAACGCAATAATATTTTATGTAGGTCTTGGCATAGCATAAGCTAATGTTATCTACAATGCAGTTTAATGCTATGAACTAGAGCCCAAAAATATGTTAATTAGCAACATATGCCAGTCTTTAATGGTTTGAAGCAAGTGTAACAATGGAGCTAATGTTAGTAAAATTATCATAATACTGTGTGTAATGTATTTTTTTTTTGACGTAAAATTATAGTCAAGCAATATTATTATTTAATTTCTTAGTTGAGAATATTTTTTATTTACTTTTGTGTAAGAATTGTAGTACTAATATTGTTTAGTTGTTATGTAAACGTTTACAGTAATATTAAGCTATTACTATGCCTAGCTTACTTAAATCACATAGCATAACTGGTATATGTTATTTAGGATCAGAAACCAAACTAAAATTTTCAGAAACCCTTACTAAAGCTTCTTTGAGAATGTTCCAAAAATCAAAAATATTTTATACAATCGTACATTTGAGAGCAAGTATTGGTTCAGGATTAGACATGCAGTTATAAACGTCGTAAGCGAATTATTTATATAAAAAAGATAAGCTTTAATTGGCTCCATTGAAATTTTCAATAACCGTAAACTTATAATCATCGACTTTAAAACAATTTTCTCAAACACAGCCTAGCCTAATTAACAACATCTTGTAAGAAACAAGACCTCGTAGACATAAACAATAAAGGACCAGTCGAGTAAAATGCTGCAATTATTCGTTTCACCTAGTTTCACAAGATGAACATTTAAACTATTTAGTGTCTACAAATATACATACATAGTTTATAAAATTAAGACACTTTTGTTTTCACATAATTTGTGTCCTAAAAAAAATATCATAACTAATTTTTATATTTTTTTATATTTTGACAGCTAATCCAACCCGGTGGGGGTTGGAATACACACACTCTAACAGACATCAAAAATCAAGCAAATCTTCAAAAACATTACCCCTATAATCCCTAAACTTCTAACCCACAGAGCAAAAACTATGCAGTACTATCCAACCTCTCAATTGCCCCCGTAACATAGCATATAAATTGCGCGCCGAAGCCCATGCGACCACAGTAACTATTCCCTCACCGCAACGCCAACATCACACAAAATGTACCAAAAAGTGTTACTTCTATCACTATTCCTAACTCTAAGTTCAGCCTTCAAAGATGATCTTGGATTTCGGTATATTAGCAAAGTTTACGAAGACTGCCAGAATTCCAATGGATTTGTACCGTGTTTGAAGAAGAAGGCGATACTGTTTTTTGATCGAGCAGCAAGGATGGATGTGATACCTCTAATTGCTGGTGTGGATGTAGTAAAGACGACGAATATGGAAATGCCTACTATAAATGAGAATGATATAGAGGCAGTGTTACCGAGGAATTTGGGGAAAGATGAAGCTTTGACGGAGATGCTTTGGGATCGGATTGCAGCGTTCGCGAATTCGAGGACAGTGCAGCTGTCTTTGCCGAAGATTTCTGGACAGGACTTGAATAAAGGCGTTGAAGAAGGTAATGACATTTTTTATTATTCAAATCTAGTAAAAGTTCATTCAAGGTCAAAAGTTCAATGGTTCGAATGTTCGGATCATCAATCAACCGTAGATCAAAATTATCCTCATTGAGTTAAAAGTAGATGCATTGTTAACAAAAAAATCTAATCTTGTGAAAGTGAAAAGCTGAGTTCTGATAATTATGAGATGCTTAGCCACACTATGATTGACAGTTCGTGACCTTTTTGACCTTTACATAGCGATTGACCCATTTCCTTATATCTAGAGAAACGTTCATTCTTTACAGATTTTTATTAAATACATTTTTTTCTCAATATTTTGATCTAATCGAATTCTTTTCTATTATTCATATGAAGCTTTTCATGTTATTTTTTAATGAGTTCATAATATCAATTGCTAGCTTTCATAGTAATATCAATAACACTATCATGTATTAAACTTATCACAAAGCTGTTCCTACTACAAAAGCTTCATATTCATCATCATTATCTCTGTCGGTATCGAAGCTTTTAGTATTTAAAAAAGCTTAGTTTATCTTTTTCCTACTTTAGATAAACTTCCGAACAAAACAAACGTGCTCATCATTTGTTTTATTATCAACGGTAAAAAGTAAATTGTCACTATCAATTGCGTGAATCCACAAGTATGTCTGATTACAATTAATATGTAGATATTCATCAACATTTCCATATGTATTTACATTAGAAACGACAGTCAGATGATTCAGATGTCTGTCATAATTATCATTAATTAAGACATCTGTAATTTACTTACTATTGCGTGTTTTTACTTTACGATCAAATCAAAACTGAAAATTAGCCTAACAGCTAATATTGCATGATTATTAAAAATGCGAAAGTATCTGTGTTTAGTTTTATAGTTCATTCACCAAACTAATTTAGATATTTTATGACGCTATTTATAGTTTAAACTCAAAGGATAATTAAGGTATAAAATATGTTATATTTTTATTACCATACGATCGAACAGTTTCCTCAATTTGAGGGAAAATCATTTAATACTTAAAAATTTCAAATTCATAAGGAGATTTAATAAATACACAGGGCTAAACAACGAAAACGAAACTACTTCCAAAATAACTGTCAATATCAGAAGCTATAAATCTCAATCTACAAGCAAGCTCAAAAATTTACTTTCCCAACTACTGAAAAACGAATTACACATAATTTGGTAACTTTCGAAAATCTATACCAAAAGGCCAGACATAGATTACCCTAGAAACTGACATCTAAGAAAAAACTGACAACTCATCATTTCAACTCTGACCGGAGGCATCAAATATTATGCTGTGAGAATATGACTGTTCTCTAATATAAGGAAAAATGTGATTCCTTTCACAATTTTTAAGCATGTATAGTACATTTTGATCGAGCTATTTTGGTCAAAACTACAGTCATGCATGTTAAAGATCAATTAGAAGCAACATTTTTGAATGTTGCAACAATGTTTTCCGACATTCATCCCATACCGTTTTTGTTCAAAAAACCATTAATTTTGACAGTTTTTGTGCAAAATTCACTTGCAGTTATAACAATTTTGAAAACGCTCAGATCTATGCTAATATTATAAAGCTGAAGAGTTTGTTTGAACGCGCTAATCTCAGGAACTACTGGTCCGATTTGAAAATTTATTTCAGTGTTAGATAGCCCATTTATCGAGGAAGGCTATAGGCTACTTTTTATCCCGATACGGGAAGTAGTTCCCACGGGATGCGGGTGAAACCGCTGGCAGAAGCTAGTTTTTGATATGAGAAGACACTGGTACTCAGCTACATCAGATAAGCCAGCAATCCCCTACATAGTTAGGAAAGACTAAGCAGACAATGATGCTATGAATGACAATTCAAATGGTCGGATAAGCACGAGACTCTAGATAAGGCTAAGTATATTCTACGAGAGATCATAAATAACCTTTCTATTAAGCCTTATTTCACTTTTCCCCTGACCTTCAGACATGTTTCTTGAGCTTAACGAGCTTGAGAAAATCTTTATACATACACTTATCTAGACAATATAGTTTATAAGAGACATAGTGAGTACGATCGGCGATGGATTGAGAAAATTGTTATCGTGTTCTCAAACGTACGGTTTAAGTATTGTGTTAATGCCTTGAACGAAAGCAATTTGTAATGGTAGAACTTTATTTCAATGTGTGTTATATTCTTGTTGATTTTCTGTGGGTAATATTTGATTAACACAAATATTTATTGTCAATACTCGAGGCTTTTGATTGAGCTTTTTCGAACTTTGTCTTCTATTGAAAAGATATATAGCTATTGACAGGTACAAAATAATGCAAAATATTTATTTTAATTGAAGACTGACTGACAGACTGATGATTAATATGACTGTCAAGGGAGATGATATAAATCTTTCTAAAAAACATATTGATGCCCTCAGTAGATGTTTAATATACCCTTCCATGCTTTTCGCTATCATCACTTAACTCACTATTTGTCTATTTATAATCACCACCTTCTTCTTCCCCTTTTCCCAAGTTAATTGGGGTCAGCCACCAGATATACTGTCAAACTAAACACCTCTGATATTCAAATCTATCAAAATAACTTTAGAAAATAACCTTCCCACTAAGAGTAATCTTAAAATAACAAGCTCAAAGCTTTCTTAAGCTGAAGAGCAAAAATGCCCCTTTCACCGACATAACAATGAAATACTAAACGCGACCATCGCATTATTTTAAATCGCCATAATATAGCTGGTGATAGCCATTACAGACTTGTGGTGATTCTGTGGTATATTGTAACTACATGCTTATGTCCGCATATGTGCACTGATTTCTAATAACTGTCATGAGCTTTATGTATTGTGTTCATGGGTTTATGTTTTATCCTGTTATAAGGAAAGTTCGGGCTTGTCGTTTTGAGAAAAACTAATATTACGCATTAAAGGTGGCAGGGGATGAATTGAAATCAGGTTTAAAGAATGCTTTTTCATGAAATAAGGAAGAGGAATAGAAGAGAAATAAGGAATTTGCAAGAATGGAACCAATGCATATTTCTTTGTGGAAAAAAAAAATATGATAAACGCTTTAAAATTAAATAGGTGTTTGTACCAGTGTTCTGTGGTTATAGACGCGAATACAAAATATGTCGTAGATATACTGTGCAGTACAAATACCTAAATTATATGTTTTAACAAATTCAAAACTATCATCCAAATCTTTGTTGGTTCTTTTCAATACAGCTTTATTCCAAAGTTTTAAAATAGTATTTAAGACTTTATAGACCACGATTTCCTTAATGTTTTTTTTGCTAGTTTACTTTCTTTTTCCGCATGATCTTTCATTACGTTTGTTTCTCGTAAAACGGTTTATTGTGCATTTTAAATATCGCTTTATTGTTGACATAGATTTCAATGTTGTCTGTCTTGAATTAAAGTTATTGTTTTCTATATCTAACAGGCCTGCTCTGGCTCTTGAGCCTGATGTTCAAAATATTCAAGAATAGAAATGAGTGAATGCTGCATAATACTTGTATTTTTATTACCGCAATAAAAACAATCAATAAAATTACTAATTGAACGAAGTGTTATTTTAAAGTAACGAAACATTGCGAGCTGTAATATAATTATAGGGAAATCCATTCACTAATTAACTGTAGAAATGTTAGAAAATTCAGCTTTCCTTGTTGCAATTTTCGCGTGATTAGTTAAATTATTACCTATAGTTATGCACATGCCATCCTTTTGAGGGTAGGTAGTAGGAAGCAAGGCTTCCGAAGTCCGAATCATGTGTCACGGATCGCCAATCGCTTTGATTTCTTAATGAAATATGGTGGAAAAGTGATGATTTAGATGCTTTAGTCGGTAAAATTTATCGACTGTTTTATGCCATCAGTACTTTCTATATCATCGTTTACATCAAGCATTGTTGCAATCTTAGCATGCTTCACAATACCTTAAAATATTTGACAGACTTAGAGAGATTCAGTCATTAAAAAAAAAAACGATAAAGAATATGAAAATAAAGCAGAGGAACCGATAAAATTATTAAGAAAATACTCATAGCCAACCAAACTAATTCCAGGTCGAGGGAAGATGAAGAAAATGATGGGGATGATGATGATGGGAGGCGCAATGAAGATGGCAGCCATGATCCCGCTGGCGATAGCTGGGCTGTTCGTGTTGGCGGGGAAGGCGTTGATCGTGTCAAAGGTACCAATGATTTCATAGTTCAAAATCTAGTACTATGATTTGTATCTTATGACGAAACCGTCAGGTTCCATACTAAAATATCAAGTATTTATACTCTAAAATTTTTCCAAGCCCAAGTTGACAACGATATTCCATAACCTTTTCTATAATTATATCGATGATAGTGCTATGCTAATAAATGAACACAAACGTACGTTGCACTAGTAGAAGGAGCAAAGTTTGAACCCTAATCAGACATCTTAATCACATTAAGATTTGCGATAGTGTCCACTACTGCATTATTATGACATTTATCTTGAATAAGCATATTATCATTACCTAGAGCTATACTTATACCTATCTTTAGAGTGTCCATTCTAGATATACAAGTACTATTTAAAAAGACATTGTCTTCTTAATACCTTATAATCACATGTAAGAGAAAGTCGTTAATAACTAAACGTACATGGACAATTAAATCAGTATAAACCATTATTTTGCATTCAGCACGTACTTTAAAATATTCATGTGTTTCATTACCATGAGAAATGGACTAAACGACATCTATGGTAGTGATTTTTTTAAATTATATGGTCACGGTCACGTCACGCTTTCTTGTAAGTTTATATGTTAATTAAAGCAAATTCATTGATGATTTAAATAAAATTGAGAGTAATCTCATACTTAAATTTAAAAAAAAATCTGTACAATGGGTTTTGTCTAATAATTTTAAGTTAAACGTGACAGAAATTCGTAATTAATTATTTCCTTGAATGAAAATCGAATATAAAAACTACGAATTATGAGATTATGAGACTATGTAAAGTCTCAATCAAAAATTTTCCCATATTCATAAAACTTACACTGATTAAAAATCTGAATCCATTCAAGTTTCCAACTTTATTGATAAATAGGCACTTACCACGAACCATAAAACCGAACGACAAAGCATTTCATCTTTCATCTTTTACAAACTTTCAACCGTCTCATACTCTCAATACACTCTATTTATTCACTTCCTATTTTGCGTATCACCGGGTGTTTTTGCAGCATCAATACGGTTAGAGAAAACGCTAATTATAAGTAATCGTCTTTTCCCAGTGTATTGTCGCTCAGTGTCGTGGGAACGGAATGACGTATCATCGTCATGTGAGAATAGGCTCTTAGTAATTGTGCTTTGACCTACATTTTTGGAGACAGGAGGATTAAGCCCTACCTTTGTTCGTATTCATATATTTATTTGCATTCCATAATGTTACAATAGATCTTGAAGAGGCTTAAAGCTAGTAACAATTATGGATCCAGTTGAAGAGCCTGAGCTAGACACTATTGTACTGTCGAAGAATATTTTCAAAAAGGTGATGATGGTGATCTGTTTGTGACAGGAAATGACAATGACGATGTTGTTAGTAACGATGATTTTAGAAAAGTGATATAAAATAATGAGGTAGCTAAAGATGGTTGTAGTGAAGGTAAAACTATGTAGGTTTTGATAGTCATGTATGATACATAGATGGCAGAATGTTAGATAGAGATTACTAGGTTAGGAAGACCATATCCAAAGGCATATTGAGAGTAAATACTCGAAAGCAGAAGAACTGAATTACTTCTACTAGATTATGAGTAATGATCATGAATTCCAACTAGATAGTTACAATCATATTTTCTAAAACCTTGAGAAATCTTCTGATCATTTCTCAAGAGATAGCATTGTGAAGAAAGTATTTTAATTTCATGTTTAAACTTCTATTGATAAATTCTTTTGTACAAATAAACATTCACTTGTTTGGAATATTTTCCCTCGTTCTACTTTTGATTTCTTTTGTTCATTAAATGCCTTCTTGACTTTGGCCGTTGACTTTGAACCTCAAAATCATTATAATTTTCATTCATATAATGGTTTGTTTACTTTAGTAATTCGAAAGATTAATGTGGTCGGTTTCATAACTAGCTTCATTGTTTATTACTATGTCAACATCATTAATTTCTTCTCTTTGATCTTATCTTCATAGATATAAAATTATCTTACCTCAAGCTTGAAAGGTTAATGCCTAATTCAGCTTCAATATCAATGGATTCAAAGTTCACTTTTGCAGTATTTCCAAGAACTCATTCCCAAGAGAAAATGGCTTTACCATTAAATGTAGCATTCCATTTAAAATTAGTATCGTTAGAATATACAAGGCTATTATATGAAACTAAAGTGTTATCCCGCGGCAGAGACCTTGTGACACGAATAGAAAATGATACTTCATTGTAGCCAGCGCTTACTTACACTTCTATCTTACTAGTTATTTGTGGTTCGTAAGCTAGCGGTCCCGTAAAGTGCGCAAACAAATCTTATTATGAAAAAAAAAAAATCAAAAGAAATCTAAGATTTTACACTATAACTTGTCAAAATGACAGTCCAATCGTAAATATACTTTTAGAGCCATTTGATTGGTCGAAAATAGCTTTAACAGGAGCTTTAAAGTAGATTATGTAATCCGTATGTAAAAGTGCTGATCTATCAGGTCAACTCCTCACTTCTAACAGATTATTTTTTTCACTATTCTATCTTTCTTTGTATGATTTTATTGTTTTTGCTATCTATTTTATTTATTTGCAGAAACAATCACAAGAAATAAAAATGAAAAGCTATAAAATTTAATTGTACCTTCACCAGTAAAGTCAAATTCATTATTTTTCGTACGTCTATGAAAGTAATGGGTACTTTCATTTTCACACCTTTGAAATGTCAAAGTTCAGCTGAAATTGCTTTTTACGATAGACAGTCAAGAATACTTTGTGACAGTACTCTAGCATGCAAAAGTCTAGTCAGTGCTATTTAACAAAAAGTAGTTTTAGCTATACTGAAGGAAGTATCACCAAATTGATATTTACGGCATACAATGCGAAGTTTATCATATTAGAGTACCCGCACACTGCGGAATTTTAGTCGGCCGACAATTTGATCGCTTAAATCCAGCGCTTGATAAGTAAGGAGATATCTGGGAGTTCGCACATAGCACCGATCAGGTATTTGACCAGTATCAGACCGACTTAATACTTTGATTGAATTCACGATTTTCTTAAAAAATATATTTTCTCCAACTATCGGGCGAACTGTCGGCCGACGGTCAATCTACAGTGTATGGGCAGGCTTACTAGTGAACAAGGCGTGAAAATCATTAATAAGTCAGTCTTTACACACTTCATTGCTTGCAACACAAATAAATTACTTTCAAATTGTGCGTTTACATAGTTTTGCTTCTAACGCTACTGAAAATTCCTCTATGGCTAGAAAGGAACTGCTTTGAAATATTTCTGGTACATTGAAGTCACGATGTAGTGTTTATGTTCTTCACATTATATTATGGTTTTAAATACGAAACTTTGTTGAAGAAAAATTATTACTATTTCTCATAAAAACAGTAGTGTAAGATTTGAAAGAAAAATAGATGATAGAAAATCTAATAAGTTTTTTTTAAATACTAATTCATTGCATGTTAAAAATGCAAGCCAAGGCTAAAAAAAAAGACTTAAAGACTAAAAAAAGAGATGAAAATACGACCAAGATCTATCAAAAATCCATGAGCACCTACCGAAAGACATTTTCCACCTTATCTTTATTTATGAATCACACATTAACAGCAGCCACATCTCATCTTCACCAAGATCCTGTTCAACTTCCTCAAACACATCAACACTAAGGTTTCTACAATCTCAATGATCGTTACTCTAACAATCGAAATCCAATCCAATATATCTAAGTGCTCCACTAACGTAAGCACTCGATAAAAACTGAACATCGATTAAGTTCACATGATTGTAGTTTCTTGTATCATGTAAACTGTGTCATGAATCAATGTCAGTGTCATTGAGGGCGTTTGTGTCGTGCTCATCATTGAAGATATGGGTAAGGTGATGCGGAACTAGTGGTGCGTGTTTGTTTCTGATGCTGTTTTGGGGTTTGAATGTTAATTTGGGATGGCTTTGACATCTTCGAATAGTTTTTGATTCAATGGTCTAAGCAATATCTCCGGTTAGTCTGAAAGCCAACCCCAACAAAGTTGGAAAAAAGGCTCGGAGGATGATGATGATGGTCTAATCAATATCTTTTTTAAATCCTGGATACCTTGGATTTTTTTTAAATTTGACCATTCTTGGCTGTCGTTATGGGTAGTTAGAACCCAGAATAAAAATCCGTCCAACCTAGGAGTATCAGGATGCCCAGATGACGGGATTAAGGAGGATAAGGGGGTCAATCCAGAGTAAATCAGTATAATGTGTATCGGGTTGCCCAGGTTACTGTGTTGCAGAGTTCAGATTCGCAGACATCCCATGTACCTCTAAAACAACGTAGTTTCAGAGGGGCTCGGCAAATAATGATGATATTTTCTCTAAGGCTATAACACTCTCACTTCATTCTCATTCTCAGAGCTAAAATTGTTGACCTTACCTTCACCACAGTTTCCCTTATAATCGTCCGAATTATGTACCAAAGTTCAGTGTTCTAAGAAAGTAATTACAGTACAAATGTCAGGTCTAATGCCATTCGTGTCATTATCGTCATCATCATCATGGACTCATCCAGTTGGCACTTTCATGCGTTGTTGAACTTTGGTCGTTGTTTCTAGTATTTATGATAAGATCTTGAGTTGTAAAGTTGGTCATGATTTTGGAGATAATTGTGAACTACCTTCTTCAACTTTGTGTCCTTTCTTCTTCTTACTACTGTTTGTGAATCTTATAGGTCTTTATTGACCACTGCTTTCTTTGTTACTCTATTATCAATATTGCTTTGATCTCCTATCACATTCTTTACAAACCAGTACCTTTCTTTTAGATTACGTTAGTTAACACAGTTAATTGTTATTTACATTTCGTTAACTACCCATTTACGTGTTTTATTTACTGTTGTGAGATAACGAATTTGTTCTCAATTAATTTTTAGTTCATGCTGCTATCTTCATTGGTGAGAAGCACTTGAAAGGCAGGAGTAATTTAAATAAACTAGTAGAAAATGCATGACATTTTAATAACTCGGCTCATAACTCTTTATAGCCTACGATGCTGACACACTGACTGAGTTCTATTTCCATACTAACTGTTTCTCGCGTTTTCACCCGCATCCAGTGGGAACTTCATCCCGTACTTAGAATAAATATAGCCTATTTAACAATTGGAGATAGTGCAGCTTCTAATCTCATATTCGGAGCCTTTAGTTACACGTATAGAGGTGATGGATAGTACCCCAACGTAGTACATTAGAATGATCAAATATCCAGTCGGAATCAGACCGGCTGAAAGGTTTGATAGGATTGACAATTACAACACCAACAACATACATCTTATCAGAGAACAGTTTAGTCTACAGTCTGCGAAGGTTCCTATAATATTTATTAGTGTCCTCTTCATTCTAAAAGTTCTCTTTTATGACATATTGAACAATGTCAACCGACTGTATGATGGGAATCATTGCATGATAAAGCTAAATTTTGCACGAAATTGTTGCAATTACGTCTTCAAGTATCATTCATTCCCTTCACTATAGAAAATGATCGTAAAGAAAAGCTTTGAAACGTAACTTTCCTCGTTTATGGTATTAGCTTTATATTTATTGTCGGCTGTAGTTCAATTGTTTTTATTTATTAAACTTTTTCAACCATATCATACCTCTCTTATCTATATTCAATCTTATAAATCAAAACTTGTCATAGCAACTTTTTGGTACCTGGAATTAATTGGGCTGATTCGATAAAGAGTCGCAGCAAATCTAAATACCCACTCATCATCTCATTAGCATTTTCCCAAATCATTTGGGGTCGACTTCCAGTCTGTGATAGCCTTATTAATATCCTTATTACCAAAATAAAATGAATAATTTATGGTAACTGACACTGAACTTCATTTTCTGCATTTAACTTAGCAGATACAAAGCATTACAGGCATACCTACAAGGCATAGGTATTAAAACGACATAAAGCTTAACATATTTCTAGCCATAGTTAGTCTAATTTGAACAGCTTAGTCTAGGTCACTATCACGGAGTTAATAACAAATGGAATGCTCATATTGCTCATTTCGAATTTCAGTTTTATATAGTAAGGAGTTGGAATTAATGTAGGACAAATTGACAAATTATTATTAAAAGTCATTTCGAAAGAATGAACGGATACAATAAAGTGCTTACTTAATATGTATATATTATACATCTATAGAAAATCATAATTATCGGTCCAGTAGGCTTCAGGTAAATTATAACGATATCGACTCGATCAAAACTGACATCACACATTGTGTATATTAATTATAGACAATAGGTATAGCTAAATTTTTCCTTATTTATTTTCTGGTGACATTTATATACAGGAGTAAGTTTATTAAAATATTTACATTAATTTTAAAAAGTTAAAATAAACTTAACACAGCTAATATCATTTTTTATTTTTAGCTTTTCAGTGACAAGCATAGTTGTCACTATCCGCATAAGTGGAAAGTTCTCATCAATACGAACAATATAAGCCCAAACACGAAGTAGTTTACATATTCATTGTTCAAGTTTCCTCGACCTTCGCTAGTCTTCATCATCAGGTCAGATCCACACCTTCACCATTGCATAGTGTTATCAGACATACGCCTTAGTATAGTAAGTTCAACTCAGTCGTGCGCGCGGCCTTATGTGTGGGTAACCCTTGTACATATACAGTGACTTTGTGTGCGTGACAAGAGGTACAGTCGGGTACAATACAGTTATTTAGGGGTTGTATACGGATGTTTAAAGAAAAACAGTTATTACGTAATTTAATGTTTATTTAATTATAATGATTATGAATCGCTACTTGAAAAATCAAATGATGAATTTTCGTAATAAATTCTGACTCCATGTCAAAATGTCTATAGTATTCTTCTTTTTTCTTTTGTACATGTCGACAAGTATTACCCCACATCCCTTCATCAATTTGACTTAAACGTTCATTTATGAGTTTCATTATTTCCGTCTTATTTTGGTCGAAATTATGCGAAGCAATATTTTTTTAAATTCCCCACACATTTTGTTTACATTATTGTAAGAGATTATACCTCTTTTTACATTCTTAGTCCACACTTTTATTTATTGTCCGCGTAAAATAGGAGTATTTCATTCATCTTAGATATTACACCTTATTTATTTCTTAGATGCTGTCAATGTCAATTTGAAAAGACGTATGAGAAAATAATGAAAAACTATATTTAATAATAAAAAGCTTTGAATGTTGTTTCATGTTTTAAGACGCTTTACCTAACTCCTTAATAATTTCTCCGTGAATAACAAGTATTTTCGTAAACGACTGTACCCATAACAAAAAGCGTTAAGAACACGTCATGCTCGGACGACGTCACTGTCACACGAATGAAAGTTGTATATTTACAAGCCGACGCACACATAGGGCCGCGCGCAAATCTGAGTTGAACTATCTATATCAAGTTTTACCCTACGTATGCCTACAATTTTCGAAAGTTGCCCTCGATTTCTCAGGGTTTCCATCATCAGATCCTGACCTGGTGACTAT
This sequence comes from Helicoverpa assulta, assembly GCA_963856015.1. Classification (NCBI taxonomy): domain Eukaryota; kingdom Metazoa; phylum Arthropoda; class Insecta; order Lepidoptera; family Noctuidae; genus Helicoverpa; species Helicoverpa assulta. The sequence goes on from CAWLCW010000002.1 coordinate 10,242,056, forward strand.
GGGACCACCTGGGAGGTAAACCCTAATCAAACAAAAAAAAAATTTTGCAAATCGGTCCAGGCGTCTCCGAGTAATCGGTGAACATACATAATAAAAAAAAAATATTAAAAAAAAGATCCCGACGAATTAAGAACCTCCTCCTTTTTGGGAAGTCGGTTAAAAATCATTTGAAAATCGCCCCATTAAGTTAATAAACATTTGCGACAAACAATTTCCAATTTCTCTCATCCACACAAACACACGTACACTCCATTTCCTACAACATCCTCGTCACAGCATGCTTTAGCAATCACGTTGTAAACTTTCTACACGATTAGGGCATTCTAAGGGCAATAACTCGGATTCTAGTGCTCATTGAAAGTAATTAATGAGGCCTGTAATTGCAGCTGCCTGTTTAAGATAATCGCCTGTCTATTAGAGAAATTATTGTATGTGTTTGTGCAGATTAATGAATGGGAAGTTTTTCTTAATGAATAGGTGGTTTCTTTTCCTTTGAGTGTAATTTGTTTTTTTAGTGAGTGAATACTCATCTAAAAAAGGAATGCAAATAAATATCCAGAACTGTGTTTCTGCTTCTTTAAGCTGTGCCCTTTCTATGCTACAAAATATTCCATGTGTATAACGTATAGAAAATAATGGGGAATTAAGTATTAAAAACATATGTAGATACCCTCACATATTCGTATTGTTTGTCAAATAAATTAAAAATTTGGTTTTTCCATCTTTTATAGTGTTATCTTCCTGATTTTCTTGATTACGTTTACGAAGCTCATTAAAGAAGAAATTTACAATAAAACCACTGCAAAACGTACACAAAATAATTAGCTAATCATCCACAATTACCCATAATAAACAAAATAATCATTACACATAGAAAGTCTTATTTGCCATGTCTGGCACTGAACTCACGAACGTTCGGGTCAGAGAAAGCTGATGTACCTATGATAACTGAGCCATTACGGTGTGGGAACAAGCGGGTATGGCGGATGTTTTCTATGATGATATCCTGAGGGGACTATTAGATGGATTATTATTTAGTAGTAGTTGGTTGTTGGTCTAGTAGCCTCATAGCGCTACTGCTGCGCTCAGAGACTCGCTTCGAGTTCCAGATTGGGCAACTTTTACCAGATTTTACAAAGCAGTCAGGAGTCTGTAAGTTAGAGAGCACGTTAATGTTGGTTCTGGGCCTGATGTCTCTCCGGTCTTGTCGGATTTCCGTCCCATGAGAGTGATGGAATGGGGAGTGCTCGTGTGTCTGCGCAAATGGTCGTGCAATATGTCCTACGTAGCTGGCTGATCTCCTTACATCGGTTGAGACGCCATTATTATATCATAGATCTTTAAAACAACAACAAAAACGTGACGCACCACGTCTTATAAAAAAATATGTCAAGAAACTCCACAAACAGTTGTCAAGTCGTTACTACCGATAAGTAACATAAAACCAAATATACATATACTCAACCACATTGTAGGTCAGTACAGAACCTACGTCCCCACGTTCAAAAGTCGTGCCTCACAACCACTAAACCCACCAATTGTTAAACACAAATTAAAAACAAAAGCCGTTCACGTAATAAAATACATAGTTTTGTTATCAGCAGTTAAACAACTGGGTCAAATCGTTATTAAACATTCGCGTGTATAAAATAGTTTATTTACTTTAGTTAAATAAATGTAGGTTACAGTTTGTAGGTAGGTATGTTTGTCGCCCTAAAAAAAATATCATTTTAACTGAACCAAATCATCACTAATTTTCGCCATAGTCAAAATAAGATAGATTTTTTAATTAAAACTTAAATATTTAACTATACAAGGTGTTGATTTGCATTTGTGCCATATTTCAGGAGGAGGTCATAAAATACGTAAATAATCGATTGGAATTACAGTAGACGGGAAATAGCTAATATGCACTGTTTTTTTTTGTCATTGTAATGTCGTAGTATTTCAGAAGTAATCCAATTTTATGAATGATCGTTGCGTATGCTTTGTGTTTGCGTTTGTGTGAGGGCGCAGCACGAAGGCCTTTTAAGGCCTTTTAAGGCCAGTTACACAGGCGCCAAGTTTAAATACGGCTAGAAGACATTGACGGAATTCCGAAAAAAAATTAACAAATTTTATTCCCGTGCCTGGATAATTAGCCTTGGAGTGTCGTGGCGGGATGTCGCCGGTTCGATTCCGAGTTCAAGTAGATTTGTTAGTATGTTTTAATGGAGTTTTAAGGGTTGTGATTTTATTGTTTAGCTTGAGGCTTACAAAATCATGCGTTTTTTAAAGAGGAAATCATAGTATGATGGTCCTAGGTTAATAATTGAGCTAAAAATAGTAGCCCAAAGTTCATGTATTAATGTACTATTTTCATGTCTACATCTAAATTATTTTTGGGAACAAACAATCACTAGATACCATCAAAAAGAATGAAGTAATTACAAAACAATTAAAATATCAAGTCATTTAATTGTGTCACATGTGTTTTTATCGTCAACCCTATCTAAAATATTAGCCATCTGAAATCCAACCTTATAGTCTTGGATATAAATACCATTTCCCTATGTACTATATAACCACGTGAGGAGAATTTATTCAAATGGTATTGTGAACCTTATGGCTAAGAAAATAAGGTACATAATATCGAGTGTGATGCATATAGGAATTTAATAAGTTCTGAAGGCGTACGTAAGCGGCCTTCAGTGTTCCATACTAGTTCCATTTGCTTCGGTTATTCGCATTTTAATAAATAGTAGTGTTGCTAGGGTTAGGGAGAATTGCTGGATTTTGGGGAAAAATAAATATGAAATAGGTCAGAGAGCCTGTCGCTCCTTGTAAAACTCTGGTTCTAACCTGCATCCAGTAAGACTGGAAACTGACTCCAACATTAGGGGAAAGGCTAGGCAGATGATGAAGGTTAAGACTTTCAGTATAACAAAATACATTTAAATATATTGTTTTGCTAAAATATCGGCCAGTAAAACATAAATGCTAAAAACAGCCAAAAACTTTTAGCGCAAAAAATTTAACCAAGTCTAAAAACAAACCACCTTTAAATCATGGTTTTTTCATTACCTCCATAAACAATAAATCTACACTCACACAATAAAACAATAATCAAGAAAATCTTCTATAGAAAAAAACAAAAGTTGCACACAAAAGGGTTAAATCGATTTCCAACCTAGCAACACGATCGCCCGACTCGCAGTCATCTCACTGCAGCCGAACGCAGCACTCGCTCCGAAAGTCGCTCAAATAACCGAAGTCGTTTTCGAAGTCGATCAAATAATACTGTCAACTCAAGTAAATCTCGTGCGGCTTGTGTTCATACTAAGCCGTTCGAGATTTACTTAGGCTGATGGTAGATTTTCGTCTGTTTTCGTCGAAAACACGTGGTAAAGTTTTCTTTTTAATATTTATTTATTTGTTTTGTTTCTTTTTAATGGCTTTGCGTGTTTTTAATGAGCATTTTCACTACTTGATTTTTAGGTTTTTTAATGTGTATCTTTATAGTTTAGTTTATTTTTATAATCCACTAGCAGTTTGTCCGTGATTTTCCCCGTGTCCCGTAAAACCTTCTGCTCGTACCGGGACAAAATATAACTCATGTTACTCGAAAAGAGTGTTGCTTTCCAACAGTGAAAGAATTTTTCAAATTGGTTCTGTAGATTTAGCTACAAACAAACAAACAAAAAATGTTTCCTCTTATATTACTTATATTAACGTAGACATGTTCATTTCAGGTTTTTCGTGACACAAACATGTTGTAACATTTATGTAATACAAAAGTGAATGGTCTGAGTTTAAGTTAAAACAATATAGGTACACACATTCTCAGTATAGTACGTGCATGCTCCAATGGTTTCGTAGCTGTAAACACGGCAGTAAAACCTTGAGGTTTGCGGTTCAATGTTCTTGTTTGATCACGACTTGAATGCTGTTGTAACATCACTAATTAGTAATACTAATTAGTACGTCACTAATATAATAACTTCCCCCCTGTTAACAAATGCTTGCACATTAACTCGTGTTCAACCTTGTCTTAATAATTGATTTAAGAATATTAATTATTATGATTGTAAATCTATTAACACCAAAACATAACTTTGGTTCGCAAACGACTAGTTATTTCTTCCGGTTTCACCTGTGTACTGGGGGGACTCCTTCCCGAATTCAGATAAAATATACCCTATGTCACCCGAACATAGTACTGCGTCCCGTGCTGTGAAATAATTTTCTTATCAACACCTCGATGGCGCAATGGTCACCATGCCGGACTGCCGAACCTGAGGTTCCGGGTTCGATTCCCGGTTCGGTCGACATTTGTGTGATGAGCATGCTTGTTGGCCGTGTTTATCAGTTGTGTTAGCACCTATAACACAAGTTAATTAATAACTTAGCATGGGGCTAACCAACCGTGTGTAAAAAAGGTGTTCTGACATTATTTATTATTTATTTATTTATCGGTTCAGTAGTTTGAGAGATTTTAGGGTAAAAAACAATTAAATGTTTGTTTAGATAACTCTCACTCAGGCACCTTTAAAAGAACCCATAACATTTTTATTTCTATCACTTTTTACCCCACAATTAATGGTAAACATCACTATACTTTATATACTACGATGTATGAAATGTATCTAGAACGAATTATTTCGTTTCGTTTCACACCTTTTAACCTCAAAACTAGAACACATTGATAAGCACTCAGAGTCTACATACATATGTAGGTATATGTATTTATATGTAGGCAACAATAAAAACAGCAACTAGACTATTTCAGATTGACATTTATTTTTAGGCTATGTACGTATTGATCGAAATTGATTTCATGTTTTTGTTTGGTTAGGCAGGTGCTGATAATTTAGTACTTCATGTCTGTTAAACATGCTAAGTCCTTAAATACTTATAGCATAGAGGTTTTGATATTTCAACAAATCTCTTCTTCTTCTTCCTGCCCTGTTCAACATTTTATATTGGGTTGTTATGTTTTCCGCATTCATTCCTCTCTATTAGATCATCCGTTCTCATTCTTGGCATACTTCAGGTAGGTAATGCATCAATCTTTTTTTCGGTCTTCCGAAACTACGCCATCCATCCACATTCATACTCAACACACTCTTTGTGGCATGTTTTTAATCTCTTCCAACTTGCTTCTCTTAAGTATAGTTTTTTTTTCTCCCTAATCTTTTACCTCACTCACAACTTTCCATACACCTGTAACATTCAACCATTTTATAAAAGAACTACCAACAACAGTACCTTGATAATGCAAATGAACAAGCGCTTGTTATCTCAGCTCGACACACTTGCTGTCAAATATTCACATATTTTTGCATACCTACACGATAAGATATCTTTACTACATAGTCCTAAAGGTCATTAAACAGAGTCCTGATCTTAGAGTTGTGACCAACCGGAGACGCCATCGGTGTGCCTTGCTCTCTTCTAGCCACTGGGCATACCACGTATGTACTGCTGATGCATGAATGAGCTATCACTATTTATTGCATAGCCTTGCCTATTCGTAAATTGTGAGACTCTTTCGCATAGAGATTTGTGCCCAAGACACCCATATAAATTATACTCGAACAAAGCCAGAACTGTTTGCTAGTAACATATTATTCAGTATTAGCCTGAAGAAAACCTTACAAGAGCGGCTAGGCGGCCGTGGTATTAGATTATGCACGTATCGTGCAAAAGGGTTGGAAAAGGCTTAGCTTGTTACATCATACTTGTAAGGCTAGTGATGTCTCAAGAGGTCACTTTAACAACTTTCATATTGAACTTATTGAAGAATGAACTTATTCAGTTTTCAAAAAAGCATGTTAAATCATCATCATTGTTTTGTTTTATTTTAATTTAATTTATTTTAATTGGTTTGTTACTATAATTCTAATTTTAATTGTTTTTTTTTTTAAATAATGTCATATTGTTTTTTTGTATTATTGTAATTTAATGCATGCTGTGATTTCCTATAATTAAGGAAACACAAGAAAAGATAATATTTGTTCCTAAAACTTGTCTGTAATGTGTATTTCTTGTTGGAAATCCAAATAAATAAATAAATCCAACATCCAACAATGTTGGGGTCGGCTTCCAGTCTATCCGAGTGCAGCTACTGTTTTACAAAAAGCGACTGCCTATCTGACTTCCTCAAATTAGTCACCCGGGCAACCGAACCCCTTGGTAAGATTGGTGGTCAGACTTACTGGCTTCCGACTACCCGTAACGACTTCCAAAGATGTTCAAATGACAGCCGGGACCTACAGTTTATCGTGCCTTAATAATGAGGGTTTTTGAAATTTTTTCTGCCACCGGGTGGCGCCACGTATGCGTCTGGTCCAAACAGCTGTCAAATAGTATGGAATTGTAGGTGCCGAACTTATTGTTTATTGAAATTCTGTTATATTGGAAGTGTTATTGATTTTATTATGGACTACGGTCAGAATAAGGTTTCCGAACTAAAAATTGAGCTAAGAGAGAGGGTGCAAAAGTCACTGGTACTAAGGAAAAGCTTGTTGAAAAATTTGTTAACACAATATGATTTAGTTTTTTTTATTTACTCAACCGCAATAGTAAAACAATAATGCAGTGCTTTAATTATAAAATAAAAAAAACACTAAAATCGTTCACTATTCATAGTAAAGATAAGCACTTTGACAGTTATCTGGACCTGACGCTCGGTGCTGCCACCTCGTGGATTGCCATTTTAGAAAACCCTCATTGGAAACAACACGTGTTCTTATTTTATTGTTATTTTTCTTTAGAATTCTAGGAAATACAAATCAAATCAAGAACCTCATAATTAATAGCTACACTTGGCAACTATTACCTCAAACAAACCATAACTGTATAGCAACAAGATTGTATGGAAGACACCATACATAAGTAAATGCATTTCCAAGAAAACAAATTATTTATTTCATTACCTACGTCATGCTTAAAGTCGCACACTGAAGACTAAACAGTCGGCCGACTATTGACCCGAAGGTTGGGCAAAACATTTTTTTAAGAAACTCTTGACTCCATTTAAAGTCTTCGTTCGGTCTGATACCGACTAAATACCTGATGTTTGTAATGTGCGTACAACCATTCATCTGCATACTGATTTATGAGCTTCAAACAAATTATCAGCCGACTAAAAGTTTTCAGTGTGCAGGCACTTAAAGTGGCAGCCATTTCCTCGGATGCAGTAAATTTTCAGCGTTTTCAGGTCAGGAAATCGACCGTATTTGATGAATTTTTAAAATAGTAAACTTGGTCTGGGTAAACTTTGTAGAAGCTGCTTATTAGGCTCTGAAACATTTATTAGGTTTATTTTTGTTGCACCTTGTACTGTAAATTGTTTTGTTTATTAAGTTGTTTGTTTGTTGGGGTAGTTAATTTTATTAGTAGGGAAAAGATAAAATATGTACATACCTTTAATAATTATGTTGATCAGTAGGTATATTTTTATGTGCCTCTAAAGTGTGGCTATTTTAAAGTGCTCTACTTTGTTATCTAGTTTTTTTGTGGGCTAGTTGTGTCAAATATTATCAAACCTTTACCAACTAATTATTATTTTCTATTATCGGCTTTGTGGATTTAAATAAATTTTCGCAAAGCAGGAGTCTAACTGATACACCTCTTACAGTGGAATGACTCAAAAATTATAGGTACATAATTATGAATCTATCGTAAAAAATCCATCATCGTCATTATTAGCCTTTTCATCGTCCCATTACTGGGCACAGGCCTCCTCTCACATAGAAGGATTGAGCGTTAATCACCACGCTTGCTCAATGCAGGTTACATTAATTGCCTTACATGTACCTCATCTGCATCATCATCATCCTCTGAGCCTTTTTCCCAACTATGTTGGGGTCAGCTTCTAGTCTAACCGGATTCAGTACCTCATCTGCATCAACCACAAAAAATCTTAAATACCTCTTTTTCAAATTCCAGATCGCTCTCCTCCTATCTGGGATCATGCTCCTCAAGAAGTTGATGTCAGCGAAGAGTGGTGGCGGCGGTGGTGGCGGCCATGATAGTCACGGCTGGTCCTCTGGTGGTAGCAGTGGGGGGTGGGATAGGCGCGCGTATGATGAGCTGCCTTACTCCGCGTATAAGAGGGAGTAAGACTCCTCTTTGGAAGGCAATTTGGGAGTAGGTTTTGGATGGTTTGGTATGGGTATTGGATACTTTGAGTTTGGAGTTTATTTATTTCTACTAGCCGTCAATGGAGCCCGAGTGCCAGATTTCAAAACATAAGCAATCTGATGGCCGGTGATGTAGAATTGACTTCCAGTCTTCGGCTATGTTTAGTGATTTCTTAAAAATTACAAAACAATTTCACCATTGAATAAAATTACTATAGATATGTAACATTTTTGTCTTCAGGTAACATTTTTGGAAAAAACATCTAGGCTACAAGAAAAGTTTGTTATGTCCAAAAAACTCTCCCTATTAATCATCTCTCACCTGATTATTATTAAAACGAAGTATTAAAGCTCTTATTTAGAGGTAGATGTAACCTTCATGCAAAGTACTGAAATAAACCCTTTTTTTTTTGGTATCCAATAACCAATATCAAGTTAACCTGTAACTTAATTTTACGTCCAAATATTAGACAACAATTTAATTTATTTTAATGTACTTATAAATAATCTTTTTACATACGGGACACTTGTTTTTTTTTTTTATAAAATTAATTTTTTTGTGCTTATAATAAGTAAATAAATATTCGATATAATTTTGTAGGCCCACCATTCAAAAAACAGGTGCCTCGTCTTTTGTTATTGTACTTTAAATAAATAAATATGTTATTTATTAAATAGAATTTTAAAAAAAGGTGCTCTTGTATAATAATAATCGTTTTCAAAAAACGATTTTTGGTACTTTTTGTTAAAAGGTTTAAGTATTTATTTTTAGTTTTAAGTAACGACTGTCTTATTTAATTTATTTATTGCTAATTATTTGTGCCTGAATACTCAATAAAATATAAATAATTTATTTTAGTTTAAATATAAAACATACGTATTAAATGGTGATGTGAATCATGACAATAGTATTGTGAAATAAATGTTGATCTATTTTTATACAGGTTAATAAAGAAAATAAAACTAAACATGGTTGTAACTATTTCACCAGCTCCTGCTCTACCCGCATTACTAAGTTCTCTTAGGAATTACCCCCGGGTAATTGCATAATAGCCTTTATTCACGATTTTAAAAATCTTTTAGTGCAAGATCGGCTATATAACACTGAAAGATTTTTTTTTAAATCAGCCTAGCAGTTCCTGGAGTTGGCACGTTTAAGTAAACGAACTCTTCAGCTTTATAGTAATAGTACAAAGATAATAGATTTCTATAGTGTATTGCTAGTTATGGTACCATTTAATTCCATAGTATAGTATCCTTAATCTATTTTCCTAACGCAGCCTTTTATTTTAATAAGTACGTGAACGAATTTATAAAATGAGTAGTGGTTTCATAGCGTGCCCTAAAAGATACAATAAACTAAATGGCCATGTAAAATAATATCTTTTATACTTGATGAATACACCACTTATAGATAAGTGGTATTTCTCATCAATTTAATACTTGCAAAGACTGGGTTACTGAAAAAAAAAATGATCGCGTGTCTGGCCTTTTTAACTATGTTAGGGTCGCTTTTCAGCCTAAGTCGATGCGGCTGAGTACCAGTGTTTTACAAGAGCGACTATCTCCCACTAATCCTTGTTAAATCTGGTTGTCAGACTTGCTGGATTCTGTATAGACAACAGACCCGTGTCGGCGGCGCGCGTTGTTCCACGCGCTCCTCAATGAGACGTCAGCAACCCCAGCATAGCCCAGCAGGGTTAAGGCCTGCCGGGGCTGCGGGTTGTTCGAAAGAGTTACCGCGGCCCTGGTACATAAAAGGCCTACGACGGAACACGACGGTTTTTAGTCAGTAAGAGTCTGCCACTCCCTCATTGCTGCTAACCCACAGCGGGGTACATTTGATGATTTTTGACGTCGTTAAAAAAAATACTTTCTGGATTGGACAAAGACCCACCTATTGCAAGAGTCTTCCGACTTCCGACACGGAGGAACTTCTCTTGACAAAGATAGTCATGCATCCACGCACCGACCGCGCCACGCGTTGCTCAATCTAATCGATCAGAACCATGCAACTCTTTACTTAGCCACAAGCCCCAACAAGATGCCTAAAATATCTTCAAACATAAACCTTACCAAAACAAGACCATTTCAACTCCAAAACCTCTTATCACTCAAATTTCCATACAAAGTACCATCGAGGTACCAGGGGCCCGATTCTCCTAATTTTACGTAAGCGACATACGATTCACGTTCGACTCGATTCGACTGAGATCCAATTTCGACTCGATTACGATTGAAGCGTATGTGGCATTCCGCTATTTTTTCTGTGTTATTGTGAAATAAACGTTTTTATCCTTTTCTATCATTCAATAATGGATCATATTGTACAGCAAACTACCGTATAGACCAAAATCACCAAAATAGCAGACCAATCGCACACCAATCAAATGTCAATCGAATACGATTGGTCTTTTATTAGTAGCAGACTGCCCGATATGGTAAAAACTGCTATTATGATCATATTGCGATTCGATTTCTATTCGATTTTGACATTATTAACTTAGGAGAATCGGGCCCCTGTTTGTAGCAACTGGGTCATGAACCCATGCACTGCAGCGGCCTGAAGCCTTCAACTGTAGGTAACTATACCTTCGTGAAAGGGTAATGTGGCTTGCAGACATTGATTGATTGCTTTGCTCACGTGTGCAGGCGATTTTGTATAGAAACGATAAAGAGTTTGATGTAAACGGTTAATAGGGAAATGGGTTGAATGTTAATTTTGACTGTTTGGTTTTTATTGAAGAAAAATCTGAACTGATTAAAATAACGTTTGCCATTGCATGGCTTATAGACATAAGTAAGTATGTACCCGTAATAGAACTGTACATAATAAGTAATGACTGAATGAGTAGATAGGAACACTGCTACTTAATGATTTACTTAATTGAAATCATAATTAGGTAGTGATTGAATATATCTCCGAATACTTAGTCCCTTGTTAAAAGAAAACTACAAAGAATTACCATGAAAACTGAATAAAGTGCATACCCGCAACTTGAAAACAGCGCCGTCTATCTACACGAGTAAGAACTACGTGCTTAGAATTTCAGGTGACCAGCACACTATATCGATGACACTACACAACGACCCATTGTGTACCCAGGGACGCAGTGTTTATTATTGCGATCCTTGTTAATGGGGTTTTATAGAACAAGAGTAGCTAAGAACAGCTACCTCCTATGAAAAACTAAATGTTAGAACCCTCACTATTCGCATTAGGTATATACGGTTTATTTCAACAAGCAAATATATCTGTTGTTTAAACAGGTAAGTCAACTGACAGATAAGTTATTGAAATCCACCTGTAGTCAACAAATATTAGTTAGATAAGTATAACAAACTTCGGTACCTACTAAAAATACAACAACTTAAAAGGATACCTCGTTGCGATGTTCACGGGCGAACTGGGTAAATGGTTGAGAGGGATAGAACTATGCGATAGCAACGTAAATAGATAGAGAGAGGAAACATGCAACCTGCTCGAAAAAAAATAACGTAAGCGCCATACTAAATAAAAATTTATTAAAAATTCAATTTTATGTTTCTTTAAAAACTGATTTCTGATTAATGTTTAATAAGATATTATCTACATTCTTCATTATTTTAATGTGACAGAAAGTACATGACTACGACATAGAATTCATAAAATGTTATTTTTAGAGGTAAGTTCTGATTTTTTTTCTATCGAGAAAAGTTACTTGTTTTATGTTTTTGTCTTCGGATTAATCTAGGTAATATAGTCAACAAACACATATCAAAAAAAGTTAATTATTCAAATAAGTATTCTTAAATTAAAATTAACTTAAAAAAATGTTGAATTCCGAGGTAGCGCCTTAAGCTCAATGACACGGCTATCAAATTAACGCTACACACAAAAGAAAAGAATTAAGAAGTAATTAACACAGACAATGCGTCCATCATATGAATTTATCGTTCATTAGCTCGTTACTAAATGACAATACCAAACAAATGCTATGATTGGCAGAACACGATACGTTGGCAATATACGGGGAGGTATTGTGTGAAACGCCGTGACTTTATTCCATTTGATAGATAATTATTTTATTTGATAGATGGCCTTAAGTATTTGGATGGATATAATTCTTGAAAATGTATAAATTAAAAAAAGTATAATATTATATCAGTACTGATAAATTCGAAAGTCGAGCTAAGCATAAAACATAAAAATTCACTTAGCGTGATTAATCTGTAGACTATTTATGTCTGACAGTCAGAATAACAAATCGGTGTCGTGTTTCAAAGGGAACCTTGATAGGCAGTAAGTAGCTGCATTTAAAAACCCTATGTGGTACCTACTCATCTGCACCCGGCTTGCTTGAAAGTTCGAAAATGTGGACAAACCATTAAACATATAATATCTTTTAACCGTTCAAAAAGTGCTGATTTCCAGCCTACTTTGAATAAATGACTTTTGATTTTATAAAATGGCCGTTCAAATATTAAAGTCCTCGCCATCACTCCAGTCATACGAAAAATTGTGGAATTATTGAATTTTGCATGTAATTACTCAACAATGGCATTTTATTTTCCCCTTAAAAGCGATTTGCGGTTGCGTTAATAGTAAAATTTCAACCCGTATAATCCACATACACATTCACTTTCCTAAATCCACGCATATCAGGTAATTATCGAATAACTATGGAAGTGTAACAACTTCCGTCGCCCAAGCGTTTTGCACGAACAAATACATAAGTATGTATGTTTTACGCACGATTGTGTACTACAAACGCACTGAACATTTCAGTTGAAAAACAACGAAGGAACTTTGCATGTTTCCGTATTTTATTCATTTACAGTATATTCGTTACAATTGTAAATGTAATCTTTGTGAAACCATCAAATAATGTATTTAATCAATACGCCTGGGCATTATATACATATAAGCAATACTTATACATAAGCTATTATATACAATCAATACGATTGACCATTTCAGACATTACAAGTCCAAAATATACTTAGGAATTAGACACATAAGTAATATCACAGTTTAAAACTATCCTGACCTGAGTATCGAACTCGCACACTCGTACTTGAGGGACAGACTTTAGCTATTAGGCCACCACGACCTCGTAAAAATTTACGGAATGCTGAAAATAGTCTTACAGTTTAACGCAGCCAAATCATTGAACCCAGTGCATAGATCCAAGAATATTTTATTAAAAAAACCCACTAGCATTATTTAAATGCACATTCTTTGCCGGTAAATACCGTGTCAATATTCAGTTGTAACGCAATTACACAGATTTACGACTGCTAGTCATCTTAATTCAGCATTAACTGTTTTGTTAATCTTTTGTATTAACGCTAGACACGCACTCAGGGTTCCGTAGAGAATTTCTTATGAATTGTTGGTAATGTGCAAATGTTTGACAAACTAACAAAGATAAAACGTTAAGTATTTTTTTGTTTGTTTGTGATTGTTTTAATCAACATCATCAGCCTATTCAACAATTGCTTTCTGCAAAAATAAAAAATAAAACATCCATAAACTAGCCATTCGCCTAAAAAGTGCTATTTATTAAAAAAAGTTACCAGCTAGAGCGTTTTCAGACTTGCGGCTTTTTCGCTCAGTTTTGGATGCTGAAAATACCCGAGCGGAAAATCCGCTTTTCAGAAAACGCTACACTGTTTTGCCATTACGCAACAGAACCCTAATAGTATTGTTCCCTCCGTCTATTAATTACAGGTTCTTTAAAAGGCGTTTTGTAATGCACTACGATGGCATAAGTAGTTTGATATATTCGTTCTTGGTTATACTAGCATCTAGAGTTGGAAATGCTCTTAAGATTCGTATTGATTAGATAACTTGATCAATAAATAAAAACATGTTGCAGAATTTTCTTTTCTCTATAGGCATACTAATATTTCAAAGCTCAAATCTCAGGAGCTTCGGGTGCGATTACAAAAAGTTTTTGAACCAATTTGGGACACAGAAAGTCTAGGAGCCTATGTCCTATTTCAGTATATAGACTTTATGTGTCCCAAATTGGTTCAAAAGCTTTGGCCTGAAAGCGGGTCAGGCAGACAGAGTTAGGTTCGCATTCGTGAAGGGCGGTCTCCTGATTTTCAGCCTACTTTTCTTTAAATAATTTCTTGTCTTTATTTACAATATTAAGGATTTATTCTTTGGAAGCTATTCTATGGTAGTAGATGTATTAAATGAAGGTTTAAGCTCGTGCCTGTACACTTAGGTCTACGACACTACTATAAGACAATACTCGGACACTACCAGTACGTTTTGTGAAGTTTCGTAACTGACCCGAATATTCTGCAACCTAACTTGGGTCATCGACCATCTAGTAGGCACACTTACAAAGCCATATTTAGCTACGCTATATTATGCTTGCATTGCCCTAGTTAGAACTTAATCAATTCAGCCCCTTTCTTATCGTACACTGCAGTTCACTTATGAGGCCACCTACTTGTATGAATTTAGATGAGTACTGAAAAAGAGGAAGTTAATGTAAGCAAGCAGCATTGTAGCATTGTTTGAAAATGTTACCGAGGTAATTGAACACAGGCTTCAAAAAAATACATGGATGGTTTGTAGAAGTCAGAAAAACCAGCACCCATTTGATGGTGCAAAATAATATTTTGTTAATCAAGGTAGTTTATTTAAAATCCATAAACTGTAAATTTGTCAAAACTAAGTTAAACATGTTAAAAATTTAATCATAATTATGTGGGAACCAATTTGTTCTCACAAGATGCAGCGGGAAACAGCATTGTAAAAGTAAATAAAATCGCACTATTTTATAGCCTACGTTTATGTTTACTATCGAGCATTGCTGATAAGTTTTACTGCATCCACATTTAGTATCACTATAGATCGAGATCTCACATTATTATTATGAAATATAGTATTTTTTTGTACCCATAAGCAAAAATGATCCTTAACAGTCTTCTTCGATAAATGGCCTAGCTAACACTGAAATAATTTATCATATCGCACCATTGGTTACTGAGAAAAACATCAAATTAAGATTGGTATTTTTTAAAGTAAAATGTTATAAAACTTAAGTACGTATACAGGGTGTGTCGTTCACAAAGTTATACACCGTGACTTTTTATATAGCATTAATTAAGGTAATAGGTGCAAAGAAAAATAAATAATACATTAGAAATAAGAAACATCCTGTTAATAATGTTTACGTATCAAACGGTAGAAAGTAGATACCTTCAAAGTGCTTGAGTCGAGTGATCGTTCCATCTCCATTTTTTACGAGACAAAATTATCTACGTCATGCGTCATAATAATGAATATTTTTTTATTTTTTAATTATTCAAATCTCATAAATAACATTTTTTTTTCTATGAACGTTTACTAGTCATTGGATACATGAAGTTGGCTGCCGTTGTAAGACGACTAAAAAGTCACGGTGTATAAAACGATGAAATGTTATTACATAAGCTTCTAAAAATTAAATTAAATGTATGATTGATAGTATGTAATCACGTAAGCGGGTAATCGAGTTACTAAATTGTAATTTTTAATAAAATTGTAGTTACCAATTCACTTAAATAACAATCTTACCCAGTTAAATACATAATATAATAATAGTTATTTGTTATACAAGAGTGCAAAGTTGCTTTTTAACCGCGGACTCAATTTTGATGACCGAGCAAGCGAAGGATTCTAAAATTGAAACACGAGCATAGCAAGTGTTTCAATAATTAGAATCCTGAGCGATAGCGAGGGAATCAAAAGAGCACAAGGTGAAAAATCTTTGCACTCGAGTGCAACACGTAACTTTTCATCCCACCTCATCGAGGAAATTTCTAAACTCAAAAAAAGAAAATGGCACGCACGTCACACATGGCATATTAAAATGTATTTATGCAAAAACTTAGTTTAAAAATGTAATGAGGTTTAAAATCGACCTCATAACAATAAAAAATAATAATTTCATCCTACTCGAGGAAATTACTAAATGCAAAAAAAAAAAACAAAATGGCGCGCACATAGAGTATCAAATTAAAACAAAGTACCTATTGAAGTTCATTTATTTGAAAACTTAAAATGAAACTAGGTTAAAAATCTATGTAAAAACAATAATAAAAATTACTTAATTAATTGAATAATTATTTTAAGCAGTATTTTATTTGTTTAATATGTATTTGTTTGAAAAATCTTATCAAGATTATATTGCTCTTAGGTGTGCAATACTCCATTTGTGACAGTGGAGTATTGCACACCTAAATTCAAATCACTTTGCCGCTCTAGAGGATAAAAACGGCTTTTGCGGTCAGATATCAAAGGGTAAAACTACTCTTTCTGAAATGGTGGGATGAAAAAATACTTTATTGTCATCTATCAAAATTGACTATAGACAAAAACCAATTATCCAATGACACGACAAGTTTTCCAATAATTTTCCACAAACTACAAACACCTAATGATCGACACAGCCATCAATCATATTTAGAAAATCCCATCAAAATCGATTCATGAGTTTTCGATCACCCCCATCACTTTCATTGAAGATTAGTTAAGCACTTTATATTATCACACAACCAGTATTAGCAAGGGGCATTGGGATGCCGAAGAAACTGAGTAGGTCATATAGGTAATCGCTCTATGTTAAATACTGGTACTCATCTGCATACGATCAGTCTTTAAGATTACCTCGATATAGTCGGGAAAAGGTTTGGCAGACCAAATAGTTTTTAAGATCATCAACATCATCTTAGCCTTAAGAAATATACTGCTGAACGTTTATTTCTTTATCACAAACACAAATATACTTACAGGTACACAATGCGGATACATAGGCCTCCCCGTGGGGTTGTGAGATCGCCTATCTGACCACCTCGTTTTTAGCCATCCAATGATGCGCTTACCAGTCCGTGATCTCCTTATCTGACTTTTTAACGTCCTACTGCTGGCCACAGGCCTCCTCTCACAGAGACAAGGATTGAGCGTTAATCACCACGCTCGCTCATGCAACACTCACATCTTACTTATTTTGTGATTTCAGATTTTATAGTCCAGGTTTCCTGTAAAACTCTGGTACTCAGCTACATCTGGTTAGACTGGAAGCCGACTCCAACATAGTTGGGAAAAGGCTTGGAGGATGATGATGATGAGTCCAGGTTTCCTCGAAACGTTTCTCTTCAGCTTGCAATCAGTCTTTACTGCCCAAGATATAGGTTCTTAGAAAGTACATACAGACTTGTTTTAAAACGTTGTATTCGTATTTGCTTGACCTGTAATCGAACCCATACACTCTTACTTGAAAGAATGGTGCTTTACCTTCTTGCTAGACCACTATGACTCTCCTCTCGAGTAGTTAATAGAAAGATTATCTTAAGATAATGCTTTTTAATTACTATCACAGTGTAAATAATGAAAGGAGATAAGCAGTAAACACACTCGTTCAAGTAATTGTATAGTGTATGCGTCATTATGTACACGATTTACTCGATTGTGAAGAAAAAAGGAGGGTAATGATTTTCAAATACTTGTTGTTACGTGTGTAATGGTATGGTATGGGATGGTTTTATTTTCTTCGAATGCGTTCGTAATAAGAAAGACGACATGATAATGAAGTAATTTAAAGTGTCTTAGATCTTATCATAATTTTTGACTAACAAACACTTGCAAAAAATTGGGCAAAATATTTCTACTTGCCAAAATTGTATTTTGTAAAAAACAAAATATTACATATTAGGTCACGACGATAGAGTAGATTTAGAAAAATTATTAACTGTCTGTGTTTTTGGTTCAAGACCTCGCATATTACCAAAAGTCAATGGGGCGATTAATAGAAAACATTTTTGAAAATGCTTTTGAAGTCTTTTCATGGTCTAGTAAACCTGTTGACCACAACTCCGGTGTTATTCCTCAGTCGTTTGGCATCTGCCTGTAGAAACCATCTTGCAATTTCGAGATTAAATTTTCCTTTAGTTAGTAATAAAAAGATGATTTAACTTCAAAATATCGTTTTTAAAGTTATTAGAAAAGTGCATGAATTTTGATTTTCACAAAGTGCATGCCAAAATCATCAAGTTAACGAAAATAATTGCCTCCTTT
Organism: Helicoverpa assulta; assembly: GCA_963856015.1. Lineage (NCBI taxonomy): Eukaryota > Metazoa > Arthropoda > Insecta > Lepidoptera > Noctuidae > Helicoverpa > Helicoverpa assulta. The sequence continues at coordinate 10,260,242 of CAWLCW010000002.1, forward strand.
TTGAACAAACCAACTTCTCAATCCACTGATTAAGTGATCACCAAACAAAATGCCTAATAAACATGTTCAACCAACATAACAATTTGTGACAAGATGATGACATTTCACCATCCTCTCAGATCACCTGCCATCACATCGCGATAACAACTACAAATTACCCACAATCAATAGGAGAAATTGTCGTAAACTATTAACGGAAGAAGCCACGCGAAAACGGACAAGTTTTTCATTTCATACACATTTCGTTTACATCGGAATTGAAACCAAAGGAAGCTCGAAGGCCCGGCCGACCGTGAACTGACTGGAAAAACGCAACTTTATACCAACACATGTATAAATATAACGTCTACGGACGACAGTAATTCAGTTTTGCGCGACCGCTTGATGCAAAATGGTGGTACATAGGGTGACGCTCTAAGGAAAGTGAAGTGTTCTGTGTTGTGTAATCAGTGAACTAATTGACAATCAATATGTATTACCAGACTTTAGTGCTATGCTGCGTGGCCCTAGCCTCGGCCAACGAATACCAGGACGCTTTGAAAAAACTTTGGAGTAAAAACAGTGATTCGCAAATCGATGTCACCAGTGCTTCAATAGTTATCAAACCTTCCAGTTTCGAGACGAGGGATGCAAGAATCCCTAACACTTACAAGCGGTATGCCTTCAAGCCTCGCGCTATTCCTCTAAGGACTGAAGCGCCCCAAGTGGAAAGAAATGTGTATTACGCCGATGTCAAGAATAAAAGCAATATACTTTTCCCTGGTAATTATATCCCAATTGCCAAAGAGAAAAGTAATTTGACGGATGATGGCCAGTTCCAAATTAGAGCAATACCCTTGATCAGGAGAGATGAGTTCGAAAGGCGGTCGTTGGATGTCGAGGAACCGATCATTGAGAAGCCTGAGGGATTCTCAGAGGCGACCATCTCAAGGAGATCACTATCTTGTAAGTATGATTAAGATAATCTAACCTACATTGTATTTATGATAGGTTTTGTAGCCTAGAATATTAATTTCACCTTCACCACCATAATCAATCAGATCATTAACATTATCACTTTCGTTATCTAAATCATTTTATGTGGTCTATATAATAACCATAACTTTGTCAATAGCCTAAAATATCCCAATTTGTCGTCATCATTCATCAGCAAACTGTTACAAATTGTACCTCTTAATTATAAATTACAGTGTTAATTGAGTTTCCATCTTCATCAATCTTAACAACTCATTCAAGTTTGTAAATACTCAAATCGACAACATTACGATTAACATCAACACTGCCTAATTTGAATCGATATTTTTTGCATACGACTCCAATTACTTCAAATATAGAAGATTTATTATCGAAACTATCGAATGTTTTCGTGTGGAATCGAGTAATTTCATCACGCAATACTTCATTAATACGTAAGTTAGTATCAATGAACTGATGTTGCATGTTAAAAGACAAACGGTTGCAGTTATAGATGTCATTGGAATGTTCTAGAAATTTATTAGGATTTTCCAGCAATTTCTCTTGAAGCCTGAGGATTCGTTTTCAAACGTTGTCCTAGTATTAGCTTCAAAATTATCGTCACAGCCATCAAAAGTCCACTGCCGGACTCCTGTCTCCCCAAATTCGAGGAGATTTGCCCATTCTCACCGCGCTGGGCATGCGTGTTGTAAGCATTGTTAAAAGCATCGACTGTCAAAAATTTGGCATTTTCAGCAGTTTCGACCACCACATGATTATGCATGGATTGATTAACTTAATTATCATTAAAATAGGTCGTGATTTCATTATGCAAATATTGCGTTATAACACCTACTTTTGATTCCGGAAAAGTTTAATGAAATTCATAAAGTTAATTGCTCATTAGGAAATGTATGATTTTCGCACCACTTACAATTCCTTGACTAATAAGGAAGTATGTCATGTTTCGTGACTTCCTTTTATTTCCAGTTTTTAATTTGCGAATGTTAATTTATTGTTTGCGTTCGATGACTATTTTCAGCGCCTATACCAGATATTGAAATTCTGTATTGAATAATTTGTCTATCAGCCTTTGACACAAATCTGCCCAAAGTGCAATTTCGGAATTCATAAAACGGAAGTCAAACCTTTTTCTCATAATTTCTAAGGGACACTCGCTTTATGGGTAATTTTCTTGACCCATTTCTAATCAATTTTGCCTTTACGCTCTATTTATTTTCTGAATCTAAATGTTTAATTGTTGTAGTTAAAATATTTTACTATCGTACATTAGCAGCTATCATTTAACTTCAATCATCTTTCAGTTCAAAAGCTGCAGAGCTTTTGTTTACAGCATCATTTTACCAAACCGTAGCTGCTTTCACTCATATTTCATTAAATATTTCCAAAACATCTTAAACAAAACATCAATAACAATTCACTGTGTCCATTTGTTTTCCAATTTGTATCGATCATAAATAATTTTCGAAACCTTTTCATTTATTTTCACTTTCTAAGAAGTTTGGTACGATTTTAAAATTCTAGGTGCTGTTTCTTCAAAATTTGTGACTTTTTCTCTTTTTCCAAAATTGGGGAGGTCTTTGCCAAGAAATACGTTGGTAGGCCGTAACGAGACCCCGTAACGTAACGTACTTTACGGTATACGGTTCTGATATACTTTTACGTGTATCGTAGTCAACAAGCGGAAATGATTGCCAGTTACAATATTGATGAAATTCAGTTCGGCGAGAGTTATTGCTAGTTAGAGATGACATTGTGGATGAGTACAGAAGTTCCACTGTATAAGGTGGATGATAAATACGATGTTGTTTATTACAGTCAAGTTTGCCAAATCATTTATCATGTAAAGATAATAAGTTTTTCATTCATCTTTATATCCAAGGCTCCAGTTTTCATCAAAAGCCATAAGCCCTTTCAGGGTTTTCTGAATTTCAATTTTGGGCTTCTAAGACATCATGCTATAATTACTATTTTATGCACAAAACTCTTTGGAAATGCTGGTATTATATACCTTGATGGCTTATATATCCTATTTTATGCAGTTGCGATTACTTTCTGAAACAATGTCAGTACCAGTGCTGAGTAGTAAGTGGGTTTTAGTATCATTATGGCAGACCTGCAATGATCAGTAGGCAATTATTTGATATAATGACCGTGATCAACATTGTAGTAAACACAAGTCTGGTTTACACACAAATTATTTCAGTCATCTATATATCTATCACTTTTGATATCATCCTATCAATAAACGTTTGCTTATTCTACCTCTACTTATCGAGTTTATTTGCTTGCAGTGGATTTTCTGCCTCAAATATCCATGTATTGTATTCAGTCGACGGTGAATTTGTAACGGTTGGTAATGACAGTGGTATTATTGCGACCGTTTCTCTATTATTGACTGAGCAGGGCATTAAGTGCACTGGACTGATAGAAAGGGATCAATTCAATAAGGGGATCAATTTTGAAGTTGATGACATGACTTGATTTCAGATAGAAAAGTTTTCATTTCATTTTGAGGAATAAATTTTGAATGGGTTTGATAATCAAATTGGAACTTATAATGATAAAAAGTCAGTAGAAATACCGACCAATCATCAGTATTAATTTCTTCACTCTGTGTGAATCTCGATATCTTCCATTGATTTTAATTAGTCTGGCGTTTATTACACATTAAGACTAGTTTATCATGCTTTATTACCTAATCCATCAATAAAGAAAGATCAGCATCAGACACATTATCTTTATTTCATCAGGTGATATATCCATATATAATCTGCCACACAGTAAATAATTTTCGCTTCATGAGTCATTTGATTGATGGTATGGTAGATGTTATTGAAACCGATTAGCATATAAATGGTGTAATTGAAATCTGTCAACGATATAGTACAGAGATCAATTAAGTTATAGAATACAAATCAAGCAGAAAAAATCTGAACGATGATGATAAATATAACCAACAACACAGGTTTTTCTATAAGTGAACATGATTGAAAAAAGGAAAATGTTAAAGCTTAAGTTAAGCTTAGGTTAAGTTAGGTTAATAATATACAATACAATCTTGTCAATCAAAGAAACATACTATAAATGAAGCTACTAAAGTAAAAGATACATTGAATAACATAAACAATCAAACTCTCCTTGTCAAGGACAAAGACAGATTACATGAAACCGTCAAACTTTCCTAACAAGAATGTGCGTTTACTGTGATAAAGATAATAATTTAAGTATAATACGTCGAAATTGCTCACAATTACGCTGTTAATCATTAAGACACGCATGCTATACGTAATCTTACTCATCTGACGTTTCACGCTAACGCAGCTGTAATAGGTTGTTAGCCTGAACTGAGGGAAATGATTGTGTTTCTGTCAGGTGATAATTATGGGCTAAGCTAACCAGTGGGAGTGATGATAGTATCGTTTTTATTCTGAGAAATGTTATATCAACGCTTATAATATTTCTACTGACCAAACTTACACATCCTAATATAAAGTCACAAATGAATTCTTTAGGCACCACTGAGAGTTTGGCGCTAATTATTCAACCAAATATAGAAAAAGAGAATATACTGACGTAATTTTTCATTAAAGGGACCCTAATAAATACATTGGAAATCCTTTTGCCACGAAAGTCATGATTCCTAAAAAACTAAAAATTTTTTTCTCTCTTTCCAGACATAATGGGTGAGGATGAAGATGAAGAGGACGAATTCGAGGATGATGATGATGGAGATTTTGAGGAAGAAGACGTCGGCAGCATCAAAGGGCAAGAAGAAGAAAGACATAAAAACAAGAGAAAGAAGAAGCTCAAGCCTAAAAAGCTGAAAAAATACATGCTACCACTTCTATTGGCGTACAAGATGAAATATTTTGCTTTAGTACCAGTGATGATTGCAGGACTGGTCCTTTTGATTGGAGCCACAGGTCTAGCAGGATTCTTCTTTGCATTATTTGCAGCAGTCATGGGATTACAGAAGGGAGGATATTAGCCAAAAAACCAATGACACCGGCTTCGAATCTGGAAAGACAACGAAAACGAATACAAACCGATTGAGATTCCACAACAAAATTCTACTAACAGGGTTGTAATTTTTTTGGAGTTGAATCTCAAATTATCGACCTTGATGGTGTGAGAGAAATTAATGGAGTGAAGAGAGGGTCAGTTTTTGAAGTCGGTTGTAATTAAAATAAAGTCGACGACTCGCAGTTGCCATTCAGTCTAAGTAAGCATTCATCTGGAATCCATCCCTGCTAGTCTGATGTCGAAAACAAAGAAATTCCACCGATAGTTAATTGGCAGATTTTTCTGTTCCCTATAATTTTCCTGTTTTTCGTACAAAACTTGGACTATTGAATTTCTGTATTTAATTTTTTTATACAATTTCTGTTAAGGCTCGCGCAAATGTAAATATAGTTAAGTGGTAGTATTAAGTTATTTATTTATTTATTGTTAGTACGAATAGATAATGTAGTTACCAATTATAACGTAGACGAATGTATCGCTAACAATGATAATATCGACGGGTAAAAGGCAAAAGGGGTCAAGCACCACAGATCAAATTGTTCAGGAGAGTAAAAAGAAAGTTTAAAAAAATAATATCTCTTTATTGCTTTATTGAATCACATTACAATCTTCAGAAAAGTTTACTTAAATACAATGTTCTTTAATAATTTTACATCAAAATAAGCCTGAGATCAATAGTTTCAAAGATAGATGTCGCTTGACCCCAGGTTTTTACCAGGTTTATCGCATTTGCGAGGGGGTCAAACACCAATATTGAATGTTGGAATATTTAGATTTTGGCCTAAGCTCCATGTATATAAAGTAGTAAAGTATTTTATTTTATTTGGCACAACAGATCATAGAACTAAGTCAGATTTTGGCTTAAGTTAAAATATCTTAATTAACAGTATTATTTTATATTTGGCACAGCAGGTAGGTAATAGAACTATGGATTATGTATTAAACTAAAACAATACAAGGAACAAAACTGAGATCCAAAAAACAGCAGTTACCTAACTGATAGTACATACAACAGCATGTTATCACATTATTTGAGTAAATAAACCACAATAACTTGGTAAAAATTATGATTGTTTACATTTTTAATGATTTCCTAAACGCGTGAACCGATTTACATGATTCAAAAACGGATAAAATGGTTATACAAAAATTAATAATACCAATAATTACACCAATATCGTTAAGATATCTCAATAAACACATTTTCAAGTTGCTCTCGTAATAAAATTATCCAACATGTACCTATGAAACGCGTACCTACTACCTATTACCAGTTCTTAAAAAAATAACGTTTTTTGTATGGGAGCCCCCCAAAATATTTATTTGATTCTAGTTTTCAGTATTTGTTGTTATAGCGGCAACAGAAATACACCATCTGTGAAAATTTCAACTCTCTAACTATCACGGCTCATGAGATACAGCCTGATGACAGACGGACGGACGGACGGACAGAGGAGCAAAAACATTAGGGTCCCGTTTTACCCTTTGGATACGGAACCCTAAAAACTATCCTAAGAAACGTTAAATTTATTTTTATAAAATAAATAAAATGAGGTTGAATTTACCGATGATAGTAGGGGAATCACGGCATCTTAAATTTCTTCGACCCCTCTATTGCTATCATTATAATCAAATACCTAACCTTCTTGGTACTAGCAAGTCTTTTTCGGCCTAAAACACTTCGCAATTTCACGTTTTCGGGAGTTGCAGACATGTTTTATATAAAATTTTAATCTGTGTTAACAACTGCGATCGCGTTTCAAACACGCGTGAACTTGCTTTCACGTACCTACACGAGACATACACCCATTTGCAAGGGCGCTGTCGCGCGTGCGGAGTGGATCAAATGCAACGTAATGAAAATAAAATTATTTAAGAAAGGGGCCAAGCGCCAATTTATGTTTCGTTGACAATTTTTACTATTGGTGTAAGCGACGTTATAGTTATTAAACAAATAAAAGAAAAATGGATATAAACGACATATTTACTTCTAATATTGTTTTTAAAATTATGCCAAATGACAAGGCGATACAAAAACGTAAAGTTGGTGTCGCTTGAGCACTTTTGGTAAGTATCGATTTGGCACTTCAGTACAAATAATTCTTTGGTGCAAGCGACTTTTTTTCATGCTAGGAAAACGATACTACGACCATTCGAAAGAGAAAAAATAGTGGAGTTGGGGTCAATAAAAAAGTTAAAATCGCAAAATGTGGCGCTTGACCCCTTTTGCCTTTTTACCGTCGATATAATTATACGCAAGTGCTTTGATGTTTTTTGATTTTTATTTATTGGATTAAGATGAAATGGTTTTAAGATAATGCAAGAACATACTTGATCGAAGTTATGTAAGATACTGAAGACAATACAGGGCTGAATAAACTTGCTATAACTTTGAGGCTGATGGAAATATCTAGGAAAAAAGTACTATTTGTAATAATCCCAATAGATTTGGGAAAATGATGTGTATAGATGATAATAAGAATCGATCAAGTGCGAAAAAGGACAATACTTACAGATAAAAGTAACATTGAATTCCATAAAATAGCAGCTATCTAGGTGGAGGGAAGAAAGGTAGAATACTGCAATATCATATTGCCAAGATGATCTCACATTTAAAGAAATGTTCAGTATTAGAAAAAATGGTAGCAATAAATAAATAATTGACAGGAGAAATTACTAGAGAACCGCAGCTTAAGCTATGCTCCATTTAACATCGCATCATTTTCGAAACTCTTCCGTTTTGTGGTTAAAAAATAGCAAATCCGAATTAATTCATAGATCTGATAGTCATAACTATTAGAAAGATTATATAAAGTGTTGACCTTCATTAGGATATTTTGATAAACTTAAGTTTACACAGTCGTGGAACTCATCAATAGGTAGGTAATTTAGGATTTCCCGAAAGGCGTTATAATGCGGTTTTTTCAAAACTCGTGTCTCACAGTAGGTACATATGTATTTTGATGTATGTATTTCGATACCCGGGTAAGACATGATCTGATTTGCTGAGTTCTATAGCTGTGAGTATAAATGGTTTTAAAATATGCTGAAGCTATACTTTTCTATTATTTTATAGAACGACAAGTACATTTTATAACAAAACTGAATCCCGGATTAGCGCCATCTGTGGTAACACGTATGAACGTGTTATAACGTTAACTGTAACATAAACTTAAACTTATTAAAGAAACCTTTAATAAAAGCCAATAGTAATTTATTAGTTAAAAAGATGATTATTTAAATATACATAAAACTTACATAATATCGGGTGTTTCATACCTAATCACATTAAATCCTATCACATATACTTTTTGATATTCTATGGCGAATTGTAAAAGAATTAACCTAATTCATTCAGTGGTTTGGCCACAGGAGTCATTTTTCGTTTTCATAATTTACAACATCATTTGAAAAGCACAGAAAAAGTTAGGAGTATCGAATGTTTTGACCAGTTGACAGCTGCCAGTTTTCAAGGGACTGTTGTTTGTAATGACTGACTCATAAATGTTGTTCTTAATCTCGCATATTTTTATTTTATTTGTTTTTTTTTTATTATTTTATTAAGTGTAGTACATTAACGATTTAATGTAATTAGGTACGAAACACCCGATATATGACATAGAGATAGACTCGGGAGACAAACATTGTTTATTCTGATCCACCAGTTAGTTCCTAAGAGTCGCGGTCGAGTGTAATTTGGTCAAAACGCTGATTACGGTTGTGAGTTCAATTTCCAAGTCGTAATATGGTATTGGATTTCTGTAAGTTACTTTTTAAGAGTTTCTCCACTCTGCCCAAGGCTGCAAGGCGATAAGTGATTTAACACTGCTATTACTATAATCTCTTTTACTTAGATGAAGCCAGACAACCAAATATTTATTTGTACCTTTTCATATTTTATTAAACCAGGATACATACACAAAACCAAGTAGCAATAAGAAAACTAGACGCAAAGCTTTCCCTTACACTTGAATTAGCGTATAATTACATAGAAATACACATAGAGAGTCATTAAAACTCAACGCATGATAGACCATTATGCTCCCATTAAACGCTATATAAGTTTGTGACCAACAACACTAACCTCACTTCTTTAGCAGTTGTCAAACAGATAAAAAGTATCAAAAAAATTATGGTACTGTCAAGCAAATTTGAACTTTAAGTCCAAGGATTAAATACTAGTGTTGAAAATGCTGCCTTACTCCCGTGGCTTGATTCTGGATAATTCAAATAACTATGGGATTGTGAAAACTGAAACGCTGTTTGGATTTGCTCCGAATGGTCATGATAATTACGTGGATGGAGAATTTAATAACACAGAACCTTTGGAGTGGATTATTGCTAGCAGCAACTTTGCACCTAGGTCATTATCAGGTAAGGAATTGTTGATTGTTTTGGGATGGGTAGTTTCATAAAGTTTAAGTTTACTCATGGCCTAAATTATTTAATCTTGATTGTTTAAGATCAAAGAATATACTGTACTAGCTTCTGCCAGCGGTTTCACCCGCATCCCGTGGGAAGTAGCCTATAGCCTTCCTCGATAAATGGGCTATCTAACACCGAAAGAATTGTTCAAATCGGACCAGTAGTTCCTGAGATTAGCGCGTTCAAACAAACAAACAAACTCTTCAGCTTTATAATATTATAGTATAGATATTCTTCACAGTATATTCTTTGATTAATGTCAAAGAATATACTGTGTATCTTATCAATATTGAAATAGCAAATGCAGTGAATAGCCGAGTCATTAATATGATCAACTTTTCAAAAGATGCTTTTTGTTTTTTTAAGCCAACCCAGAAGTCGAACCACGGAACAAAAAACAAGAATCAAAAGCTGAGTCCAAAACCGCAAAGTCGGCTAAGAAGAGTAAAAAGAAGCATTTCAATAAGAAGAAGAGAACAGGCAAAGGGAAACTCAAGAAGTGCATATTCAAAGTGATAAAGAAGTCGAATAAGAAGAATAGGGGAGGTAATAAGTTTCCCAAAATGCATAAGAAGTATATGATGCCGTTGATTCTTGGGTTGCTGGCTGCTAAGAGTTTGCTGATTCCGATTGCTTTGAAGGCGTTGGCGTTCTTGTCTGCTAAAGGTAAGCTTATGTATCATTAAAAGAATTTATGATGTTATTTGACGGAAAAAGGCATGAGAAATAGACTAAGATAGATACTACTTTGGAATTTAGAATTCTAAACCCTGCCAAACTATTTTTGAGTTAAGTGAAGAAACTAAAACTTTGTAAATAATTTAATCGAAGCAATTTTAACGGTAACCTTCATTAACACCAATGTGTAACATCAACTAGTAAACATACAAAATGCCTTATACTTAACTAAGTTACATTCGATAAAGAGTGATTGTCACAGAACAGACTGAAATGATGATTAAAATTTAGGTGTGTAGACATTTGGAACTTCAATGTTCATCATCATCTTTATCCCATTTCATATCACTCTAATCTCACAATCATTTACAAGAAGAGTCACGCAGCTAAAATAACTTAAGGTTTTTTTACAGGATTAATGATGGGCTTCTTCTCAACGGTCATGGCATCAGTACTGAGCCTCAAGGGCATGTTTGACCACAGCCACAGCTATCAGAACAGGAAAGATGACACCAAGACTCAAGTGGAGATCATCCAGGTGCCTTCGAAGACTGATGACCATGTTTACTATGATGAACATTATAAGAGAGGGGATTATATTCCTGTGCCTGTTATGGTGCACTGATAAATTAATGACAATCACAAACAGCTTTGACCTTCTTAAGTCAAGCATTTGACCTCTCATGTATACGCAGTAGTGAAGTCACTAATAGCCTTGGCTGCTCTTAAAATTAAATGACTTTCTTTAAAAACTTAGCCTGTTGCATAGTTATTTGGCGAGAAGTTTTTCTAGTTACTGTAGTTTAAAATTATATATTAATTTGTACAACAATAATAATCTGTAAGTGACTTTATTCTTGTGATTCTTGTTTTAATACTAATTCGTAGTAAAATGCATTTATTAATTAACGTATTAAGTTCACCTATACTAAAATATGTTAACCAAAGAATTATTTGTACAAATATAAATTAGTTCAATAACAGTTGTTTTATTTCAAACAACCATACCTTCCTTGAAGTTATTGCTATTATAAACTCTATAATCCATACTCAAAGAAATTAGTACCAAAGAGTATTTACACCAGTCATCCATAAAAAAGTAAAAACCTGGCATATAAACAAAAGCAGTCAAAAATAACCGTACTGACAGCAGTATACCTGACATCCAAAAAAACTTCAAAACGGCAGAATGTGAATACAAAACCAAACAATATTTCGTTACAAATCCATTCACAAAAACCAAAAAATAGACTACAATGTGATCAAATAGGAATTAAACACAGAACTAAAGATGGGGAAGCGAAAAAGAAGAATGTTCCCGAAGAAAAAGAGATCAGTATTCAGTAGACCACACCCTATCAGGCGAAAAATGGCCCTAAGACACAGGAAAATGAAGGCGTTTTTCCACAGACACAACCCAAAGATGTTCATAGCGAAAGGTGTAAGGAAAGTTGTTGGTGGTATTTACATCGTGTCTGACAAAGTTAGAGATAAAATAGCAGAGAGTACCATGGCTCTGGATAACCCATTCAGTGCCCAGTTTTACGAAGACCGTTGCACCATCCAGTAGTTATGTGACGTAATTTTGATTCTGAATAAACAGTTCTTTTGTACCGGGTAGTTTATTGTAATCATGGATTTTAGTCAAATATATTGTAAAGTGTGGAATTTCAGTTAAGTGGAAATTCTTTTGATTATTTTAAATTTCTTCCTTCTTACAAACAGATTGGAACATTTGCTTCTTTGTGATTATTCTTTTATCAAGATACATGATGGAAATAATAAAAAGTACAGGCTTAGAATTTTGTTTTCATTATTTTTTATTCTTCTTTGTGTGCGAGGAGGCTTGCTAACCACCAGTGGGACGACATAGACACATGATATTATATGTATATACCTATGTATTTTTTCAGGAAACACATAGATACTAAAACTTTTACAAGAACAAGAGCTTTTTGGCCTAATCAATTTGCTGATTATAGCATTAGGAGATACACAACATATTTTCTGCTCTGTGGTCAAACAAAAATCTCTCAAAAATAAAACGATTAATAACAAAGATAGAATAGGTACACTTTGATCCAAATTTATTACAGCTTAACCAAATCCTTAAAATCTCGTATGTAATAAATAATAACTAGTATATCATAAAGTTATAACACTGACCGGCGAGTATAAATACTAGTTATACAACGTGAAGTGTGTCAACGCACTCTCAGCGTTGCGCAACTCACCCATTGCTTCTTAACGTGAGCAGTATATGAGAAATATGGAGACAAACATTATGTTTCTGATAAGGTTAGGGTGCTATAATCCTTGCTCAGTCAAAATTAAAAGATAAAATAGAATTTAACCTCTTTTAGGATCCTTATGCGTCATAATATTTGATAACATAACATTAACCTCCTTTCCTTGATTCATACGACGATGATTTTTCTTATGTGTAGCTACCTTTTTAAGCTTTTAAAAAGTTAGGCTCTAAGTTTTAAGCTTTAGGTTTAAAGAACTTTATTTCTCATAAAATATGGTTCACTTAAAATGAGATTAAGAACATTAACTTACAACTAAATATACAGCGCTTAGCCTAACTATAAATAAACAGCGGATACAAGAGCAGTGAGGCAGACTGATGTTAAGAGTAAATATTTTTAAGAATATTGGTTACGATTTCTTAGTAGTTTTCTGTATTTGTATAATATTGTACACATTTTAATATCGTAAGGCAGGCTATTGTATGTATTATGTGGCTTTAGGTATTAAAAAAAACTGGAAATGAAACTGTTGCTGTTGAAATTATTCAGAGCAATTTCTTATAACGCCATAAATGGGCCGAAATAAATCCTTGAAGCGAGATGCATACATACATCTATGTTCATCAGTCATGGTAACAGACATCTATTTTAAATATCTATAATATTTATCTGAAACTTCGCCATATACCAGGTGCAGTTCAAATAGAAAGTAAGCGACGATACAAGTTCATTGTCGCGACCTTGAGCGCAGCCATGCTACTGACGGACTAAGCTCAGCGCACACATATGATCCCACGTCACCTTTCCAGATAAATAAAGAAAATTATCACCATTTGAAAACGAAAAGAAATAAATATGAGACAATGAACTAAAGCCCGTTTAAAGCAAACGAGTGAATGCTATCTATCGATCTATCCCTAAGTATCAAATTATTTTGAAGAGCACGAACTGTTTTACGTCTGTTTGCATAAGAAACTGGAAGTAAGAATAATACTAAAATACTTATAATAATATCTACTAATTAAATTCTTTATATCTTTATCCGTTCTTGTATTTAGAGTGGGTTCAGTTCGAGATTTTAGAAACATGATTTAGTGTATCCACCAACTTCGGATAAAAATTAAAAAAGATAAATCCAGTCCAGATACTGTTCTTTAATAGAATATTCTCTTATTTAGCTTTTCTATCAAAGTTATACTGGCGAAATAAACCAATGTTCCCTGACAGGCGCGTGTGCGTCTAACCTTAAGGGACAAATGAATAGACGTATTGGAGAAAGTCTCCCGCGGCAGCCTTGACCCGTTTGAAGATCATCACGTTTGGGAGATAGCATTTCTAATCCTCAGATATTTGGACGGAACTCACAGATTTTGACTGTTAAGTACGTTTTGGAAGTTACGTAAGTGGAGAAAATATTATTTATTATATTTGGAAAAAAGTATATGAGTTCATGTAATAAGGTAATATTTTACATAATATTTCTTAGACTGTATTAACTGTAAATTCTGCAACATTTATAATTTATTCTGGAATTATACTAAACACTAGTTTCCGAAGGCATAGTTAATTTGGTCAATCTCGCCTCTAATTTGAACATATTTGATATTCGTTACGGGTAAGCACCCAAAATGTATCGAATTCTGGTTTATTAAGGTCTGGATCTGGACCTGAACTGGGTTGAAGAGGTCAGATGCGCAGGCGCTTCAAGTAAACTGGTAGTCAGCTGCACATGGGTTGAGAAAAGGCTTGACAGATGGTGACGATGAAGAATTTTATTAACGACAGGATGCGTCCAAAACCGCTAAGGCTAATAAAAAGTTAAAATAACATCAGCATTTAAAACAATGGGAACATAACATTCAAATTCTGGACAGTATTTCTCTCATGTTCTAACAATCACATTAGCATTATCTAAACTGAGTCATCTATTTCAAAACTCCTTCTGCAAACAAATGCCAAGAAATCCGTGGAAAAGAACATAAAACTCTATGACGTCACACACCATAGGATGCGGATGTAAAGTGTCCTTTAGAAAGTGCATTTTGACAGCAAATCGAAAAAGAATGCAACAATAACGCGGGTATTGCCAAAAGACGTTCAATAATTTCTCTTGAAATACTCACCGAGGCAGAAATTGTATACTGGGATTTGTATAAGCTGTTTGTTTATTTGGTTTTGGTTATTTGGCCATTAAAAGTTGATCCTTTGTGATGTAGGTTATTTTCTTTTCCTACAAATTCAGTACTTATAACATTTTCATAAGACTCTAGCCTATATTGTTTTATCTTCTTATCAAAACTCTTTAGGTTCAGACATAAGTTGGTACATATCTAATCCGTCGAAATAGAAAACACTATTCGAGCTTTTTTTCAGATAGCCAGTGTTGATTTTTAATTTGAAGGTTCACAATATTATTCTAGTGATGTCTATGTCACAATACGATTAGTCTATGATTACCGAGGACTAGGATGTCTTACGCAAACCCTAAAAAATATTTTCTGATCTGCTTTTAATGGAAAATCCCTAATCCCTAAACAAAATCTTGATTGAAATATATAATAAAATATCCTTTGATATGAGCGCATCCGGCTGTGCTCTCGCTGTGGCGGCATATTGGGCTGACATAGTGTAGTCTCAATATATGACATGTCATCGACACGAAATAAGAAGAAGAAGAAGAAGAATATCCTTTTATATCTCCTATAATAAAAGATCTGCCATTTTATATAGATTTTGTTGTGCAATAATATTTTTGTCCTACATTTTCACAACAGTAGTTCCTAGTATCGTTTTGTTTTACGTTTGTCAAAAGAACGGCGTGTGCGCAGAGTAATGTATGAATGAGTGTTAGCACTCGCATACAAGAGGTTTTGATACTTGAAGGTTTATGGATATATTTAAACGGAAGGAGTGATGGTATTTTCTTTATGAACCTGCTATGTTATTTAAGATACAAACTTTATATAGGTACATTTTTAATACTTTTGATAATTGTGATGTCTGTGAAAATTATGTATTTAGTTATCTAATGTTTTTATTGTAATCCTCACATTCAATGTGTTACACATTTAATTTTTTTTATAGGTTTGATAGGAATTATTATGATTTCATGTAATATAATCTTTAAAGGATTTTTGTTATAGAATACGATGTCTCCGTCAGAAAACTTGTTGTATATCCTTTGCAATCAAGTTTTTATTACAAATTATAGAAGTATATTAAAAAGCAATCCACTTATTTTTTATAGATATTTAATATATCTAAAGTAATATATCTAGTCTAACTCTAAATATAAGAATATTTAAATACAAATCTATCACAATCACCTATATTTCTCACTACCAAAAAGAAATCCAAATCTCCCAATTTCCACCAAGTATCAAACACTTTCGTCCGCGCTATACAGTATTCCGTAATACCCGTCCTTGCTTACCATAACATTGAATATAAAAGCGAGCGGTCCCGGTCGCATCTCACTTTATCCCAAACCTTCTTACACTAAGGACTAAAAAAACCTTAGAGCTGCCACCATACTTTAAGCCTTAAAAAAACCTTAGAGCAGCCTTTAGTCGTAAATTTTTTGGAAGTTTTTTTTATTTTGGAAAATGCGTGTGTTTTGTGTATTTCTGATTGTGGCTGTGGTGGCCTGCAGTGCTGCCCCAGGAGCTGGGAGTGAAGAAGATGGGAGAATTGAGCTGTTCTCTGGAGTCGCTATTGAGAAGTAAGTGTTTTTATGTGATGATATAATGTGAGGGAAAAGGTGGGGTAAGGATATATTACCCATTTTTATGTGATCAAGTTTGATTATTATTATTTCATTGATATGGAGAGAGGTAGAGAGTAAAATTATACCTCTACCTGAGAGGAGATGATAATTTTTACCAGATTTTGTTTCTTATAAATATTTTGTAGAAACATTAGCAACTCTATCCTGAATCTATCTTTAATTATTGCTGCCAGCTGAATTATTTCCTATCAGGACTCTTTCCAGGAATTAATTTTAGACCCTAATTTACCAAAATTTTAACTACAAAGGCGTGAAGTTTATCAAGGGCAATGTCCCTTCAAAAATACACTTTCCAAAGAGAAATTATAAAACAATAGGCTTGTAGCTAATTTTCCTTAAACAGGTGACGTGAAGCACTTTGTCATGCGTAGTTGATTTCCAAATGTTTTTAAAAACACATTTTCTTTGTTTGTTTTTGAGGTGTTGAAAGTTCAAGTTTTTCGGCTTTGTTAAAGAGATGCGTAAATGTTGCTTCTTGAGCTCCGAAATTGAAAACTATAAAGACTTATAAAAGTTGAGGACCTTTAATGTCAATGATGATAGTCGACTAAGTTCTAGGCTAGCATAACATTTATAAAGAAGGTTAGTTCCTTCGTTCTGTTTTACCTACATGAAAGTTTCTCCCTCTTATCTACAAATTCACTCCCCATTTTATCTCCACCGATAGCTATAAGGATTTGCTATCTATAGTTACCAGCTACTATTAGTTGCTAGCTAGCTATTAATAATTTTTCAAAATAGACAACTTTTAAAGGTGACTAGTTTTCTGACATCTTTATGTTTTTCGGTTGTTACTGTTACAGCCTTTTTTATCGTCCCACTGCTGGGCACAGGCCTCCTCTCACACGGAGAAGGATTGAGCATTAATCACCACGCTTGCTCAATGCGGGTTGGTGATTTCAGACTAAATAGTCCAGGTTTCCTCAAGATGTTTTCCTTCACCTTTTTATCAGCCATTGGTGTCCAAGATATACTTAGAAAGTACATACAAACTTATAAAAGTTGCATTGGTACTTGCCTGAACTAGAATCGAACCCACGCCCTCATACTCGAGAGGTTGGTTCTTTACCCACTAGGCCACCACGACTACATATTTTTCGGTTAGCAATAACAATGTTGTAAAATATACATTAGCGGATACCTATATACCTACTTTATTTCTCAGATGTTTTTTGTGTGCGTTACAGATTTCATAATTCAATGACATAAAAAACAGCTTTTACTTTCGTTGACTCCACAATAATGTCTCCCCCCTTTATTCATACAATACAGTTTGTATGACATTTACATATAAACACTTTCACTATATTGTTTCAATGTATGAAACATTTTCACTTTGAATAAATGTTCGCGCATTTATCTGGATTAGAGATGATTGGTATTATGTATCAGGCGGGGCCTCTTTATCATATTATTTTGGTATCAAAAGCTTAATGGAATTGAAACTATATTATGGGAACTCATGTCTATGTAGACTGTAAACTAACAGGTATTGTAAAGCAAAAAAGTTCGTTTATTTGAAGGAAATAGTGTAGGATTTGAAAAAAAAATATTGCTAGATTACTCTTTACTGTGGAAGGTTATGCGCTATTTTTAGATATTTGGATTATGTAATTGAATAAGCATTGCAAGGCACTGGTCCTCAGCTGCTTCAACATAGGGAAAAGGCTATGGGACATAAGAAGATTCCTCAAGATTTTATGTAAAAATGCAGCAAAAACACACGTTTGTATTGAATAAGTAAATGACAGCAAACATGGAAATAAATAGTCATGCAAATGAAGTGAAAATGCGTGCAAAATTGTACTGTTTCAGTTCAGTTACGAAATAACTTATGTTTGAAAGGAAAACTATTTTCTTTATTGACGTAAGAATACTCTATTGTCTATTTTTACTTGAAATATGGAAAATACCATTCTTAAATCGTATTTTTCATCCGGTTAGACTGGAAGCCGACCCCAATATAGTTGGGAAAAGGCTCGGAGGATGATGAAATAGGATTTTTCATCGTACTGTATTGAAGTTTATTTTTTTAGTAAGTTGATTTTCATTTGTTTTCAGAGATGCGACAGGAGAAGAAAAACTGAACGTCAAGTTTGAGCCCGGTGAACTGAGGGAAGCGGCTAGAACGTTTGAAGAAGGTTTGTAACCTTTTTGGAAATACTAGGCGTTTCCTAAATTATGTATCTTTTGGCATTCGAAAACTATGGGTTCAACATTTTTTCATAATTAATTATTGTTCTACGACAAAAGTGTGGCGGACTTGGGTAGGTACCTATTACCTAACTTGATTTCGCAGTATATAGTAGACATAAGTGCATATAATGACATTCTTTTATTTCTTGTGACTGTGTTCCTCTTCTATGTTTGAAATTTGCATGCTCCAGGCATATAATAAGCGCACACACACATCATTTCACAAAAAACTTCAAAATCGTAAAAAAAAACATCTGATTGACCTAATTTAAAAAAATAAAACTTGATAAAAAATCTCGCCTACATATGTGTATCCTAACACTACTTTATCACAAAGTCATTATTCACCATACCCATCAAAAATATCTCAATACTTATCTAAACTTGTATTATCATACATAAGAAATGAAAGTAGTATACTAGGTCAGTGAACTGTTACGTGAGCAGCGGCCGCGCGGTCAAGGTTGTAGCGGCGGGTTTATAGTACCTACTTATGTGTGTGGATAGGTTATTGAAAGCAGTGTGTCTGGTAGTTAGGGATTGAAGCTGGGAAGTGTAGGTGGTAGGTAGTGTAGGACCGGGAGATTGCTAGCTTGCTCAAATGAAAAACTTGATTTTGAAATCTCGACGTTTATTGTACGAGCTCGTGTGGTGAAGTTACAACTTCAGTATAAAAATTCTAATCCTATTCTTTTTCATGGAACGAATTTAAATAATTGTCCGGCCACTACCAAAATATCTATATAAATAAAACCTTACAATGAAAAAGTTTCTAACTAAGTACGCTAGAGTAGTGTGACCTTGTGATGAGGTTTTTTTTTTTAATTGGTTAGTGATGAAAAATAATGCGGTATTTAAATATAAGTATTTATTTTCGGTAGTCATGCAAAATTGCTGTTTGAGTCGAAAGCGAATTTCAAGTCAACATTGCTTTACAGTCGTAGTAAGAAAACTGGAGTATAATTGCCTACAGTAAAATTCCCTCTTGACGAAATTGGAGAAAGAAACTCAAATACAGAAATTAAAACCAACACGAAACGTCACAACTTAACTACGTTTACAAAAAAAATGTGTCAACACAATAACTTGAACGTGAAGTTAACAAAAAGCAATAAGTACCTTTACCCAATTCACAATAAACACTCACATGTTAAAACTGAATTATTTCTAAGCTTTCGTGACTGACTTACTATTGAGGAAATACTTAGTATTAAGTATGAATGCTAGCGTGAGTACAGCTTATGATAATTACAATATTATATCATAATGAAAGTGCGGGGTGAATGAACTGTTACGTTGGAAATGATCGCGTGGTCAAGGTTGTGTCGTATGGCAGATTGTCGATAAATAAGGCTGGTCGTTAGAAAACAATTTATCATAATATTCATTAGTACAAAGTTAGTTTTTCTTTTAGAATATTTACTGTGATAGTTTTTCCGCAAAATTAAAACTTAGCTGCCTAAAAATAAACCAAATAATTTTTAAAGCCTCTCTGAGGGTTAATTTAAGTACTTATTTGCTTAAGAAGGAGTTATGAATATCTTAAGGATGGTTTGAACCATAACCAGTTGGCATATCAATACTACTAGGTAAATTCTCAATATACTACGCTCAACAATTTTAATTTTTTAAATATTATATTGCATGCCTATCGGTAAAATATGGCAGATCATTTAGATACCCTTATTTAACAACATTATTGTACCCACATTTGCAAAAATAAATGTCTTTGTCTTTTGTCATATCACCCAGCAAATTAGCTGCAATTTGACGGCTGTTTATGGTTTGGTACTGCATTTAGTTCACTTTACTATGGAAATAAAAAAAGAATCTAAAATATGTTTAGTGTTCATATTATACTTAAAACGAGGTATAACATTGCAAGTCAATGATCTATTACATGGGCGGATGTAACGCGCGGTCAAGATTACTAGATTACGTTGTGTGATGTGGGTTGTGGTGACGTAGTATCTTGCATACCTGTATTAAGACCCCTATATGCTTGCACTTTGATACCTCTATGTTGGTTTGACTTTGGCAAAATTATTCACAATAAGCACCATGAATGTTTATCATCAAGGTACACTTCACTCAACGTTTATATAACAAAAATTTAATTATAAATTTGAAAAACCCCCGACCCAAAAAAAGTACGCAATTATTATTACAAAAGGTTAAAAACGCTAAACCCTATAAAAAGCAAAAAATAAGTTTTAACACTACGTAAGTACCAACTAAAGCATGTCAGACTAAACTAAATTTTGTCGTGTCGGGGGACCGCTCTAATTTATTAGCCTAACGTTAGAAGTAATTATGTACTACTTATAACTTTGTATATAATTTTTTTTAGATACGTGTTTTTTTTATACGAATGTTGTAATTAGGTAGGTATCATTTATCATAGGTTTGATTTATTTAAGTATTATTGAAGGTAAAAAGCGGTCCCCCGACAACTTGGATTTGGGATACTTACACAGTAGGACTTGTTAAGTGATTAAACTTACAGCTCATTCGATAACAAGAAGAAGCTCTTTATTCTAGTAGGTATCTTTGTTATCTAAATTAGTATCTGTAATCTCCAAAACCCTTAACCAATAAAATTTCCCACAGCACGAGGCAAAATCAAGAAATACTCCCCTCTCCTAGCTGGCATCGGAGTAAAAGTCCTGGCAGTGGCTGGACTTCTGTTCGGAGGCCTCACACTCCTGGTCACCAAGGCTCTGGTGGTAGCCAAGCTAGCGTTCGTGGTGGCTGCAGCTTTGGGCATACAGAAGTTGCTGAGCGGCGGTGGATTGAATAACATTAGTGGGAAGGTAGGGGATTAAATATTTTTTTTTAATTGAGGAAAGACTTTGTCGATATTGACGATAGATAAAAAAAAAATATGGGAAAAGAAGGAAATGCTGCTAGATGATGAAGTTTCAGAGTTTGTCAGAAGATACGTTAGAAGTTAAGTAATCAGAGGTTACGATAGAGTTGGTCAAAGGCCACATAGGCGATCGTCGAAGCCATAATCTAACTGGTTCTAATGGAAGTAATAGGTTCCTTAACAGTCAGTGGGATAGGCCAACATTCAGCAGTGGACGAGGATAATTAGCTTACTTGTTCTCATTAATACACGAAATACCTGAATTACTTTCTGTAAATGCAAATAATATATTTAAAAAAATATTTAAGTAAAGTTGTGTTACATTAACTTATTGACTATTACATTAAGTTATTGACCAAAAGAAACAAATCTAAAAAGTAATTCCTTGTCCCTCAGCTCGCCGGCTTCCAATCCTCCCAGCAGTGGACTTCCCCCACAGCATCAGCGGCTACCTACCCCTACGCCAGGTCTTCGAACATTGGAGGTGATGCCAATGACTTGGCTTACAAAGCTCAGATCAGCTCATAAGGAACGAACAAAAGAGGAATGGAGAGGGTCGTGCTATATTTTTGTGGTGCGATTGAAATAAGATAAATTGGCAATTTATATTCTTGTTATAAGTCTTATTTGCTAAAATTAATAAAAATAGGATAATTACTTAACTGGCGGAACACAGGTGTGATTTAATTTATTTTATGGGCGCTGTTCTTATCTTATTTCAATAGCATTTTAACTATTTTCTTTATTTACATGAGTATTTATATCATTTGAAATTATTTAAAATGTCATATTTTATTTATTAAATTATTAACCGGTACAAAAATTATAATCATAGGAAAAAAAATTTGTAAATTATTCAAAATAAGTACAGATTTCCAATGATCTTTTTAATTTTAAGCAAAATATTCAGAAGTTATTGACTAACTATTAATTTTAAGATTATTAAAACTAATTTCATGGTGCGTTTGTGAGCTTTAAATTTTAAATCTATTTATTTATAGTAAAAAGCTGAATGAAATGGTGCATAATTCGTTGTGAATTTTTAAAATATTTATAGAGTTGGATAATTTATTTTTAGTAAAAGTACTAAGTATAATTTATTATTCTTTAATTTATAAATTTTAATAAAAGAGAAAAACTGTACAAATAATAACAAGCTTGGATAGTACAGGGTATGATCAGTAAAAAAAGAAATAATATCTTTTCAGTGAAGATTTTCTAAAAAAAAATATTTATTCCGAAAAATGTCTAATTTTATAGTTAACTATTACGGGTTTAAGTGTCATAAAACCAAACTTTGTGTTTTGATTTAAGATTACTTATATTATCAAATAATAAGACTGTACAATTAATTTTAAGAAATATAAATAAACTGAATTTTTATTGAAGTCTTTTTGTTTTTTTTTTTCTGTTAAACCAAAGTTACCTTTCCTTATCATCTTTTCCCATAATATTTACTTTTAAAAGTTCTAAGCTGCCATTGCAGTCACGATTAAAAAAAGTAACTTTTACGCAATATTTTCAGTATCTTATTTATTAGAGCTTATAAAACCAGTATTGTCTTACTTAAAAATTCTGGAGAATCCTGCTTTTCTTTCCATATTTTTCAGAAACCCCGTTAAATAAATTTATAGTTACGCGTAACTATCTTTAGAATGTTCGAATCTTACGGTTTGTTCATAAAACCACTAACTTAACGGGTAAGAAACTACCGTAGCGTTAACTTTTAACAGTGTCTGTAAGATACGTCTAGCGCCATCTATTGACAACTTATGTGAAACTGTGGAAAATACGTTTAGTTAAAAGAATATTTAATGCTTAAAGAATTAAGTGCGTTTATCAAATGAAGGACCTGACTCCATTTATTTAAGACAGACATTTAAATATATACTTTAAATGAACGTTTAACATAGGCATGAAAACCTAATTTCAAAATTAGAGTATTCAACAAAGTCATAAAAAGATATGCATATGAAATACCTTATTTTTCGTTTCTTAGACCGTCTTATTTGTAATACTGTTAGATGCAATTACTGAGATCGACGAAAACCAAGTAATTTTATTTATTTGGTGGCATAATTTATTACAACTTACTAATAACTTTACAAAGTTAGATCTTTTTAAATTCGACATCGATGTTGTCATTCTACTAATCTTTTTACTAATACTAAATGAAAATGGATGCAATCATGTTAGGTAAATCATGTAGGTAAATGTATGAATCAAAATCGATTGTCAGTATGTAAAATAACTATTCAAAACCCTAAAAATGTATGATTTCAAGATATAACTTTCTCCGAATTGAGCTTTGTCATTTCAGTTGTAATATAAAATGAAAATTATATCCACATTAAAATAGATATTATTTCAATAGTTTTAACATGAAGAAACAACTCCAGCATAATTTTTCCTGAAAACATAAAGCCAACATTCCCCCGTCTATAGCAGTTTAGAAACTAAGTCGAGTACACGGACGAACCCACTTTTATACTAGTTTTCAATATAGATAGAATGTGAAAAAAAAACAACATGCCATCTTCACACTCACACTGATAACTGTGCGTGGGTACGACCGTGTATGTATACGCCTTTCACTCCCACACATTGATAGGAAAACGATCGGACAGAGAAAGAAGTGGAGTAGTGTTAGTTGATATTTTCTTTTGATGTTTGTTGAAAGTTTAAAAGTACTGTATTTGGTAAAATAATGATGTTATTTTCAAAATATTATTTATGATGAAAAAAGATTGTTTCACTATTTATTTCTTACAATACTGTGAAGGCCTATGCATTATTAAACGCTTAAATTAACTTATATATTTTTTTCATATAAATATGTCCCTCTCAATTTAATTAGATGTATTTTATAAGTACCTACGTTGTTAAATCCTAATTTCTAAAATAAAGTCTCAAATAGCATGCTATAAAATCAGTTTACTGTTATTTGCTTAGTAAAAACCTACAACAGTTATGTGCTTTTCCAAATTCAATGTAATACAATTAAGAAAAGAAATGAGTAAGGGTATCACAAATCCATTTTTAACACAATATTTTTCACTCCAAGACTTTAACAACTAAGAAATGTAGACACAATTCGACTCCATTCCTTCACAATCTCTATTATGCAGACGGGAAACTTTCTCCACTACTACATAGACATAGTGTCACTGTGTGCGTGACACTTTCACTTGCATACATTTTTGTTGTATTTTGTTCCATTTTCTCAAATTAATAATTATCTTAGCGAGTTACTATAAATTACACGTTGATTGTAATTTATTTTTCATAATTATTATTATAAATATTAGGCACTTTTTGTTAAAAATTCTCATTTTGGAAGTGTTAGGTATTTTAATTTAAAACAGTTTTCATTTTAAGTATTTAGTTTGAATTGGTTTTGGATCATTTTCAAAACACATTCAAGTTGTAAAGGTTTTGAAAGGGCTGCACTATTTTCCTGAACTACAACGTTTGTGACACCTACAAATAAAAGTAGTATTTAATAAAATCAATTGTTCATTTCTTCGTAAAAACCAGAAAGTACTGAATATGTTTTATCATAATCAGTCCAGTTTCATAATAACATTCCATATAAAATCTCGTATTAGTTTCTCAATAATATTGATGAAAAGTTTTGATGTTTCAAAGATTCCAAATTCATATAAAAATATAGAAATTGTTGTAATAATTCACAATTGCTATCAGCAACATAAAGTAGACGATTAGAATCAAGTTTTCAAAATAAAAATTACCTACAGCTAAAGGATCTAATGTGAGGACATTTATGTTACATCTAACTTGTCAAATTTTATCTTTTCTAGCTCTCCCTAAAACAAAAGAACCCAATAAGTTCTCATCTTCTTTATTGAACTGAATACTCTTATTTTTATCAGTCTTCCCAACAGTAGGAGGAAAGCAATTCATCAATTTTGGTCGTTTACCAACCGATTTTCATTATTCAAAATCACTGTATGGACAATATACTGCAATAGTCTCAACTCAATTTTCATTATGATTTCTATTAACTGTATTTCATTATCACATTTTTGAAAGTTCTATACAAATACCACATGAGTACCTACTTATCATACTAAGTATGAAAACTGTGAAAGTTTTGGTCTAAAAAGAGTCAGAAAAAAGTACCTAACTGATGAAACTGGGTAGTAATATAAAGTATATTTCAAAGTAACATGTAAGTTACTTTGTATCCTATTTCAGAAGTCTTTCCTTCAGGATATGAAAGAAACTGCAGACAACAGCTACTTTTTCATACATTTCTCAAACTGCATCTCTTATATACTAAGATTATTTCTAAAACTACGCATTTCCACCTAACAAAACTACCTATCAACAAACAAACAAGAAAAATCAACCTGTCTCACTTCTAAGGGGAAAAAAATCTCTTTCACCGACTCAGGAATTTGGGCTCCAATGTCCGTATACACACCTTTCTCTTGCTTTCACACCGTGAGATCTGGTAAACACAGTGCCCTCAATGGGTGCATTCATACCAAAACAAAACACCATAAGTGCTTCACCCACTACTGTAAAATAAGCCTTGAATTTAACTACCTAAGGTTGAAATTCCCTTGAGGCAAAGTAGGGAGTTAGGTGGAAATTTGTGTCGTGTAGGAGTAAAATCGGATGGGTATGATGTTTACAGTTTTTTTTTTTTTATATATATATAGTGAGATTAGGCGCCCACCCATGTTATGACCTCATAATTTTATGGTGTTTTCTATGTTATATTGGTACGTTTGATTGGATTGAGGTTGTAAGCTGTAGTTTCTTGTTGAGCAATAACGTTTAAGTAGTGTATCTTAAAATTAAATATCTTATTCCAAAGTAAAGATAAAAACTACGAAATAAGAAGGAAAATTATATATACTACGCATCAACTCTCATTACAAAGATTTTCGAGATAGATAGAAATTACGATTTCGGCTTCTTATTTTAGTTATTTTTATTCTCAAATACATACTTACTTGTTTCGAAAAAGCAGCTCAAAGCAGCTGACTTTGAATTTGTATTCATTCGACGCTAACTTTTGATTTAGCTACCTGTAAGTCTTGAATTCTGATCAACTGCACAGAAAACATTCAATCGTATAAAACCTCAATATCTGCAAAGAATTTCTCAGTTTTCTGTTAAACTGTAGGATGGCACAGTATAAAAGAAATTAGTTTTTAGTTTTTTCCATTCATTTTCTTTTATTTACTTGCGTTAAAAAATCTTTTAAAAAGCAGCCGTAAAGCAGTGTCAGCAAAAATAGGCTATCTAACACTGAAATGATTTTTCAAAATCAGTCATGTATTCCTGAGATAAGCTCTTTTAAACAAGTAAACTCTTCATCTTTATAATACTAGTATTTTACATTTCTAGTCATGTTAGTTTTCTTTCCAAGCATCCATATTGGCAGATGTTATTAGAATTCTCCAAGTTTTTATTTACTAGATATAACCTTAAACACTCCGTAGTGTTTTCCAATCCAGCATATTTTAAAGATCCGTTGTTTTGAGATTGAATATTGAATTTTGACATAAGCTTCATACAAATTATGTCAAATTTAATTCTCGAATCGAAAAACAATAGCTGGATTGGTTATTGTAATCCGCAGTTAGTCATCAACATAAAATTCTTATCCTCTATTCTCAAAAACATCCACCCAAACTGAAAACCAATTTTCAAATATCTAAAACCACCAAACAAATACCTACAACCAAACCCGAAAACCACAGGTGTACAAGTACCCACAAGTACACTGCTCACCAAAAATAAAGACCACACCTAAAGTCAGGTGGCGAATTTTGCAACAACCATTCGCGAGGCGGATGTGGCATTTTTCTCTCGAAGGTGAAAGTGCTAGATGTGGCACACACAGTCGAAAGTGGCGTGAAAGTGAAGTCGCGGATGTGTTTTGGTAATTTACGACTGCCGATGTGTCGTGGGATGGTGGTGGGCGATTTTTTTGGTAATGGAGTGTATTTGTCGGGTGGCTGATTGAAGGTGTTGACTACGTTTTTTGTTGCTGTTGTAGGGAAAACGTAGTTGATTCTGATTTGTACTATAAGTTAGTGAATTCGATTCTACTTATAAATAATACATAAGTTCTCAATTATGTTCATTAAAACTAAAATTAACTGAACAATATGAAGAAACTTCTATAGTCTAATAATGCTTTGCAAGATTTTCTTCAAAATCATCTAGATAGTTGTAGATCAAGTTAATGCCTAATTAATTTGATCTGAAGCAAAACCCTAAAATGTAATACCAGGCATAAAGACTCTGACTTATATCTATACTTTTAACTCCAAATGCTCAGTACCAACAGTTTATAGGCTCATGAAACAATATGAAATCAGCAAATGTATTTTAGCTTCCTCGCCACTGAAACAAAAACCTACAAATTATTACATTAAAATAAAATAATGCAGTTCTTGTTGATTCATTTTGATTACAAATAATTAATATTCAACACCTTTCATTAATAATGCAATATATATTTTAGATATCAAAAAAGTCTATTTAATGTTTTAATGTTACATAATTTGCCTACACCCTTTACACAAACATCCTTTTTCAATCAACGAATACTCCACACTAACAAAAACAATCATATCCAAACTGAAAAAAAAACATCGACCTAAGAATGACTCAAATGACATTACCTAATATTACGAAAAAGTCCAAAAAAAAAACTACCAAGTACATATAGTATACCAAAAACTTTCATTTACAAAGACATGAAGCCAGCATCCTTGTTACGTCACGATTCAAGATGGCCGCCGTAGAAAGTCGGTCGTTGAACCCGGCACACTTATACCGAGAGAGTATTTGAGCACTAATATTTAGTATTGAATAGTATTATGTCATTTTGGAAATTTAGGTGTGTGAATGGTGTTTGAGATTGAAAGTTTTTTTTCGAGGATTTTATGAAAAACTTTATCCTTCGGTTGATGGTAGGAGAAGATATGTTTAAACAATTCTTTGGTGCGAGGTATTGGAAAAAAAGTTAATACAAGGGTAAAGGAAAGAAAATGGATGTATTAAAGTCGCATAAATATCTTTATAGGCTTCTTATCCACATTTAGAAGGTGTAGTTTGGTAAATTTTCATCTTATTTTTCTTAGTAAGTAAAGAATTATATGCTATTTTAATAACCACGTAATCAAAACCAAAACTTACAAAGGACTAGCTAAATTGTATGTATCATTAAAAGAAAATAATCGTGAAACTATGCATAAGTAACTGAACCAACATTTCCGAATTGCAATTAGAACTTTTGAACATTTCCGAGTTGTAATAAGAAATGTTTCCTACTTGTAACACGTATCAAATTATGAAAGTGCGAGTATACATTTTTATTGTTACAATTGTCAGAGACATGATTGATTAAATTTTCAAACACTTTATATAGCGTTTATTTGGGCTCAATTCTTTGTACCTAACTTTAAACGTAATTTCTAAATTCCAGAACTTCGTCACGGATGTACTTTGAGTAGTTTTAAGTTATTTTCTAAAACTTGATTTCTTGCTGGGGAGTTTGTTGCGCCACTTCTTCTTCCCAGCAAAAACATAGGAAGTGGTGAAGGGTGGGCATTTTGGGGACTGTCTTTTGTAATTTTTTTTTGACGTTCGAAAAGTGCTGTTTTGCAGCCAAGTTTGAATAAATGAGTTTTGATTTTGATTTTTGATTTTGTTCTAACCCTAGAGATATTGATTTTTCAGGTGTTTACAAAAGCTTAGTCTTTGATTTTAGGTATGTATCGCTAAACAAAATTGTAATGCTACCTCTCAACCAGAGTTTTGCTTCGACGACTTCTATTTATTTCAATATCAGCACACTTGTGGTCAATATCATAAATAAGTACCAAAAGCCTAAAATACCACCAAAAACATCTTCTATAAACCAAACCTCTTGAACCCAACAACCAACATACATACACATACTCATTAACAATCCCACAAACAGGTGCGTACACACACTTTCCCGCTGCACTAGTGTGCGTGACACTGGCATTCACGCACACTAGCGCACGCATCCGTATAGTGACCTCGATTTGTGTTGCTTATGTATTTAGGTAGCATATAGGAATGTCATGGTTTGTATGGGAACATTAATAGTGGCTATGGGATTTTTGTGGCACGTGGTTTTAGGAGTTCAGTTGATTTTTTAGGGTTTTAGTTAGTGTGCTATGAAGAATTTGAGTTGTTTGGTTATTTTGTGGATCATATTTTGCGTCTGTCAATAAATTGATAAGCATCTAACTCAATTGGGTTTCTATTGATAAATTAAGTAATGATTATTTATCTTGTATGAAGATAAGTTTATATGTATTAACTTGTAGATATAAGTAACGAATACTCAAATTACCTTTGAATTTTCTTATAAAACTTAGTTAACACTTAAGAAATATCTAATTACACGTGAATAATATAGCAAAAAATATTTTATCATAAATATTCGACTTACGTTACTTAGCAAAAGAATTTGAAAACTTTTTGATCACACATAACATTAGTTTTCCTTGGTAAAATAAACAACTATAACATACTAATATATTAGCATTACATAAAATGTAAAAAGCGTAGATTATAACCTTACTTCATTATCTTTAAGCCATATTGTTGCACATGGCAAGATTTCATGTACGCGTTGATGTCTTTTGTACTATACGTTACAATTGAGCTTTGATGTCTTTTGTTTATAATATGATGAAGAAATGTCAATGAAAGAAGAAACTATACCTATCAAAACTTTGAAAAAATGACAGTGGTTTTCAGATAAACATAATTAAGTTAACAATTCAGTCAGTAGTGTTTTTTAAGGAACCATATCAAAATCAAAACCATTCCTTCAGTATTTGATACTAATTGAAAGCACGAATCATCCTGAAGCAAAATGAACAAAAAAAGTATCGATTTCCTTTCAATACAACTATCAATATTACAGTATTATTTAAATAACGTAATATACTTAGCCGCACCTCGCTATACAACCGTGACATTCACACACACATACAAACAAATCGTAATAAAAATCACCAACACATACACAGTTATATAACTCGTGACACAGGTGCTAACTTTCACGAACTTTCATTTTTCCATCAACAACTTACAAACTAAACTCAACCTTAACCCTTAAGGCATACAACCCAATTTCGCTTAGCAAAAATTTCGTATTTCCATTTTGATTTTGCTACAGTAATATGGGCCGTACGGCTGTAAAACTAAGGTTGATATTGGTTTGTGCGGTTAGTTTATTAGTCAGGCAATGGACGATGAATGAGCCTTTCAGTGTTGCGTAACCATTTTAGTGTGTAAGGACATTGACCTTAGTCTGAAGAAAGCGTATGAGTTATAAGATATTTTTTTTTCTTCTTTTTATTAAGAATTGAATGTAAGTATTGTAAAAGAAATTGATGGAAAAGATGACTATGATTATGGAGAAGGATTATTTCATGACTGATGATAGTTGTGTCATGCACCTTCATCTCTGTCCTCGGGGAATTTCTCATTACTGCGTACCTAAGATATACAAAAATACTTATACTACGAAAAAAGGATTTTTAAAACTGTTTACCAGTTATTCCATTCAACCTTATACATAAGCTTTATGTACCCCTAACATTAGGATCTGCAGTAAAGACTAGATAATTATTTGTAATTAGATTGTCAGGTTTTCGATTTTAGAAATTAGTTTTTTCTCGTTAATAATTAACTTTTTAGTTGTTATGCATTTTTCGCAACGCTTCTCAGATTACAATAACAAAAAGAAACTATTTAACACCTACTTAAAGAAAATCTGTAAAGTAACTATTCAACATAACGACCGTGGACTGTTATTTCAGTAAGCAAGTTATCCTTCAGCAAAAAAAGGCAATTGTAATTGATTACATGTCTTTCAACAAAAATTAAGACCTCAAGAAGAAAGTACTAACCTTATGTTTTATAAGTATACCTTCATAATTATTCTAAACCTCAGTTCAGTAATAAATCCACAATTTCATCTACCTTACTATATAGAGAAAAGATTCGTATTAATGTAGTGTGTATGAAAGAATAATTCATAAAAACTACTTCACCTATTTCTTTACCATTTCATCGATTGCTATGTATGTTCCGGGTACGAGAAATAATTACCTCGGAACGCGGATGAAACCGTGAAAAACAGTCTATGGTAATGAAAAACCTTTAAGACTTATTTTAATATAAAAAAAAAAAAAACATATAAACAAATCATCAAAATAAAACTCGTATCCGAATAGGTAACCCAAAAAAATATTGTCAATGAAAAAATATCTACATACAATAAAACATATCTATCTAGATACAATAAAACATAACTACAAACAATATCATACAATAAATCCTAACCCAATCTAACTGAAAACAGAAACAAATCGAACACTTTCATAGAAAAAAAAACATCAACTTCACAAAACCTTATTTTTCTTTTTACCTCCAAACTCATACTATTAACGCCATCTATTGACACTAAACGTGAAACTTGTCATCGTACCCCTACCGCCATCTGTTGAGCAACTTTGTAAACTACTACGATAAAGTGAGGTACAAAAAGTAAAAAAAGGTTTGAAGTAATCGTCATTCGTCGCTAGAGAGAGTTGATTTCAGTTTTTTTTTCTTTTTGCAATATCAGCATTAGAAAGACTAGAAAAGATTCATTAATTTTATTGCAATGCAATATTGAATGGTGTAGTTGAAAATAATGATGTTGAATAAATGTATAGTACCTATATTTAGTTCGTATGTAGAATAATGTTGGTCTTGTTACTGACCGGTTTTACTAGGTAGGTATCTTTTCACGACTTTTTGTGCTTAGGAGACACAAAAAGTGCATGAAATTGATATAGGTAACTAACAAAAAACTGATGTGTATCGATTGTATAATATTATTTTAGGTATAAATAATCGAAGATTCTTAGTCATTGGTAAATAAAAGGAATCTAGTTCTTTAGTCTGCCAATTTTACGCTTGTTATTTCGTAATGTATTTATTATATAGGTTTTTTTTTCAGTTTTGCTATCATTAAATATTAAAAATACCTTTTATTAACGTATAAGGGGATCTTCACACTGCCCCGCATCACGCTGCATCTTGCGTGTCGACGCACCTACGCGCGTTCCTGCGGGAGTGCAGATCTGCATCATCGTGCGGGTTTTTCGCGCATTCACGCGCGTAGTTGCGTTTTGTTAATTCACGCACGGCGGCTCTCATCGAGTTCCATTTTCAAACATACACGTCACGCCCATTCAAAATCACGCGCGTCACTGCGGGATTCAGTGTGCCATACCTTGCGTCTCGCCCCGCACCTACGCGCGGGGGTGCGTTTTTCTCCGCATGTATGTGCGTGATCCGCATGAACGCGCGTGGATGCATTTTCAGTGTGTTGGACTATGCGTGTTTTCCATACAAACGGAGATATTTCCATACAACGGAAAAAAACGCATCCACGCACTACGCTGCATCATGCGGGGCAGTGTGATAATCGCCTAAGATATCTAAAATTCTATTTATTGTCAAATCTTCTAAGTTTGACGCATGTCATTTGACACATTACAGTTATTAATCACTAACTACTTATAAAAAAATATACCTACTCTTCATTTGTTTTTATATAATGTAGGTAAATAAAACAACATAGAAAGTGTGATCATTATTTTGTTTTCTGTCAAGTTTTCCACTTCCCTTTTCCCAATTTGTACTTTTCACCAAATAATTGCTAATAAACAAACAAGGGGACAGTATTTTTATAGTAAACTGATCATTATACTCCCTTTGTGGATCATGCGCACGAGTGCTTTCGTTGCTGACTGTAGATTTGATACCGATTTATTTGGTGTCTTCTAGTAGCTAGTTGGGACAAAAATATTTTAGGTAATAACTTCACGCAAACATCATCTAACGACTTATGCGCAGTAACTTATTAAAATTGCATAAAAAATTATTGTACCTAACATAGTTTACAGTACTGTTTATTTCTAAATAAATCTCTTTCAGCACACCCATTAAAGGGACAATTAGAATTTGGCTGTAATACGAAGATGTGGACAAACTCTAGATTAAAAAAAAATATAAATATGTGCTATTTTTAATCTAACTACTATTTTCATTATTTACCTTGCAATTAACGATCTTCAAAGAAAAACCACTCCCTTACTGCAAAGCATCTAACACACCAACCGTACTTCGAGTACCCCTGCTCCCCATTCATAAGAAGTCCAAAGTCCACACTACTTGACAAGCAGTCATTAGACACACACTACTGAACACTTTCTGGTACCAAAACGACACTTTTTAAGCCAGTAAAGGATTGGTAGCACTTTTTTTGTTGGTAATTGTAGGTGGTAAAATATGAATTGTAGGTAAGGAAAATTGGCGTGTATTATGTGACAGTGGAATTTTTCACACGTAATCTTATTCATACATTTACTATATTTTGCTTAATACGATAGCGCCTTTTGCCAGCCCAGATGCGTAATTTTAGGCAAATTCTTGAACATTATTCAAAAGTGATAGATCCTATATCATATGAAAGCTCTTGAGATCCTTTTTTATAATAGCTTGTATTAGATTAATTCCAGCGTGAATATGGAGGATTCATCATTCATGTTGCACTCACTTTGTTATAAATGGTCCAAAAAAAACATGTTTGTTATGAAATTGAACATACCAACGGAAGAATAAAATAAATTGCTCTCTGAGAACTTGCAAAAAGTCTAGATCTGTTGAACTATTTAAAAAAAGGGGTGCAATGTTCATACAAAAGTGACCATGGTCCTCTATGACTGGAAATAATAGAGAGATGACAAGACAGAGAAGTATAGAAGAAGTAAACATGCTATATCGACTCTTAATAAATTTTGATAAGGGCAAGATGATGATGATGGCACTAAGTTTGGTCTGCACTTACAATTATGACTACATCTATAATAATTAATGCAAAACATACTACTGTAATTGACATTGAATCCTGGACCTCATGCTTATTTCCTATCACTAGACAACGAGGCAACCAAAGCTAAAACAGCCATACTGCCATACAATTAAATTAAGTTCAGTATAAATAATACAACACAAAAAAAATAACTCTATTTCAAGTTCCTAAAGTTCATTTTATAATGCTGCACGTTTTGTGTAAATAAAAACTTCGTCTGGCAAGTTTAACACGTTGATTAATATAACGATGAATAATATTCTACATACATATTTTATTTAAAGTTAATTGATCTACAGTTCACAGTTTTTTTATTTACGCTAGACAATTTCATGACTTAGATTAAAGATAGTCTAGAAAAACTTAGTCCAGACTAGACCAATTAATTATAATAATGGTGTCCAAATCAATTCATTGGCTGCGATAGCTATTCTCTCTAAGGAGATCAGCCAACTGCGCGGGTCATATTATAGTGCACGAGCATTTGCGCAGACACAGGTGCACTCCCTATTCCTTCACTCTCATATCCCGATGAAACGGCAATTCAACGAGACTGGGTCGAGGTCTCAAGCAGGACCGATATTTATGTGCTTTATGGTCTGAGGTTCTGGTTTTTTATTATCATTTTAGTTGGAATCTATTATGTTGTATTGTATATTGAGCTGTCTCTGGCTATATCTTTTCTTACTATTCCATGGTTTTTGCTTGAAAAAAAACTCAAACAATTGGATAGTTAGACTCCATTATTCGTATGTAAAACTTTAGCCATGCAATAAGAAAAATTACGTTCAATTTGAATGATAAACATACTAACAATAATATCACGTTAGCTCGGTTGCAGTATATTATGAAAACGTTTCATACTGAAATTGAAAATTCTATGTTCATAAAAATGTAAGAATTTGACTATAAAAGGAGCATTGTTTTTTTGAGCGCTTTCAATCTAAGCTGTGTTATACACAGATTTATTAACTTGCTCAACTTAAAGCTTAATTACTGATATCTATTGGGTAATTTTCAGTTTATTAGAATATTCATCGTGAGTTGATGAAGGTTCGCCTTCTGAAATTTAGTCATCAATGCTTCGTGGTGTTATTTTTTAACCTAAAATCTTAAAGTAAAGAAAGCTTAAAAACATATCTCAATATTAAATAGATAGCCTATATATGTATTATAAATTATTTTCGGCTTTTATCCAGATAAAATATAGACCCAGGTCTGCGAGATGCA
This sequence comes from Helicoverpa assulta, assembly GCA_963856015.1. Taxonomy (NCBI): domain Eukaryota; kingdom Metazoa; phylum Arthropoda; class Insecta; order Lepidoptera; family Noctuidae; genus Helicoverpa; species Helicoverpa assulta. The sequence goes on from CAWLCW010000002.1 coordinate 10,295,641, forward strand.
ATGGAACAACAGAACCTGTAGCTTTCATGCATTGGATAAAACTAACCAAGAATTGTAAAATAGTAAATACGGTTTCAAGACCAGTACTTATTAAAAAATACTCGCATTCTAATACAAATTACATATTCAAAGTTGACCCAGACGCTGAAAAAACGAAATACTGACACAGCAAAACTGAGTGATTACTCTTAATTCCTGACTTCAAAAAGCATTGTGCATGGCTAGAAATTACAAATTATAATCTAGACTAAAAAATAAAACAAAATCAACACTACTCACACTGAACTACTCGCTAGTATATTTTTTTGCATTCACTCGTACGTTCGGCTGAATGAAACGATGCAATTGCAAAAAACAGTTATGCAAAAACCGCTCATAGTGCTAATGCATAGAGACTTAATCCCCGTCAAAGATTTAGAGTAACTGATCTAACTTTTGCTAACTATCCTCCCAAAATCTGACAAAAACCAATTTAGTATAGCAACTGGTACAAATGAAACTGACAGTCACGCAATCGAAAATGATTCTTTTGCCTTTGATGATAAGGTTGAGAAAGAAACCAAAAATGATTTCCGAACTGCAGAAAAAGATTTACTTGTTACAGACTCGGAACCACACGCAAACTGGGAGCAATCATCTGACCACAAACATCAAATATAAAAGGGTGACAATATACAAGTTCATCACAGTTTTAGTGTTAACTGACCAAAGTAGACGTGTGATACCACAAAAAATGTATAAATACATCATTCTATTCACCATTGCCAGTGCCATGGCACTTCCAAACCCTGACGATGTGAAAACAGTGGATAAAGTTCGCGGAATCAAAAAAGACTGTGCCAACGGACTTTTAAGCCCCACGTGTTTAAAAATGGGAGCTATCACGTTTTTGGAAAAGCTGAACAACAAGGATGAAGTGTCTTTAATTCCTGGTGTTAGTCTAGTGAAGGATGGTGGTAAAACTAATTCCGAATCAGTGGCTGCGGATTTAGCCAGATCATTCTCTGGTGATTCTGACGAGCGGCTGGATAAATCTCTGCTGTTCCACGTCGGGAGCTTCCTGGACAGTCATTCGGTGAAGCTGAGGCTGCTGGATGACAATGCGGTGGAAGAAGCGAAGACGGCGATGTCTGAAGGCAGAGGGAAGATGGGACTTGGAGGCAAGAAGGGCGGCATGGGAGGTCTCATGGCTATGGCAATGATGATGAAGGGTATGTATTGGTTTTATTTAATTTTAATTAGTGGTTACATCGGTGGATCGTATAGATCGTAACGGTTTGATGAGATCAAATTATTGACCTATCTGGATTCAAAATATGCTTCGAAGTTGAACGACTGAATGGAGGCAAAGTTACAGCCACTACAGGAAGGAAGAACGAAATTATATAAATATATATATATATATATAAATTGACGGCTTCCCATGCAATCTTCAAATAAAAATTGATATGGGTATTATGTATTAATTAAAATGAGAATTGAAGGAAACCGTCTTCTGCTTCACATTATATCAGCATTTAACTCAAATCATGGATGACCATAGAAACAATGTTTGAAGACTGATCAAAAAACCCCATGGGTTCAATCCCCGTGAGTTATATTTCATATATCATTACGATAAAGTATTCAAATTCAACGTAAAAGTCCCAAGAACAGTTGGTCTAATTTCAAATACCTTACGATCATACTAGCCAGACAAATAACTGTATCAAGATAACCGCTATATTTATATGCTGACGTCAATAGTTATTGATTATTAGCTGAAATAGTCTAGTTACTTCAAGACTATACTATTATTTATTGTAATCTTTGCCTTGCTGTATTTGGCATACTATTATCATCACGATAATTTACTCAGCTCATTTGTCTCCAAACTATGAAAATACGGTAGAACGTAATATCCTATTGTTTTCATTAATTCAAAGAAAATGGTCCAATTTTGTTAATCACAGACATCAGACCAAATGTTGACATTCATAAAATAAGCTTTTCTCTTAAAATATAATTTCCTGCAAATAATTTGTGTATCCTGTAATTTGAACGAACTACTTAATGCACCCGAAGAAGAAGCGTACACTCTGGTCCTCAATAAATCGGCTATTTAACATTGAGAGGCTTTTTCAAATCGGTTCAGTAGTTTCCAGGATTAGCGCGTTCACGCAAGCAGAAAAACTTCAGATCTATAAATTAGTAAGTTCATAGATGCAAGTAGGTTAGATCGATGCAGAAACTTCTGAAGCAGTTTGGCGATTATTAGTTATAGAAACTGAATTGTAGAATTGAATAATTAATAAATAATAAACAGACGGCCATCTCTTAAACCTTCACCTTCCAAAGAGAAAAAAATCTTTGTTGATCTAAAAACCATTTCGGAGGAAAAAGTCAATATGAAATTATATAAAGATTACTTATAGAGATAACATTACAGTGTTTACAAAAGCACACGACCATGAGAGAACTATTTCAATTTTGGATCTTATCTAGACGAATCTTTTATTTCCAACCCGGTGGTCTTTTTAAAATTACAAAATTTTGCTATTGATGGGATTTAAACATGAATTACATCATGGAGTAAAGGGTTACTCAGATATCTGGTTCAGGAGGTCAGGTAGGCAGTCGCTCCATGCAAAACACTGGTACTTAGCTGCATTCAGTTAAACCGAAAGCCAACTCCAAAGTATTTGGGAAAAGGTTTTACAGATGATGATAGTGACATTTGATTATGTACAATAGGAGACCTTGACTATCTGATTATACCTAAATTGTCCAATGGACGGACTTGCCAGGATATAATGAAGTTTCACAGTTTTTGGATCCTATAGGTAAAGTGATAAATAAAGGAAGAATGAAGATTGAAAAACTGTCTGTTTCAAGATGTTTTGAATTTCAACTCCACAAAACTAGGCTACAGCGCAGCGATTCATTCAATAATAATTTAGCTTCTTATAATTATGGTCTAGTTAGTGAAATAACTATAATTCCTTGCCAATTTTCACGCGGTGGTTTTATAGTTTAAAAGTAAAACCGTCTCGACTTGTTACTGTTTTATAAACATGCAGTTATAAAACTAAGTACTAGAATCATATTAATTTCAAGATTAATGTGCCGCATGTCTAATTAGTTTTTTAGATAAGTTGCTATTTATAAAAATCTGATTCAGATCTGAAGCTATAATTAACTATGTCTGCGAATAACATTAAAAGGAGAATGTTTGATTGAAATCTAATTTGCTGTAAATCTGTCAAAAATAACTATTATATAAATAAAAGTATGTACTCTCAACATTAATAACTTGGGCTCGAATTACGAGTGAATCTCAGCTTGGACCTTGGACTCATCTTTTCTATCAAAAAAGTTTAAAATGTTAAGAAAGTACAAGGTGTAATACAGTGGTTAGTATATTAAAAACCCATAAAATTACTATACATTTACATTGGTCGCCTACTCTAGTCACTGCGTGCGATAATAAACGAAAACCTTACGAGTGCAAAATCTACAGCGGAAAACCAACTGTATCACAAGAGAGTAAGGTTGATTTCAGTTTGAGGAATAAGAACTTTTTGCAGCCAGCCTTCTATGAAAATATAATGGATACAAGAGTACTCCGTACTAATCATACATCTATGTGAGACATATAAAAGGTGGACGAAACAATTGCTTATCAAAGTGTATCAGCATTCGAGTCGATACAGACGTCCACCATGCATTTCATATCGATATTATTTTTTATTACGGCAGTATATTCACTGCCGAATCCAGAAATAGGGGAATCACCAAAAAACTTAGTGGAACCTAATGTTGAGAGTGCAGCTAGGGCTATGAAGAAGGATTGTACAAATGGGATTTTTAGTCCAACGTGTTTGAAGATCGAAGCTATATCCATGTTGGAGAAACTCAGTGCGAAGGAGGAACTTCGTCTCTTACCAGGAGTGAGTGTAGTCAAAGAAGCCAGTAAAGAAAATGGGAGCAAAGTTGAAGAGTTTGCTGCTGAGCTGGCCAGATCTTTTCCTTCGAAACCTGATGAGAGGTTGGACAAATATCTGCTGTACAGGCTCGGGAACTACTTGGATACCCACACAGTGAAGCTTAAGTTGTTAGATGAGAATGCTGCTGAAGAAGCCAGGGCTCTGGTTGGAGAAGCGAGGGGCAAAGGTGGACTTGGAGGAAAGAAAGGAGGACTGGGGGGTTTGCTAGCTGCCGGACTTTTGATGAAAGGTATGTCAGTAGAAGTGATAATGTTGGGGGTATTGCGTTGTGAATTAGGATTTGGGGGATCGTTAGGTGACTAAAATCAATCGAACCGCGATTAAATATTTGAGCTTATTTACATTATAGAATGATAAATGTGACTATACAGATTTTTTATATAGAAATGAAAAGAATGGGGTCCGCTGTTTTACGACTGTTGGTTAATTTTGAGACAAAAATAGTAAAAAGATCTCATTTTAACAATACATTAAAAATAATAGATCATGTCCAAAATTATCGATCAACTAAAGACAAAGTAGTACAAACGTCCGAAATGAGAAATACCTTATTTTTAGGAAGTCGGTTAAAAAGCTAATTCTGTTAATGCAGATTTTATCTAAAACATTACTCATTAGCAAAATACATTATATGCTTTGACAAAATAGAAGTCGCTAATGCATTAGAATAATAACAGAAGCTTGCAGGAAATCAATATGCATTAGCAGTTTTTTACAATCAAGACGAAGACAGACAGACAGATGCAATCAGACCACATTCTAGTGAAAGCATTAGGAAATATAAACTGGATCTTAACGTAATTGTCTTTGTTCCAATCGATGTCGCGATTTGCGGTACTCGAGATATTTAATGGAAAGAATATCGATTACAGATTGTACTGAAGCTTGCGATGCTGATTTTCATAGCGTTATATGACTGATAGTGTTGTTCTTATGTAGAGAAGTTATGGTTATTATCAGTATTGCTTCTTAATGCATATTTAGAACAAAACTAGCTGTTCCCCTTGATACCACCATCATCCCGAGGGAACTACTTCGCATGCCTGATTGATGAGCACATTATGTCTTTCTCATGCTCATGACTACCAATCTGTGTATCTTTCATTTATATCGGTTTAGTCGATTTGGTGTTAAAACATATAAAAATAACCAATCTACAAGCTCTGTCTTCGAAATCTGTTAACATAGCTTTTGTGGGAACAAACTGACAAAATGAACAGCCACTGAGAGTCATAACCCTTCCTTCACATAGTCGGCTAAAATGTGATTCATTTCTAGGAATTGAAATGCAAACCGTTATTATAGTAGAAATTGAAAACTTTCAATCTCATTAAGATTGTGGGGAGCAATGATAATAAGAACAAATTGTTAGAAGTCATCACTAGCTGATACAATTTCTAGTTTGATTACAAGACTTACGTAATAAAAAAAAAACTAATAGACGTATTTTGATACTTTATGCATGTAAAATAAATTAAAGTGGACTAGTGGAAAAAGCTTGATAAGTTTGATTCAGCATTGTAGGTCAGAATTGGATTCATTGATGAAGAATGAAGGTATATCTTGGTATACTTAACTTAGTTGTTTAGTAAAGAGCCAATAAATATTTTTCCAAAACTCTCGGTAGGTACCTATTTCAAAATAGGCTTTGGACAAGTTATATTGTCCTGTTTACTACTTAAATTTTAGATCCCCAAGCAACTGCAATCTTTTTTCTGACTAAAGTAAGAACGGGCTTCTAATCAGATATATCAATCGATAATAATTAGCCTGATAACTCACCCACCATCAGGTCTCCATTCTGCGGAGTATTTTGAACAATGTTAACCCTACACTTCGCCCTAAAATCATACACTCACTTAACATGCCCTGGGCATCGAACCTGCATGTTTAACAGTCACGCTCTTGTCCGTGCTATTACTCATGAAAAGTGCCGCAGCGTGATCTCTTAGGGATAAGGCATTAATGGCTGTGTTGTGGACGTGTTCCCCATCAGTGTGGGGCATCTTCATGCTAGCGTATGCATTAGGTAGCTTAAGTTTTACTATGTCTTTGAAAGAACCTACAATGTGGTGTGCTGTATGAAGTTGTTAATGCAGAAGAAAAGTATGACAGATTTTGTTGTTGTTCAAAAAAAGCTGAGAATTATTAAGAGAATCACAAATTGACATATTGTCATTACAGTTTTTAGTTTCAAAAGGCAAATGCTTGTCGAATTCATTGCTGCTGAAAGCAATCATCTAGAAAAAAGCCCTTATTGTGAAGATATAATGCAGATAAAGCTTAGGTTTCCATGAGACTTAAAATACGCTTGTCAAACGAACATAAAAACCACTTAATTTTAAGGAAGTTTGTTAAAAAAGAAGAATCTGAAACCACATAATTACCTAGCTTAATTCGCTTAAGGCAATCTAGATTTCATTAAGATATCATGATTATAAACATAGAAAAGCACGTTTTCTGGAAAGTTTACATCATTAAATGTTCATCATTTTTATCTACAATCAATTCAGATATAATTACTCGAAAGCATTGTCAAGAATTCAGTTTGTTCAATTTTGAAATGGTTCTACTGTCGCCAATCAGAGCGTGGAGAAAATTGTTAGTTGTCATTTGAGATATACCATTTTTTTTACTTTTACCTACTTGAGGTGTAATTTGAGTCAAAAGTTGTCAAGTTATTTGAGTAATGATCTGTTGTGGTAATGGACTTTGACCGTGTTTTGCTATTTTCTATTTAATAAGCTCTTTAGTGGCCCTTATCAGAATAGAAATTAGTTTAAGTAAATTATTGCAGCTATTTCCCAAATATTATTTGAAATAGGATTGTCTTACGTTTGAACGCAGCTTCAGTATTACTGTATTCATTAATCAATTGAATTATTTGGAAATGTTGTCGCCCTTTGCGCTCTTTACTCAAACAGATGAATCTTTTAATAAATTGCACTTCAGAACTCTTACGCACTCCTGGGCCTTTTATTTCAGACATAACTTTATCTGTACTATGGTGACACATCAAAAATGGCAAATGACGTTACCACATTTTATAACGGACTTCATAGATGACTTCCACTCTTGACATCAATACTACTATTTAAACAGAAACTAACCACCCCTTTTCTTCCACAGGTACCCTCATGTCCATCGGTCTTGGAGCTCTCGCCCTCCTCGCTGGCAAAGCCCTCATGACTGCCATGATGTCACTCCTCCTATCTGCCATCATCGGAATCAAGTCTCTCTCGGGAGGTCAGAAGTCTACCACGTATGAGATCGTCTCTAAACCAATCTACAGTCATTCTCACTCTCACTCCACTGCGCACGAAGATGTGGGAGGCTACGGCCATTCAGGGTACGGCAGGAATTTGAACGTTAGGAGACGTTGAAAATGAGTAATTTATTTATTTGAGTGTAGTTATTTGAGTAGTGTTGTTGTTTTGTTATTTCTGCTCGGTTTTGTTTTTTTACTGTTTAGTTGTTTTACTTGTTACTTGTTTTTGTTAATTTATTGTTTTTTCTTTTCTTTTAAGTTTCTGTTTTTTTGTTTAATTGTTTCTTTATCTCATAGGAAGAATAAGACAATGATATCGACTCGAAAAACTCTAATTTATGAGAATGTCATGAAAATGCTCACTATTTATTGAAATTATTTATTGTTAGTTGTAAGGTCACTATTTTCTCGAGGTGAAAAATCTCCTATTATTTTATGAATATGTAATTTTCTTTTATTATGATATTTATTTATGTTTTACTTGTATTGTTATTTATTTTTGTATTATAATTTGATAATTGTACAAATATTTATTTCATTCTATTTAACATTTTTTATTATGTATTAATAATATTTTTTATGATAGTTATTTTTATTTTCTTTGTACTTTTAAATATGATATTTCTCGATACGTCTACCCGCCTATAAAATAATATTTATTCTGTGTATCATGTTTGTATTTTATGTATTAGTGTCGTAATATTCTATGTATTTTATGTGATGTTAGTATTTTTATGTAATGTCAATATAAATCAACATAGTATTATAATAATTTGAGTATTGTACTTATATTTTACTTTTATTTGTGTATATAAAACTGTAATATGTATATATATATAATAATAATGTATTGTTACTAAATGTTCTTCAGCACCAAAAGAAAATAAATGAGTTTGTTTTAAAACCTTATTTTATTTCTACGCTCTTAGTTTCCCGTGGTTTCATATATATTTTGTGGATTCCAACTGCCTAATAAGTACTACTTATTTGCAGACAGCGTGGTTTAAATCCGAATCAAAATTCTGAATATTGTGATATGATGATGAGTTTAAAAGAAACTGACTTATAAAGCATACTCAAAGGATACTCTGTCAGTCTCCAATATGTACTATTAATTTAATTAAAATAAATAACACACAAAGGGTGAACACTGACTGGTCATATCTACTCTACAATCACTTAATCTAATTCAATGAAAAGGAACATTTAGAAAGAATATTAAAATTGTATTTATATGTAATTGTATACATGTAAATAAAAATGTGACATTGAATTGTATAGAACATGAAAGAACAATGATTAGAAGAATGAAAGTTATTCAATAGAAAAGAAATTTCAAACTGCTCCATTATGTTTTAATAATAAAAGAAAAACAAAACACTTTCTCTAGGTTATTATTAAATCATTATATCTATAACACATTTCACCCATAGCTTTCCATGTCACCCATCTGCAATTCCCTTCATCTTTGTTAAAACAAAACAAAGAAAAAAACTAAATCCAACTTTCCTTTGCTGATGAACTTCGCTGCATTTTGTATTTTTTCTACAAAACTGAGAGAAAGCCAAAGGTATCTTTTATTTGTGATTATTATAGGTAGATCTGTCAATAAAGAATGGTGAGATGATCTGTATTGGCAGGCTTATCTTATTCTACATTAAATAAACATAATCTTCCTAATCCTCTATATCTTAATTATGGAGTGCTAGATCACTAACGGTTTTAATACTGAATCATATCAAAACCAGTAATGCATCATATCGATTACCAGAGTAACCATACAGTAATAATGTAATATAAAACATTCATGTATGAGGTAAATAATTTTAGTTACCACTTAAACCACATCTACGAAATTTAACCAATACAAATGATGTTAGGGTACAATTCGATGTATACTTACTTACATCATTATAATACTGTGGTCAACAGCTAGCCATGAGAAAACCATACCAATTGATCATTTACATCCGCAAACAAGACCTTACCTTGTTAACGCTGCGGTTGTAAACGAAACTACACCATGATCAACCAAGATATCGAAAACTCAAACTGTTTAAAAAGATACTAATTGGAACATAACTGCTAGACCTATTTAAAGGATAGTTTGAGAATCCATACTTTACTATGGTTGTAGAATTTAAACCGAGCTTAAAAGTCCCCACACACTGCAGACTTAACAGTCAGCCAACAGTTGACCAGATCATTGCCAATTTTGTTTTAAAGAAAATCTTCATTTCAGTCAAAATTTTCAGTCAGTCTAATAATACCGGCTAAATATCCTATCTTTGTAATGTGCGCACTACCATTCATCTTCATATTCATTTACCGGCCGACTAAAAGATGGTACTGAGCTCTTAAGGAACATGGTTATTCAAATCCAGCCTCCGATGTCAATTAAGAATTTTATTATGATAAAACTTAGCCAGCAGGAACCAACCGAACAAAAGTTAATAAAAACGACTATGATCATATTACCTACTACTATAATGAACGCAATACTTTTGACGATCGATTAAAAAATGTAATTATAGATCAATTGTAACATGAAACCAGAAAGTAAAAGTGGAATTCTATTGTGTCCGTAAATGTTTTTTAGGAGCTGATGAGTTTGATAATGAAGAAATGTATCTTATGAAATGGGATACCTTCTACAACAAAGGTGTTTGACCACCTGATAGTCTATGACTTGGTAATTTAGATGATAATCATTCAAATTCAAAATATCATCTAGAGGTAATTGTTGGCCAGTTAATAATGAAAATCTTAGCCATAAAATAAATAAATAAACAAACATATGACCATATGTAAATTCCTTATTTATAATGGTTGCTACTTTATGAAAATTATGAATCCGAAATGTTTTAGATACCCTGGAATCTGACCTTTGAACCCGTTCCGGTATTTATGTTTGTAACCACCGGACCATAGTGACATACTGCCAAAACTGTTTTAACGACATCAACAGAAGTCGCTATATATAGTGTAGATAGATTTGGAAAAACGGCGTTACTTTTGGAAACCAAAAACTGCATTCTTAAAGCATTTTATAATGTGTTATAAAATGAATTTATGCATATATTTTTTCTACATAGTTGTTTGTTGAAATTGAAAATGTTTTATTTGTCTTGTTGATTAGAGAATATTAAATCTATTACCTAATTTCGTTCAATAATTACGGCCGATTATCGATTGGAAACCGAAAATCGTCGAACCACTTTCGACTTTTCCATTACAACAACCTTTTATTTACTGAACGAAAGTGCTGCACACAATAACGTTCAAAAAGCGACGACATTGCTCTTTTTTACGTTTTTCTTATACTTTTTGTTATCATAGTCGGTATAAAACATTTTGCGATCGGATTAAAGCTATCAGTCTACAGCGGTCCCCCATAGAAATGTGTCAATAATTGTCAGGAATAGTGCAGTGTAAACGTGTACAAAAATGCATCGTAAAAGTGTATCCATTGCCGTTTTAGTGACTCTAAGTTTAGTGATTGTAACACAAGCAGCCATCGATGGATCAGACCCCAATGCAATAATCGATGCTGTTCAAAAAGTGCCAAATAATACGGAGCGTGTTGGGAGAACTCTGCATAAGGAATGCAACAGTTTGCTGAATTCAAAATGCTTGAAGATCCATGTGCTGTCCTTTTTGGAAGACTTGAGCTCTCGCGATGAGCTAAACCTTCTACCAGGATTGAGCATAGTGAAGGAGAATCAGACGGGCAATACTCCAAGTCCTGAGGAGATGGCTGCAGAGTTATCTCGACAGTACCCTGGGAAGTCTGAGGAGAAACTGAACAGGTTTTTGCTGTACCGCCTCCAGGATTATTTGGATGGGCATTCATTGAGATACCGACTGTTGGATCCTCAAACTTCGAAGGAGGCTATGGATATGGCGAAGGGAGATAAGGAGTCTGTGGGGCGAAAGTCTGGTGGTGGTGGTGGTGGGCTGGGAGGAGGAAAAGGCGGCGGCGGTGGTGCTCTCTTAGCTGCTGCTTTGATGATGAAGGGTAAGTTTATTTCAGATAGCTGGTTAATTTTTTGGAGTCACACTTGTCATTAGAAGAATTATTAAGGATTAGAGTTTCACAATTGAATGCTGATTAAAGGTTTTTGATCCAATCAGGTCTCCTAATTCAAGTTTTAAGTCACTTATTCGAAAAATCATCTGTGAATTAAAATTATACTCAAATGAGCACAGTATTTTTAAATTTTATCATTAACTTAAACAAGATCATTGTGAAGTTTTATCCTTGTAACCACATACTAAACAGTGACATCTGACTTACTCTACAATATGAAATCATTTTAATTATCCCCTATATTTGAATTAATATTTTTTTCTCCATTCCCAGGTACTTTAGCAGCGGCAGCCCTTGGAGCGTTAGCACTTCTAGCTGGCAAAGCATTGATGACAGCTCTCATGTCACTTCTCCTATCTGCTCTTGTAGGACTCAAGGGTCATGGTGAGCACAAGTCCACCACGTACGAGATCATCACCAAGCCTGAGGTTTCTCATCACCATTCCCATAGCCACGAGGAACATCATGAACATGAACATGGTCACCATGGGGGTTATAGAAGGGCTTATGACATGAATTATAATAGTTACATGCCTTATGATACTACGTCCAGTTAAATGTGTTTGTAAATTAATATTTGGCGTTTGTGTTTTGAATTGTTCAGTATTTGGTTGATCAGATGTCTTTAGATAGTTTTAAATATTAGTAGCTTCTTTAATACCTCTATTGATACTACTAAAGAATAAATTAAAAATCTTTTTGGGGGACCGACTGTGGAAGTAGTGGTTCAAAAATTATTCGTACTTTAATACTTGACAACTGTAAATGCAAACACTAGATATTATTGACAAACGATTTATTGAAAATTAATTTATGTTATTTGTAAAATAATTTATTTGAAATGCTGAAATAACTTAGCTGTAAGTTTATTTATTTGCTTAGTTTTAATCGTCGTTGTTTTCTATTTATTTATTTATTGCAGTTTCATAGTAGGCGTGTTAAAGGTTTTCATTACCTCTATTATTTTTTTATATGTATATTTTCATCCTTCATATTAGCTTTCAATTTATTTATTATAAGTAGTTCTATTTTTCTATTGTTATTTTCTCCCACCGTTTTAAAATAACATTTTATTTCTTTTTTATTTACTTCGTTTTGTTCATGTATCATTTTTTTATTTATTTATTTTAATTTATCTTATGCTTCATACTTATTTAAGCAGTATATTTAACTGTGATATTTATTTTAATATACTTTGCTTTTATTTAATCTACGCTTTCATCATACCAAATATACTTCGTATTATTAATTTTATGTATTATTTGTTTATTATTACATAAATATTCATGTCACTTATCATATTGTATATTATTACTCTGTGTATTGTATAATCATAATTATATATAAACCAAATGTAAAAATAAATATTTTAAAATTATTGTCTTTATTTTAATTTACCGTAGTTCTTTTTTTATAAACGTTGATGTATGATTTATGTAGCAATTTTTTATTTTTTTTTAACTCAAAGTTATCTCTTAACTTAATATTAAAGGCACCTAAGGATAGTAATTCTTACTAATATTATAAATTCAAAAGTGTCAATGTGCCTACACATCAATAGTTTCAAGAGGTTCCTGAGATTAGCCTATTCACAAACTCTTTAGCTTTAAATTATTAGCATGGATATCATCTCTACCAACCACTTTTAAGTGCAAGCGTGATATTTTATCACGTATCATAAGTTTCACTATTGCCAACATTGTTATAAATAATGATTATGACACAAAAGTATTTTCTAATGTTCTGCTGGAAAAATGCTGCTTAATCTATTTCATGCACAATTTAATCTTTTGGACTTAAGAAAGCTATACTTATGTTTTTCTGTCTGTATAAAGGTTTTATAATGCCTCGTTGGTCTAGTGGTCGCAAGCGCGGCTGCTGTTCTCGAGGTCTCGGGTTCGATTCCCGGGTCGGGCCGAAATCGCTTTGTGGGTTTTCTTGAACTTTCACAAAGCAGCCCGTAGTCTGGAAGTTGGTGATTGATTCACCCGTGCATCGGAGAGCACGTAAATGTCGGTCCTGCGCCTGATCTCTTTCCGGTCGTGTCGGATTGCCGTTCCATCGGGTTATGAGAGTGAAGGAATAGGGAGTGCACCTGTGTCTGCGCAAATGCTCGTGCACTATAATATGTCCTGCGCAGCTGGCTGATCTCCTTAAATGAGAACAGCCGCCGTGGCCGAAATCGGCCGTGGACGCCATTATAATATAAACAAAATAATACTATCAAGAGGAAAGTCATTGTTTGTTTGTGCCATGTGGGCTCCGAAATTACTAAACTAAATCAGTTTTAGGGCGGAAAGTTCTGTCTTAGGAAGCTACACTATCTCCGCGTCTCGTTGGTTATTTTGCAACTAAAAACGTTGGTAAGTAACCCGTTAACGAGTGGCAAATTACAAAATTGGATTGAATGTTCATCTAATTCCGTTTGTGATGTATCACATTTTATAACATCATATTAGGGAACGGCAGAAACTTCTACATGTATCCTGTATTGTAGTTTCGTTTAAAATGACAAAACTAATTTGCTTGCCACTGTCAAAACTTTTTACAGGCAAAAATTAACCCTATGTCCCTAGGAATAAAGACTTCACAAACCAAAATAAACAGCAAGAACACCAGATTTATTTACACAGCCATTTCTAAACCCTTAACCGCAACATTATTTAAATAAATAGTTAACAATAAAATTACATGTTTTCACAACAACACCATAGCACTTGACCTTATATCCTATAAACAAAGAAAATAAATATTATGAGCTGAATACCGCGATTTCCATTTGTAATCCGACAATGGAACTTAGAAGAGTCACTGTCACACTCATTTGTATCGTCATAGTTAATGGTAAATTCATCAAAGTTAATGACAACGGTGATAAAGATGTAATTAAAGAAGATGTAAAAACTCCAGATGATAATTTTAATGGTGTTTATGCTGACTGTTTTCTTCACATGTCGTTTCCATGTTTGCAAAGGAAAACTTTAATGTATTTGAAACAGTTGAATAATTTGAGTGAAGTATCCGTGATTGGGGATTATGTTAAGTTTGGTAAGTTTTCATTTGTTTTGAATATAAGATAAATATAGCAATCTTGAAATTGTATATGATACAAAAGCCGACATTATCAAAAAATATCTCTAATAAGTAAATTGGAATCCATTGCCTACATGAGTTTGAATCATGTTTACTCAAAATCAGGATCAAGATTTACACCTACTATATACATATAATTATATGCCAGAATGTTTCAAACGTTTGTAAAAACTTTTGTGAAAATTCTTAAGCTTGACCAAGCGCCTGACTATTTAATTTTAGCAACAAGAAGTTGGTCAACAAACTCCATCCATTTCCATTTTAGGCTTCATTGTAAATGTAAAGTCTTACACTTAAATAATGCTATAATTTTATTGCTTGCATACTGTAACTTTTTTCGATATTTCCAGTAAAATTGAATACAAGTACACTTGAAGAAAAAAAGGATACAGAAGAACATTTATCAGAGAATAATTCTGAAGAACTAACACACATGATCGATAGAGCTATCGACAATTTCTTTGATAACCATATCATCAGATTCAGTGCTTTAGGAAGAGAAACGTCCCTACCGATACCAAACAACGGTAAGTTATAGATTCAAGATTATTTAAATAATTAGAGCAAACATAAAGACACTTATGTGGAAAATATGAGAAGGTTCAAGTGCAATCTCTCTCTCTTTTGAGACCCTCGAGAGTCAAAACTATAAGAACAGCAATCTTACTATTCTGTATCTTATTGCTATTATAAATCCAGTAGGCAATTCAATTATCGTGAAAAAGAGCGAGCTAAAAGTAGAACGAAAGCAAAGAAGGCATTCCAGACCGCTTGTCAATATTCACTCGTGTGATCTGATTTTAAATTCTTTTTGTTATGCAAAAAAACGAAACCTAATATCATACTAACTAGCTATTCCCCGCAGATCCTCCCGCATTCTCAGTCCATCATTCAATCGTTTATGTGCAAGGGTGTCAGACAGAGTTCTTCGCATTCATAATATTTGGTTAAGATAATATAATTTGCAACATTACAGAAGAGTTCGTCGGTAGAAAGAAACGTAAGGGTGGAGGTGGCGGCGGGGGCGGTGGTCACGATGGAGGTGGAGGAGATGGCTTCGGCAAGAAGAAGATGATGATGATGGCCATGATGTGCATGAAGATGAAGCTAATGATGGTAAGAGTACTGCGAAGTATTTATTTGAATCAGAAGGGCATGATGGCAGAAGGTTATGAAAGACAAATCATACAATAATGATTTTTTAAAAGAAAAACGTTAAAACGCAAACACTGAACATATATTTTGTTTTTCATACTTACAAAGAATGGCAGAATAGTAACTAGTGAGGTTGTAAAAAGGAACATGTCAGATTTTAAGGATTTTAACTTAGCTTTTACTGAAGAAAGTGTGGTTTTTCAGATGATACCAGCCATGATGGGTATGATGGGAATGATGTCGTTCAAAGGCATGATGTTCAGTATGATGTCTTTCATGCTGGCTAAGGTAATTTTGGTAATCAATTAAATAACTTTGGTTCTTATATCGCTTTTGATATGATAGAGAGATGACATGAAAAAGAAGAAAACGAAGGTAAATATGACGTGTGACAGAGAGGAATGGAAGTAGAAAACAAGAAACTGGGAACAGGACAGGAAAAAGAAATAGCTAAATACACAAATTTTTTTAGATATAACTTCTTCAAAACTGGTTTCCTCTAGTAATTTGATTTGCATAACACTAAATTATTCCTACATTGTTAATTAGATGATGCTACTTATGAAGATCATAGAGAAGAAAGGAGGTGCTGGCGGCGGCGGTGGTGGCGGAGGCGGAGGGGATGGAGTAAGTCAATAAACAATTATTATTACATTTAAACTCGAACATACCTTTGGTAGGAATGTTGAAAGAAGATAGTAAATAAATGTAAGAACGGTAACGCCTATAAGAATAGTCATAGCAAGAGTCTGAAAGCAAGCATACGACATTTTGCTTTAGTTTTTTCTTTGCAACGTTAAAAGATCGTCAGGTGTAGTAGTTAGTAGCTTTTATTTGCGGAGAAAAACTTTTATAATTAAAGACACATGTAAATACTTTAACTCAACTCCACAGGGATGGGCAACCGGCGGCGGCGGTGGTGGCGCCTGGATGCCAGCAGGTATAATCCCAGTATAACCAAAAACTAAACCCATACCAAACACTGTAGAATAAAAAAACTCCTATTTTCACACTCAGGTGGACCAGATTACGGAGGGGGAGGCGGAGGAGGTGGAGGAGGAGGTTACGATGCAAACGGCCAATGGCAAAGCAGATCCATACTAGATCTTGGTGAAAAAGAAGAAATTATTGAGAATAAACCCATAATATCTTATGTAGCACCTGTAGTACGATACAGTAATAAAAAAGTCGAAACACCTAACAAAGATGATGAAATCATCAAGATAAAAAATGGGAATACTGTCAAATCGCGAAGGAAAAGAAGCATCATTGATGTGCTACAGAACTCCTATATCTACTGGATGAACAAGCTATTAGGTATCAGCAGCAACAGACGAACTTCGAACAACTATCCGAAATACAAAATGGTGAATGGGATAAAGTACGTCTTCTATCCGTATCGCCAACAAAAACTGAAAATGCCTAAAGAAATTCAGAGTAATAGAATCAAAACTGTTGATGAAGGATTCAAACCTATTATAACAGCTGAAGATTTTAACAAAGGAGAAATAGTTGAAGGAGCAGTAGAAAGTCGGATGAATAGGAAGAAAATGAACAAAATGAAAGAAACGGTTAATGAAACTTTGGAAGATAATCCATGGGAATGACTATATTATCTGATGAAGTTCTACGTTCTAGATAACATTGTGGAACCGGAATTTAAATCGTTTATATTCTTATAGACTATAGACTGTTAATAGACTTGTATGAGATTATTGTTATTTAAGTAAGACATTTTGTTATGTAGTTCTTAAATATTTATTTGTGCCTTATAATAAACGTTTGTAGTCAACCACTAACTAACTTTTAATTTTGACAGTTCCCTTAAATTCCCATGGCTCTGATTTCCGATTGCGAAAAATTGATTATTTATATTATATTCATATCAAAATCATTCATCACATTACCATTCAAAAAAGATTGCATTTGTAGAGTCAGGATAACAGAATTTTATAACAAACTTATCATATTCTTGTCCTAAAAGTATTAAAAAAGCTAGGAAAAAGACCAAGAAAGCCAAATCAAAAGTGTGTTAAATATCACTAGAAATAATACACATAGATCAGCCTGCAACATTGGCAACACCTATTTTGATTATTTACTTTAACTATTCCCAAGTTAGAAACAGCGCCATCTATAATATGATCAGGAGTACTAGAATACAACATTTTGAACTTGATAATAAACTGCAATAAGGTGCTTATTTTATAAAAAAAAAAATAGATACCATTCTTACAGAACAATCATAGATGCGGAAATTTTCGTGTAATACACAGATAAATAACTGGGTTGAGGAGGTCAGATAGGCAATCGCTCCTTGTAAAACACTGGTACTCAGCTGCATCTGGTTAGATTGGATACCGACCCTAACATAGTTGGGAGAAAGCTCGGAAGATCATGATGAGACACAGATAAATAAAATGTATTTTCACAGTCACTTCGTGCTGCGTATTTTCAATGAGCTAAAGTGCTGAACAGCGCCATCTATTATTTATCACGAATACTAATTACAGACGACGTTCACTAGAAAAATTGAAACTGTTTAACAACTTTAACTTCTAGTGATGTAGGTAGTAAATTTTATTGGTACCAACAGATTGCGTCCTTTTGCATAGTTTCAGCAATAATAATAAAAAACAATGATTTTGTAGTGAAGTTGTATCTCAGAAACCAGTAATAGATCCCTAATTTTCTTTTATTAGACGATCTTTTATTTCTTGCTAAAAATATACAATAATACCTATTTACGTATTTCCACCACACTATCAACATCCGATATGGTCTAGTGGCTAGGATACCTGGCTCTCACCCAGGAGGCTCGGGTTCGATTCCCGGTATCGGAAAATTCTTTTTGAATTTTCAGTCCTTCTATTTAGTCGGAACCTTGTTATTTTTGCATGTTGATCTACTTTTCTAAAATAAATAAGGTCTGCCAAATCTTAATCGTTTACCTAGGGGTTTACGAGGTGAGTTGACGCTATCAGATAGGCAGTCGCTCCTTATAAAACACTGGTAGATGGTTAAGACTGAAAGCCGACCCAACCGGCAAATGATGACGTCTTTTAATTACTTTTGCGAAGTCCCCAAAAAAGCACACCTATTTGGAAATGTAGGAAAAAAATATGTAAGTAAATGACTAGTTTCCCACTGAAATGAGTATCATAAGCACGTAATAGTGTAGTATTATTGACGCCTTAATGCGCACGGTTGTAACCTTTGCTTTGAGACTTAGTTGACACGCTCTGGTTTTTAGGCCTAGTTCAATGTCAGTTTTGTGTCTATTTCTTCTTGTTTGTATGTTTTAGGTGTTTGTGTCAGGTTTTCCGGATGACATTTGAATATCTTTGGTTTATGCGGGGTTTTATAACCTTGTCACCTTAATGGGTTGATTGATTACCATTAATGATTGCAGTCAATGATAATAATGAACTTATAAGTGCCTCTATTATAAGTACTGGTGTCAGGAAAAAAAATAAACATCACACATCTAATAATCCTGGCCTTTTCCTAACTATATTAGGGTCGGCTTCCAGACTAACAATATGCAGCTGACTGACTATCAGTATTTTATATGGAGTGGCTTCCTATCTGATCTCCACACCGTTTCCTGGCATACCATGGATACATGGTTGGTTAAAATCACTCACTTCAATAGAGCTGATAATGCTGATATCATACGAGTAAACGGCATAGCTTAACTACCAGACTCAAGAAGATGAATAGTTAGGTCTAGACAGGCCTTACTAATAAAACAATACAATGAACAGACAATTGAACAAACTAACACAATTAGTGTTAAAGTTAGCAGTGATTTGTATGCAATGGGCGATTAAGACGCCGGCACCCGGCGCGGCTGTCGCTTTCGAAAGCAACGGGGTATGATGGCACTACGGTTAAACTTGGTTTTGATTTTGTAAACATCAGACAATCTTCAAAAATAGATAGGCAGTCGCTCCTTGTAAAGAGGACTGGAAGCCGACCCCGACATGGTTGGGAAAAAGGCTCGGAGGATGAGACAATCTTCAAAAAGTAAGGGATTCCCACTGTCACCACTTCTTTGTCGTTTGTTTGTCTTAACATTTTCTATTTGGGCTGCCTCATTGCTTTTCAATTCAGTCCCAAAAAACCAAACGCTCCATTAACCCTTTTCCAATCACAGTTTAACATCCAAACATTAAGGGGTGATTATCAGAATATCAATCATTCTGGTAAATTAGGTGCTGAAGTTAATTTAAATACCTATCAACTGCTTGCCATGATTTCACCCACTTAAAGAGTAGAATATTATCAACCCTGGAGTCCCACACACCTCTATACCAAAGTTAACTAACAAGGATACTCCTAACTAAAGGTTAGCACACGTTTAACGAGTAGGTAGAATCAGCCGTTTGCAATCGGCCACTGCATACGGTCAAAGACCCACATCTTCACCTTGCTCTTGGGACAAGGTTTGACGTTTGTAGTGTTGTTAGGTAGGTATTGTTGTCGATGTCGATGAGTAATAAACATTCACAAATTTTCTACTAAATACATTCACTTTGTGAATTGATTTAATTTCATATCGTGATCATACGTGTAAAGCTTAAGCCACGAATAAATTCTGCAAGACCTGGTCAACTGGATGAAATAACATGTCAGTTTTGTCATTTTTTATATAAAATTTTACAATTTCACTGCTTTTTTTCGAAACACTTAATAGCAAGTAGATATTAAATATTTTCTAACAATACTTTTATGAATTTAAATCGCTTTAATAGGTGAAGCCGTAGGCCGTAGCCTCTATATTTTCCAAGTTCTCCTACAGGAAAATCATTTTGTTATTATCACAAAAAATCAGAAAACATCCAAACAACTACCAACGAAAGTTTTCGCTCATCGACCACCGCCCATCACTACCCGCCAGTGCGAAAGAGACTCACCAATTTCTCCCACTCACGTTCAGCCGAGATGAATTTAGTAAGCCAAGCGATAGCCGACGGTTCGCGCGTTTTTCTAGCCCACATGACCTTGTTATGATCGTAAACATAAACGTAAACGTGATAGTTTAGTGTTACTGATTCATAATTATGGGATTCAGGTAAATTAGCCTTAATATTATTATAATTATCTCCATCATTTTTAGCTTAATTTTGAGTCTGCTGTTGATTCTTTCTTGTTTTTTTATTGGAAAGTTGCTTGCTGGATTGTTTTGTTTTTTGTTTTGTGTGTCCAGTCTGGGTGTTTGACACTTTTGTCTGTGAATTCAACGGTATTTTTATTAAAATTGACAAACTTGATATCAACATGTGCAGTTCTTTGACCTAACTTTGTCTTAATTTATGCAATTATATCAATAGCTTCAGCTTTATCTTTCTCCTTTAAATAGTCTCTCTTTCTTTCTTCTTCTTTTTTTGCATGGTCGTTTTGGTTATCATTATCATCCTCATCAACAGCTCATTAAAAGTCTTCACTAGACATGGGCCTACCTCAAGCATGGCCACCACAACCGGTTTCAATTCATCCGCATTCACCGGATTTTAGTCACCGAAACTTCCTTCAACCAGACTTTCTACACATGTCTTGTTTGTTTTCTCATCAACATGCTAATAATAATCACTAATCTTCGCTTCATAAGTTATATCAGTAATTACTGTCTTTATTGCATCAGGCTGAAAGACATTATTATCATATTATTTCACGTTATTCTTATGTCCATCTACCGTTACGTGACTGCATGCATGCATTACATTTTAGACATGACGTATGTTACCATATCGAGTCATCTTCACTTTCTATTTATTAGCTATCCGGAACTCTGGCAGGTGCGGCCTTGATCGTGGTCAGGGACATGACTCAGTTTTGAAGAAGTAGTATTAATTAGGTCACGAAGGATAAAAAGCTGTATCTCTCACTCTCACTCTTTAATGGGAGTACTTACGTACCTAGTTAATCAATGGTTAATACGTGTTCTTGAAGAAGGTCACTTGGAATTTGTTATGTAATTATGGTGGAACTTTGGGCCACTAAGACATGTCTGATTCCCATCGACACGTCAATAAGAAGTCCCAATTTTTTATTACAAAAAAAAAAGTTATTATTATTTTCCTTTTTCACTTTTGGCAATTTAATTATGCAATTAAGGCAGATCAACGTCAAAATCTTTAATACCATTATTTTCAATTTTTTTTTACTTAAGCTCTTTCATCAAGGTCATTATGCATGACCATGCCTATTTCCTTTAAAGCCATCCCACACTTGTTAACTACATTTCACATTCTCACCTTCATCATTTAAATTATTGAATCCATATTTTAGTATTGAATCGTCATCAACCACTGAATTATCATGACCATCTATTCTTACTGCCACTTCCAGTGCTACAAAAACTACAATAACAAAGATTCGTTCATCTGGAAATTCAGCATAACTTCACGCCATACTTCATTGGGTACATCCAATTACGATATCTTTTCTCTGTCGAAGCAACTTTCCTTCGCATGTACACTTGCATTCCTAGTCATCTTACGTTTGAATTTCAGGTGTAAAAGATGAGTAGAATTAGTAGTCACTTTAATATTTGCTCTTTTGCGTTTCAATACTTTCCGTAAAGGCTCTCATAAATTTAAGCACTACTATATCTTCTTCACCTTAAGCGATGTCTCCAAATCTCTCTCTTCGAACAAATATGGTTAATTCTTTTAGCTTCTGATTTCTGTGTTATGACCAAATCCAATGCAAATCTGAAAGATGTTGGAACTACTCTCAAAATATAATCAATCGGCTTTTTAACATAACATAGACTTTGCCCTAATTATATTTTCTAACATTCTCAATGCGACTTTCAACATTCGAGTCATTGATTAAGACATTCTCATTAGCAATTTGCACCTTATGCTAACAACTTATGGTTCATTGTCGAACGTCATTAGCAAACAATGGGACAGTCACTCACAGAATAGGGTTGTAAAAATGAATATGTATTGGTTTTCTAAATATTTGAATAATTTATTGCTAATTTTCTCCCATTGTTATTGTATGAAAGCCTCACTAGCATGTACTTTATTTTAAATTTTGGCTTGACCCACTTTTTGGTCGGATTTTACAAGTTCACCTTTGTCATAAACATCAGTTTTCTTAAAACAATAATTTTTATGTATTTTAAATCACGTCCAATTTTAATAGTAAACAGTTGTTTTCAGAAAAGCTTTAGCTTGGCAATTTTTTTTTTTTTTAATTAGCCTATGCTGTCCCACTGCTGGGCAAAGGCCTCCCCCAAAGTCTTCCACTTTTCTCTATCCATCGCTGCTTGAGGCCAGTCCGAGAGGAAGCTATCCAAGTCTTCCCTCCAGCGTTTCCTTGGTCTCCCTCTCGGTCGCCTTCCATCCTCCGGGATTGGCAATAGTATAGTAATAGTAATATAGTAATAGTAGTAGCTTGGCAATAGCATAAATAAATAATTTTCTCTAACTATAAATAAAACATTTACAATTGATTTATTCTCGACTCTCCAACTTTTTCAAGACGATGGAAACGATACGATACGATACATCAAATATGTACAAAAGACATCACCGAATGACTAGTGACATAAAAAGTCGGTCCATGATGATAACACATATTTCCTGATTATGTTAAAATAGGCACTTACTGAATTACTAAGTATAGGCACTCAGATTTTGAAATTTTCTAAGCCTTCTTTTCTCATTACTACAATACTATGCCATCGTAGCCTACTAATGAGTAAAACGTTAAAATATTTAAATTTTGAAACTTTTTGAAAGTCTTGTTAATCCGATTAACATTTTTAATAGAAGTGATGACCCAAAAAAATATAAAGTTATGCTAGTGAATAAACTACGTGACACCCACCTTGTGGAACCATACGTCACTTCGTCGCAGTCGGTAAAAGTGTGCTAATGCGTGCGACATTGTTTAAACACGCATCCGTAAGATACCGGTATAAATTAATATATTTATAGTCTTTGAAAATAACCGGCATTTTTTTTTAAAGTCATGGTATGTACCGGAATTTGGTCTAGAATTTCGAATTTTTAGGCTGAATAGTGACAGTAGAATTTTTAACTCGTTTTGCCATTTTAATTTTTAACTCGTTTTGCCATCTTAATACAAGCATGTGCTATTTTTGCCTTAAAATTAAGGTTTAGAGCTCACGCACAATTCAAACTTTTAGTCGTATTTGGGCTCATAAATCAGCATGAAGATGAATGTTAGTCCGCACATTACAAAAATCAGGTATTGAACCGGTATCAGACCGAAAGAAAACATTGATTGGAGTCAAGATTTTTTTGCCATACATCGCAGTATGCATACATGCATACAGTCAGCTGTCACAGTCACAGCTGACTGTTTAGTCCGCAGTGTGTGGGTAGGGTAAAACCCGTACTTTAAAATACTTCATAAAAGCTGATTTTAACAATAGCCAAGGAAAGCATAACTTAACCAAGATGTCTGAAGAACTATAAAGTTCAATCAGTCAAGCCTTTCTTTAACCAAATATTTAACTGTTTGCATTTAACTGCCGGCTTTATGCTAACTTCTCTTCGTTTACTATTAACCTACAAACGCACTCAGATTTTACAAGTCTGAGTATAAATATTCATTATAATATTTTCCCACAGTTTTCTAGCATTTGAAAATGGTGTCACCGAAACCTCAAAAAAGTTTTCGACACGTTTATAATTATTTCAGTTTATCTCAAATGGGTGTCGTTGCTATACAGTACACTTGATCACTGCATGCAATGGCCATGTCATCGAACCCCAACTTCCATATGGCAGGATTTACGTACCTATTCTGTTTTTTTTTTTCATACTGAGATAGGGATCCCGGAACATTTTTACTTGCAAAACAACAATTCTCTGGTAGGAAGTGTTCATGCAAAAAGGTGTCTAAACATCCCGAAAATATGCCGACATTACCAAACAAGAAGTCATCGTAAGCAAAAATTAAAACAACAAATCGTCAATAAAATATTACGCAGTTGTAAACACAGACTTATCAATGTTTAACTGTAGGCCGTTTATTCACAAGCAGATAGAATTTTATTCAACCTGTCATCTGTCAGAAAACCAGTTGACCATCTTTAATAAAATATTATGGAAAGTCCGACCTTGATAATTTTGACTTCGAACTTCGGACATAACCATATGGTTTAAGTTGCCTTACCGGTTTTGGAGAAAGTGTCCAAAAATTCGCCCTTATCAGGATATAAGCGAAATTGTTATTTATGGGACATTCAACTTTAAACGTGGAGGTTTATGGTTGAATTTTGGATGCGTTCCTAATAGAACCGTTTATACCACATACCACACCCTTTTAAAAGTGAGGTCTGCATATTTCAGGCCGAAGTTTATATGTCACACCAAATTCTTTTGTTATTTATCTTGTCGTTAAAAACTGAAACCGCATACTAACAAGCTTATATCTCTCACCAATTTCTTCTGCTTAAAAACTCAAACAGCGTACTGATAAACTATTATCCTCATAAACACTATATTATAAAGCGATAATCTCAGGAACCCTTGGAACAATCCTAAAAAAATATTAGTGTTTCAAAAGCTACGTTTTTTATCCAAGAACATTTGCTATTGCTGTCGGCAATGGTATATTGCCTCGATAAATCAAAGGCCTATAATGCGGTGTCGTCACAAGGCATGACTTTAACATAGACAAGGAAGACTCAATACTCGAGAGTACCGAACTCTTTTGTAATGTCTATTAAGAACTCCAAAGTCAACAAGTATTTAAACAGTCTTTTGCGACCAGTGTCGTAATGTCTTTTGTTTTCAAATCCACGACTTTTCTTCATAATAGAATGTCATTCATCAATGAAAGGTGATTTATTGTCTTCAAGCACGTTTTTGAGAGAAAGTTAAGCCTAATCAATGGATTTTCCGTGAAGATAATTTATTAATGAAATCTTTAAGATGTGAGGTTTCGTTTAGAAACTAGGCCTTAGAAACTTTTCCAATTTTAGGGTTTTATTTCGAAACGGTGAAATAGGATTCTATTACTAAGAATTTGCTGACTGTACACATGTAAAAAGTTTTCGTTCTGACCCACATTCTGCAATTTATGAGATAAAAAAGTGTAACAATGTAAAACAATTAACTGTTAAGGTTAATTAATTATCATTATACCATGGCATACAAAACTACAATGTGGAAACCACATACGCATTAAAAATTAAATTATCATCTCATATTCGGTTACAAATATGTCCACCGGTTTCACTAATTCAAAATGCAGAATTAGAATAACAACTTGAAAATAAAAAGATCGGAAGAATAAGTATATAATCTATAAGATTTATTTTTATCGATATTTTTTTATTGTTATATTGTACGGCGTCATCAGTTTTAATAAAATCTACTGTATTTTGTGGTTACAAACAAACCTATTAGTTTTATTGGAATCCACTTCGCAATTGTCTGAATCTATTTGTATTTCATTTGTAGCTAGTTACTTTCACATCACTGATACTCATACATTACATTACATATTTATACTTAACAATATAGTGTTTGCCTTGTCCTGCACCTTTCAAATTGGAACATAATTCAGCAAATACATAACTAAATATCCTGTTCCTGTTGATGACCAACTTGTGTAAGCACAAAAGCCCTTAAACATGTCTGTGCCATTACGATTTGAAGCTGGTTTCACCTTCACTAGCTATAGTTGCGTTTGATGAGGCAGCCTGTTTCTCGTCCCAATTGATGGAAGCGCATTGTATGTACTTTTTATTATTACCAGGTCAAAGTCAAAGTCACAATCACATGTGTGTGTGAGTTCTTCTTCTTCTTTTGGTACCACTTCATCCCTGAAGGTTGACCGTCAGCTTTTGGTACTCCTCTATCACTATTCAAGAATTTTATTGATATGCGTTCACATTTGTAAATAGTATCAAGAGAAAGATGTCCAGGATAGAGCGAAGTGGAAGAAGAAGATACGGAAAGCGGACCCCGTCACAAGACGGGATAAACGCTAAGAAGAAGAAGAAGAAGATCAAGAATAAGTACGCAACTACTTTTAGTGTCATCATCATCATCCACTTTATCAGAACCCTCAAACAATATATTGAGTCCATTTTTGTCATCGAAATCTGTCTTACTATAAATATTACTCTTATTTTCGTTTGTCCACTAAACCATTTTGGGTACTTTCACTGAGTTATGCTGTAACCCGTTATCTGATATTCGTTCAACTGGTTTCGTACTAACCGTTGGACTTTTGTTAACTTGATTCGTAAAATTCTTGGTTTAAAGTATGACAATGTTCACATATTTTTGAGATGTAAAATTAAATGATTGAGACCTACCAATGTTCTTTATGAAGCCCTATGTAACTCCACGCTTTGGTAACTCTTTCGAATATGTCTTCGTTAGTAAAAGTGACAGATATTGGTAAAATTTCTCAATGTCTGCTTTCTCTTTCAATATCAATTTCCTGATGAATAATTTAGGATATATTTGTTTATGTTTACCTAACATGCATTAATATAATTTATTGAATAATGTAGACACTGCGTAATAATTACTTCATACATTAATAAATAATATCGTGTTAAACAACTTTCTCCAATGACACTTGAACTGACTAAAATAAATAAAATATTGAACAATCTTTTTTTTTTGTGAAGATTCAACGTTCAATTTATTACTTCAAGGCCTTGACACGATACACGTTATTTTCAATCCTTATACACCACATACTTTATGTCATTTATTGGACTCAACTTTCTTTAACTTTCGCAGGGACCATGGACTTTGTGTTTTTCGTATGCGTTCGTTTTCGATTCATAAGTCAACGTAACGATTTCAAAACTATTGGGTAATAACTTTCACATGAGGTCTAGAGCACGCTAAGTGATAATATTGAAACATTGTAACTGAATAACGTAAAATACATATTAGCTGTGTAAATCAATCTGAATTATTTAACATTGAAAACACACAACAAATTTCATCTTGAGATGAATAATAATACCAAGTGAACTGGATTGGAAAACGAATTTAAGGAGATAAATGGTACGATGTAACAACTATTGAATGGCATAGTGTTAATACAATATTTGAGAGAGAAAATAGAAGAGGAAACTACATAACTCTAACCTTGAATAAAAAACAATAGTTATCAAGAAAATGGATATGTAGCTTTCATAGGAGCTAAAATCAAGATTGCGGATGTGGAAATCCCTCAAGCCAACACAAATATCTTGGGAAAAACCGCGGACTTTAAATAACATGCAAAGTAACCAGCGGTCATGAACTTTGTTTATATTATATATAATAGCTCTCATATAAATATAATAAAATAATACAATTTACATTAAAACACAGGTGAAGACAACATGGGCATTTTATAAACCCGAAAATGTGACTCGATACTTTTTGTACCGGTAACAAAAGTACCAGGAGCCCATAACTAACAAAGAGATTGTATACATAAAAATATTCACAAACAAGAAAATAAATTTCAAATTTAATTAACAAAAATAATTTGAATCTAGTCAGCAGTTGTGTTGCACATACTGCAGTTTTTTTTTTTTAATTGGACCTTGTTCGGATAAACAGAACGTTTCAGTTCAATTATCTTCTTAAACTTCTTGTTCTTACTATTTATTTATTTATTTAAAATACTTT
This sequence comes from Helicoverpa assulta, assembly GCA_963856015.1. Classification (NCBI taxonomy): domain Eukaryota; kingdom Metazoa; phylum Arthropoda; class Insecta; order Lepidoptera; family Noctuidae; genus Helicoverpa; species Helicoverpa assulta. Next base: position 10,323,877 of record CAWLCW010000002.1, read on the forward strand.
TTGCACATTGTACAACGGCGGACTTAGCGCCTTAGGCGTTCTCTACCAGTAGACAATTACCATCCATATATTTATTTTATTTTATCCATTTAAATGTGCTTAAGTTTTGGTCCCAAACTGTGCTATTTACTGTTTTTTCCGGTATTAATTTATACTAACTCACATGCAAACATTCATTTTTACTAACTCAACAACCAACTAATAATGCGTTTACACCACATGTTTTTTTGCTAATACCGATAATAGTAAATAGTTACTTACACAAAACAATAGAAACCGGACCATACTTTGCCCCTTCTTCTATATTTTGTCTCTTTCTAGAAAACAAAAGGCTTCTGTTTTATTACCTGATTTTATATATCGTAAAATCGTGACACTCTTGACTGCTATACTCCTGTAAGTTATGCGGTCCTAGTACATGGTTGGCAGTTCCATGGACACTCGTTAATTGGTATATTACTCATCTGATTTATGCGATCCTGGTATTTTGGTTTTGGCCGTGCGTTGTGTGACGCCGTTGAAATCGCGTTTTTATTAATAGCGTCTTGCCATATTCGGAAAAAAAACATAACCAACATAAATAAAAAAAAAATACAATATTGTAAAGCTTTTCTTGTTGACAGTACTTTTTACAAAATAAAGTACGGATGACCAATTGGGACTAAGCAAAATAAAATATTTTATCGAATGACAAATCGGTACACGTTTTTTATGGATGCCAAATCACTAAAATGACGAATCGGGCATAACTCCATCAGTTCTCATACACACTAGTTCTAAGAAAGTAGATGATCTGAATAATAAGCTGCTACTAGACGCTTTTACTTTCAAGTTTAAACTAATGAAGAAAAGTGAAAAACGATAAATTGCTAGGTTTCTTTGATAACACCGACGCCTGCACTTGCTTGAAATTACAGCGTTCTTATGTCAACTAGCTAAGAGGCAAATTACGATATCTATGAAATTAAAACGATAAAAATCGACTTTCAATAAGACACTGCTCATGTAGCTACTAATAGATTAAAAGAGTTACCTTAAAGAAAAACTACGATGGGTCACGGTCAATCAACGCTTGTCAAAATTGAACAAAACGAATTGCATTAAACTATGCATAACATTATTTCACGCATTATTTCACCAAGCTTTATTAAAACTTTATCATAGTTCAGTGAGACTAATAATTTGTTTACTAAGATTTTATAGATGTTTCCTGGAGTACCTACCTCCTGCAGCCGGATAGAAAATAGCCTACGTCCTTTCTAGAGCCTAGAGCCCGAGAAAAGTATAAACTTTAGAGTATCTGTTTACCAAATCATTTCATTAAATCAGTTGGCATTAACGCGCTTCAGACAAGACAGACATTTGTTAATACCTAACCGCCGATAAAGGTGCTTTGAATCTACGTATTAAAGACTTCAATAAATATGAAAGAGTCTTCAAAACTATAATTGACTTATATAAAGAAGACTATAATTTAAATACTGAAATAGACAAACCCATAGCCAAACAAACTAAAACCAGGATTTGACCTACAAATAGTTCAGAACCAGAGCTTGGTGATAATGACAAAACACACAAACTAATGAATGTTTGTGTACTAACTTTCGTAGTGAAAGTTAATGTGCACATTGGTATTGAACTTCACTTAGTTTTGTGAATGGTCAATGGTCAGTATATTTCCATTGATACAGGTGCTAAGTTATTTGTGCTAGTAGGCTTAAATGGTGGGATTTATATATAATTTTATATAATATAAGTTGGGTCAAACTCGTGCTTTTTTTGGTCTTGAGGACGATATTTTAGAGGCAGAGTTATTCATTACCTGTCTATCTTTTTCTAGACTATAATAGGGCAGTTTGAGTACAACGTGATACTGTATCACTGCAGCTTCAATAGACAGTGGTTTACATGATATTCGACACGAATAAATAAAATAAATCAAATTATACAGAAGGTATTTAAACCACTGATATTCTCACACAATGGAAGCGAAATTCAACAAACAACTCTTCCAAAATTAAGAACACTACACACTCTAACATACTTAACAAAAAATTATGCACATAATAATAATTACAGAGCAATCAGAGCAGAACATATCAATAGATCACTCACGCATCATCCAGAAATACGTAAATCTTTGAACGTGCGCACGCGTCGAAAGCGGAACGGATGACAGCTGTGAAATAAGGGGAGTCCGTCGCTGTTGATCTGTTCCGTGAATAATTTCTGATTTGTGGAGGTAATCTGATTTTACCTTGTAACTCTGGAGTAAGTTTGAGCAGCTGTTACTGACTTGTCCTAAATTTGAAGAAGTCAAGGTCTTATTTATAATAGGGATACTAAATGAAAGTTGAGCCTATCAAGAAACATTTTCAGCTGCCCCGACTTAAAAAAACACCTACAGAAATATGAAGTTTACCTACACATTTTAACAAAAAGTACACTGCAGACAATTTTGAGTTTGAAAGCCAATATTGTAAATTAATATAAATATCAACACGTTTTGTAATGTCACATGAATCCTACAAAATATGACTAACATATATACTTATCGGAAGGGAGAACCGGTGCAATTCTTTTTAAAAGTGTGTCTGTTGGCCATATGGCAACCAGTTTATAGATAATTTTCCTTCACGCATGTATGAAGCTAAGAGCTGTGGATATTCTTTCGTTTGTTGTAGTCGACTTAACTGCATATGATATTTTTCGCAATTTGCTGCAAAATTAAGTACCTAAGCGTCTTTTACATTGTGATTTTCATCTTTTAAATGATCATATGTTTCAGGTTTACTTTTAAAGTTATATTTTTGTTTAAATTTGAATAATGAGCAACTGCAGTAATCGTAATTCACGAGTTTTCACTTTTTTGAATGGTTTCTGAAAAACGCTCACAATTTGCATGTCCTCATATTTTTTTGTTTTTAACGACTTTCCACTGACTTACAGAATTCGTTATATTATTTATCAGGACCTACAGCCAGAACCTACAGAACCTACAGAAACCCTTAAAGTTTTATCCTATTCTACCAAAAAGTTATCAAAAACCAATCGAAACTTTATCCACTATGAATCCGAAACACGCACACAACTGCATTCTGGCTTTAACTTCCGAAACTTTTCCATAGCAAACAAAATTGTACTTTCTCCACCTTAACCATAAGATAGTGGAAACACCCATTGGTTTGACATCAATGGTTTAATTAGCAGTCAAGACGTTCATAGCTAAAGAGGTTATACGTGGTTTGAATTTAGGAGTGGCAATACTAGTTCCGGGCCAAAAGATTGCCCAACAGTGTTGCAAGACAAGAATTATAATTATGATGCAGTTGTAGATCATGTGTTTAATGAAAATTAAGTAGTAGATCAAGTGGAGTTATAACATGAGTGTTATTTTTTTATCATCATCTCTGAAGAAATCATAGGAAACCTTGTTGAAAAAAAGTTGTAGTAGTAGACAAACAGTTCGATGATCCAAAAACACCAACAACCAATTTTATTAATCTTTACGCTTCAAAAGATATTTTACATTACAGTAGCTCAGTAGTAGTCACTAGTAGTCTTGTTTAAACCATGAATATACATGGTTATAATTATAAACAGTTGTGGAACAAACAAAAAGCCATTATATTTCCTATGACGGAGTATACTGAAGAGATCTACGGTAAAATTAATTGCATTTTCATTAGGTTCTGGTCTAATTATTGTTTAGTGGTATTAGCTGGAATACGCGTGGTTTTAAAAGTGTGGTTTCCACCTGTCTGTTCCAGTCTCTTTGATAACAATGGTGTGGCTTACCATTTGTGTTCGATTATCAATACTTATATGAACTATGTATAATATTAGTAATGCCTTCCAGCCCGATTCGTGCCTCGGCGGCTATTCTCTCTAAGGAGTTTTGGCTCTCAGTTTATAATAATATTAAGTGCACGTACACAGGCGCAGTCTCAAAGCCCAATCAGACGAAAATCTGACAGCTTTCTTGCCTACGTGCTTTCTGATGCATAGGTGTATCAATCATCAATTTCCATATCTGACTACTAGACCAACGAGGCATTCGAGGCATAAGAGTACAAGAAAAAAACACAAATTGGCGTGAGACAATAATCTGAATTTAAAATACATTTTTATCATAATCTACGAAGCTAATCAAATCGTCGAGATAATGCTATGTAATTTGTTGAAACACGCGTGCAAATTACTAGGTAAGCATGTCCAGTTAACGAATGACCGCTAAAAAGATTCAGAGATTTCTTAGTCTTTGGCTTGTTGTAAATGGTCACAAACCTCTAGATTTATTTTTTCTCTTTTAGATAATGAATCACCTATTTATTATCAAATCTATTTGACTTATGTAGGCAAGCATAGTTTAATCACTAGGTTTACCTAAATTACTTCTTTGTACCACCAATTTCTCAGATCTTAATCCCATCTCATGATGGCAACAGTAGATTCGGGTTCTTTTAACAGTCAAAACTTCTTTTAATGTATTTGCAAAACCATTTTCTGATACAGATGAGTGTATAAAGAAACCGACAGTCGTAAAAATGCCGCATCCACCCAAACAGCATCATGGGTCTTGTACTTTACTTTTATGGACAGAAGTCTCATTCCTCCCAGCTTGTTTCAATACCTTGTAGGAACTAGTAATTCTAGTTTAGAGCTAAAGGGATATCAAATTATATGCCGGACATCGTTTTATCAATGTACTAGTGACCTTCTAGTGCTAATATAGTTTAATAAAGACCTTCTACGTCACACTAGGCTTCATTTGTAAGTTGTTACGGTTTTTATACGTAGGTTTTTAGCTTTCATATGTTCAGATTTTAGTCTATTTTCTTGCCATATTTTATGAATATCTGTTGCGATATTTTACTGTGACAGTGTCACTGCTTTCTTTTTTGTAATATAAGCAAGGATTGTTCTTATTGTGAGTCTATTAAGGTTTTAATTTGCATTATTTTCTTGAGTATGATCAGTAAATTTGAAACTTACATGCTGGCTGGTTTTCTAGCACAAATAAAAATATACGTTTAAATAAAAAATATACGTAAATATACGTTTTGTGATTTATTACGACTGTCTATGTTTTTTACCTAGGAAGAGAAACTATACTTATGTAAGATAACTTACAAACGCTGGTTTTTCTTATTCAGCTCATTATAATACTACATAACTCAAAGTACACATTAGTCGCTCCAATGACTTGATAACCATAATATTATAGAAACCATGAAACCATCGTAACATCGTTAGTGTCAAAAACAATACATCTCTTACTTAACAAGCCATGACCAATTTAATGGGATAAACAAAATCATATATTCCCGGAGACTTCAAACTTTCACTTGAGTACTAATACAGAGAAACAGCTTTTCAAAATGTTATGTGAATTTAAAGTACGAAATTTTAACTTGATATGATACAAATCTTAAGTAACTCTTGACTCGCATACATTAATATTATTAACATGTTCAAGAAACAAAACACATTCAAGTATCAAATCGATTTAAGTGATCTCGATTTATGTTTTGATAGTGATTAATTGATATAAAATTGCTTTATTACTTTACTACCTTCTGACCACAAAATAGCTTTCTGCCACTGCTAGGAATTTTTTGAATCAGTAGTTTCTGGTATTTTTCCTAACAAACAAAATCTTTCACTTTTATGACTATAGTAAAGATAGAGATTATTTAATTTAATCACTTGTAAAGTTCAAACCAAATAATACTACATCCATTATAAAAATCCACATTTCAGTCACACACCGTCAACTCATATCATGTCTTCATGTTACAGATAAAGCACGAGATAAACGCAGATCAACAAATCAGATTATTCTCAAACCTGTCAACAAGACACTGATAGGCAAACTTTCGAAAATTACTATCCCCGAAACTTTAGAAGAATGGAATCATTTTGCGTAGACGAACTCCGGTATACAAGCAGATCAAACGTGTCCGCAAAATAAACCCATCAGTGACAAACAGACAGAAAACAGTAATGCTCTGACAATGCCTGAACGCTATGAAGAGAAGATCAATCACAAGATGGGAATCAATACTATAGCAAAGTTTCTAGTTATAATATTACTTAGTGTTAAACACATTCAGTGCAGTGACAATGACGATTTTTCGAAACGAATGAAGATTATAGAAAGTTTATCTGGAAGGTATTTTAGTGACGTTTACCAAAATGGTACTTTTAGGACTGGTAATGTGTTGTGGGACAATATTTTGAATAAGTGTTCGGCTAAACCTACAGTGAGTTGTTTGCAGAAAAATATTTATTCATACCTGGATGATAGACTGGGTATGAACGGTGATGTGGAAGTGACTAGTGGTGTGTGCTTCAAGAAAAATAGTGTGGACATTAACAAATATAGTAAGGAAGCTAATACTATCTACCTCACTGGTAACAAGGATGACGATAAAGGAAGGTACTTGGAAGAAGAAAATGAAATCGAGGATAATGAACCCGGTAAGTGCATTTTAAACATTCACTACATAAATCTTTAAAAGTAAATTTTGATCCGAAGGAGAAAGATCGTAGCCTAAACGAATATTGTGACCATATTGAATGAAATTAGTAACTCGATGAGGTGTAATCCCAAGTGACAGTTTTAAACATGTTTTTCTAATAATGATTTGGACTTAGGATTCTGAATATAATGAATATTTGATTATTGAAAGGATAATAAGCATTGCAAATGCTGACTATCTTCTAAGTATTACTAATTTGATGTAAAATACCTAGGTGTAGTAATTTCAATTGTAAATAAAGACTGTCTAGACAAACATTAGTCATAAACAGATTATTTTGACACACATCGTGAAGAGTTACAATTTCATCCATCCAAAAAATAATTTCTATCTCATTAAATTATTATAGTGTGGCGATAAAATGAGGTATAATTTAGTGCAGTTTATTTTTAAGATAGAAGTTATCTTTACAATTTATTATGACAGCTGCATAATCAACAAGTTTCTGTCATAAATTAATTTTAATTCAACTTAAACGTTTACATAAGATAATCTTAAGTTACTAAAATTATGAATCCTTAAATAATTATGTCTGGCAGGATTGCAAATCACAATGCTTGAATTTAATCAGATTTTCGAAATATTTTTGAATGGTGAAAATCAATCAGTCAGTTAGTTATAAGAAAGTCATAAAAGATACGATTACTAGTAAAACCCTGGGATAAGGGCAGGAGGATGATGATGGCAGTTTGCATGAGAATCCAAATCACACTATGATAATTCCGGTAAATAGTAAAGACACTTAATAGTGAATAAAATGAAGCAGGATGCATCTTTGCTTAAGAGGACGCGACCAACTTTTAATATTATAATAACATCGATGACATTAGAGATTATGATTGACGGGTGATTCACGATGATTAATGAAGGCTCAGAACTTATTGAAGAAGATGCTCATTCAAGTACCCATAATGGACCAAACGACGTCCTTATCAATATTATGAAGAGTAAAGTAACTCCACCTGTTACGAATTCAGAGTAAAATAGTTTAACAGATTAAAATACAATTTTGGGAATTACTGAACTCGTATATTCTGATAATACACTTCTTATCGGGGTGCATGCAGAAGTCCCACAGGGTACAAGAACAGAAAAAAATAGTTCTAAAATATAATCAGTAACTGTAACCACGTTCGAACATAATGTGCCAATAAACAAAGAAAAACAGGATGACAATAGAAACATAAATAATGATTTCTCTAAGTAACCTACAGACATATTGTAGACATCATTGAGACTTGAGGAAATCCACATTGGCGGTGAAAACGCATTTGCTTATTCAAACAATGAGCCATTCTTGTCGCGATATTGTGTCAACGTCCAGTTTAAATTGAGCTCTGGTGATGAAGAAGATGTTCCAGACCTTAGACTGGTTGGTGGCACTTTCGTTACGGTATTTGGACAATGTTTTATTTAATGTGATTAGTAAATCTTGTTGTTTCTGTGTCAGCGTGTGTGCTTGTTGACCTTGGACAACATTTATTGACTATGCATTATTTTAAGTAAAGTTTCCAAGGAGGATTTGCAAGAAATCATATCTTAATATTATATGTATATCCACTTTTAACTGGTTTATTTATCATCTTCTATGTCACCACACAACAATGCATGAGGCGAAAAGGATTCAACAGTTTTCAGTCCATTTTTTGCTTTGCAAGAAGTGTTTATTGTATTGTACGAGCACGAAAAACTTTTAAAATACATAAGCTGTATAAATAAAACAAAAATACAGAAAATCGAAAGCAAATTACAGATGTTCATACATATTGATAAAGTGCAAGCTACGAATAAATTAGGCAAAGCAAATAACTCTCTAGTCACACTCCTCGAAGCAATATTTTCTAAGCAAAGTGTAAAATCATCTCAGATCTGTGAACTTTCTGTTTCCGTCTAACTTGAGCCGGTGTCAATGACATTGCTTAAAGACTAACTTGAACTTGAAGTGAAGTGACTAGCCTTCACTTTAATCTGTAATGCTAATTAGTTAGTGCTAAATATGTGAGGAATAAATGAATAGAGAAGAAGGTGAGACGAGAAGTTGTAGATTTACATTTAAATACAATATTTAATGCAAATGATAAAAAATGTTTGAAGGAAAGATAAAAAATATGAAGAGTTTTATGAATATAGGTTATCTATTACTATTATGACAATATAGGTAAAATTACAGTGAAAAAATCGAAATATAAGTTACAATACATATATGTAATTGCAACCTGCTTCCAATTTAATGTACGTTTTAATGTTGACAATGACGATAAAAGAATTTGGTTACCAGTTTTAAGATCAGCACTAAAAATAGCCTTGTAGCTAAACTAAAAAACAAATGCAGTTCAACCAACAAACAAAACTGATGAACTTACTATCAAAACAAAGAACACAACTATTATAAATAATAATAACAATAACAATACAACATAATAAAACCATGTCTTTAATAAAAACAAACGAGCAATTACCCATTGTAAGGCAGATCTGACAATGTATGTAGTTATGTGGGCTGCCCATACGCAAGTCATGTGCCACCAACCATGGAAATATGGTTTTTGGAACTGCAAAGTGCACATTTGGATCAAATTCAAGGTCAGGAGAATTAGGTAGGATATAAAGTTATATAGGTAACATTCTGAATTCGACATTTTGGTAACTTTTTGGGATTATGTAGAAACTTATTAGGACTCAAATCATTCATATATTCTTCTATGTTAGGAGGATTGTCACAGAATTTTCTAATATCGAGTTGTCTAATTGAAATGTAGATAATATCTCCTTTCATTCTTTCCCAGTTTTCAAAAATCTATAGAAGTAATCTTTACCTACTGGTTTTACAGTAAAAGTAAAAAAATAAGCGAAACAGTAATTATAGTTCATTCACCTGAGTTATTTTTGTATTCCTAAAGATTTTATCACAAGGTCATTAAAGTTAATCTCTTAAGATAAATTCTTGGTTATAATTTTCAACTTTCTTACCTTTCTTTGTCAATTCTGCTGTCCACATAAACTATACTGTAACATTATTTTTATTTGTCAGAAATCATCAAACGAACCACCACAAAATAATAATATTTATTCCTTATTTGAATTATAAATACATGACAATGATGACAATATTATTGGTAAATAAATATGACAATGATGATGAGATTTTAACTGACTCAAACCCACCATAAAGGGCAGCGGTAACTCTTTCGATCAATCCCGCAGCCCCGGACAGTACTGTAACCTACTTTGCTATGACATCATCTTTTTTAAAACATGGTACCATTCTCATTATCATCAAAACTGTAATCAAATTATCACCATTTTCTTCACAAGTTACCACTTTCATTTTTTTCCTTCGACCATCTGTGAATTAATTCATCGCAAACGTGATTTCGAAAGCATTTTGCATTCCATAGTGAAAGCAAAATAGACTTATAAATACAAACGACTACCTCATTCTTATTCCTCACACAATAAAGTCTAAATTCGCTTGACACTTCCTTCAGGCGATTCATCGTGTCCACTGGCAATGTATTTGCAGTCGATATAATTCTTATTGTGTATGAAATAAGGATTACATTTGATTGCGTAATTTGGTTCCGTAAGGTTGTTACGGCGGTGGCATGAGCCGAGGTGGTAGAAAAAAGTTAGGAATGCTCTAATGATCTTTTTAGGTGCTACAATTTCTATCTGTTAGGAAAAGCGGTAGTATAATATTATTTTAACATTATGAATTGGTTGGTGTGCTAGCCAACAATATATTGAAGTATAATACTTAGCTATACGTACTTACTAACATATTGTTGTAGTTACGTTTATGGACATAAGAAGTTGTGTCTACTTTTTGAGTAACCATTACTCGAAATTTGCATACCGATTGAGCGGTGAGATATGCATGTACGTTATGTAATTTACCAAAACACCTGTACCTAATACCGTGTCTCTGCAAATAAAGATTCTTATTCTTGTTCTTATTCTTAATAGACATTAACGAGTGTAATTAGTAACCGAAAAAAATAATATATTTGAATGTAAAAAAAAAGGGGAAGTAGAAGATAATTTAATGTTACCTCATGCCTTAGGTGAAAGGTAGTATATAGTTGGTATATACTGTACAAAATAATTTTTCCTTAAACAGAGTTAGTAAACAGATTATTAAGAATGGAAATTTCCAATACTTTCACTTAGTTAATGCATTGGTCCAACTTACTAATTACCATATGTCAAAGACAGGCAAAAGAAAATGGTGCAATAATTAATGTAGGTAAATAAACGACAGTCTTTTCTTTTGACTTTGTATTTGGCTAATTGCTTTTTCAAAATTGTCTAAAACTCTTGGGTTAATGACCAGCCTTTTTGTAATTAAGACGAGGTACAAAACGCGTCGGAGACAGGTTCCAAATAAACACAGCAAAACAAAGGGCGATTGAAACAAGATGGATAAGTTTTATGCAAAAAAAAAAAACAAACAAACAGAGTTACTTTCGCATTTATAATTTAGTAAGGACTTGGCATGTGCTCTTGGAATCAATGTTTCAACTACCTCTTATGTATCTATAGACTTTGATATTCTTCGTTCGTTATTGTATTTGTTTTCAGATCTTTTTCTGTTTAAGTATATATTTATATTCTAATCTAGATTTCGTTAACCCCTATGTCCATCCCTCTATCATGTGAACCATGCCAGTTGACAGTTGAAATTACAGATGATGTACATAATTCTGTTATCGCTATAGCAACAAATACTGAAAACTATAACATAACAACTTACTTAATGGGGCTCCCACATAATAAACTTGTTTTTTCTCTCGTTTTATAGAAAAAAGCAAAAACCGGCCAAGTGCGAGTCAGATTTTCTTATATACCAACAAAGGTATAATTCTCAGTGGGTCAGTAGCTCATGGACCATTGCACTTGTTCCGCGGCTAACCACAAAGGGACAGCACTTATCGCGGCTTCAAGCATCTGTGAACCAACTGGGATGCTGCGGTTACAGATGAAACGTAGAAATTGTATGCACTTGCTAGGCTTCATTTGAATAAGCAGGTTTATAGTTATTCGGTTATTGTTGGGGAATTGCTTTGAAATTAACCTGACAGTGATAAACATCTACTTCACCTTTCAAACATAAGAAGGCAAGTGCCCACAATTTTTTGTTATAAGCAATGAAACATAGGAAAAGGATGTAAGTACCTATCAAAATATGCTCGAAGGTTATAAATTTTAGCTCTTCCTCATAGAAATAGAGACAGAATTAAACTTAACGGATATTAAACGTAGAAAAGCATTAGATATAAAGAATAATAGAAGCATGTACGACTGCATCTCATCGGATTCTCATTGCCTACAAAACTACATTTCAAAGCATGGGCACCTCTTACAATGCCACAGTGTTACACGCACAGGTGAGTCCTAAACGCACAACGACCACATCTTCATAAAAATAATTCAAACCTAAACACGACTAATAAAAGCCAAAAGTCACGCAAACAAATGACATGCTATTAAAGTCCAATCACACTACATCGTGACCAATTTATTATGCGTAACTGCAATTACATACTTAAGCGACAGATAGTTAGAGCTTGTTCACATTTTTCCGTAGAAGCTGTTTCATCTAGTAAAAGTGATTCATCTTTGAGAAAGTCTCGATTGTAGGGATATAGAATAGGCTAGTAGTAGCAGCATGCTGCACGTGCTATTTCGAATGCTAAAAGGATACCAGCGTAAATAATACAAAGGAAAACTCGCGCGGAAGTGTACACATTTTAGATGGAATCTAGCCATAAGAACAACTCTTGGCACGTAAGATACTCAAGAAATAATAATACAAATATAAAATAATAAAGTTATAAAATGATATAACGATCACTCATGCCGTCAGTACCTTCCTGCAGGTCCCCTCGTGTCTTTTACTTAGAATAAACATAAAAAGCATGAAAGTTATGTAGATTTAACAAATTGATGTCAATTGTGTTAGCATTATAATAGGCGGTAAACAAGCCATGACTTTGCATTTTCCGATTGGTGTTAAAAACGTGTCTACTTCAGAAACATCATTGGTTCGAAAGCAGCTATTTGGAATCGAAGCTGACAATAAAATAGGCATAAATGTAGGAATAGAAATGAGACGACTGTCCTCTTTAAAATCTATCAAGGAAAACTATCATCATTTATCGATTGCCTCTGAAACTACCATTAAACTTAATGCGTCAGAATCGAGTAAACTCTGAGGCAAACGTTTATGTACTTAACAAGCAGAGAACCTCAAGCGGCGCAAATATAGTAACCTTATAGGCAATTACATGTTTGAGCCGTTTGGGGTTGAAACTCTTGGGCAGTGGGGTCCAAGCGCCAGCCTTCTTGCCAAGGATATTCCCCAGCGCCTAGTTGACACTTCCCGGGACCCAAAGGCTGGCTTTTATTTCGCACAGAGATTGAGCATTGCCATCATTAATGTAAATATTTTGTAAATATGTTTCTGAATAAAATATACGAAAAACAATGTATGTACGAAATTAAACTTCAATTTCAAATTCTTTTTCTGTGGCTGAATCGGCCAATATCAGGTATAAAGAAAAAACACATATCAAAGAGTATGTAGGTATATCATAAAAAAGAAAAAACACGTATCAAAGAGTATATCTTAAAAAGTGTCATAAACAATATTTACGCGAAACGCGCTGATCGCATAGTGAGTGGATCGTGAACTACTAAAGATGGCGGCAGCGGTTTGTTTGTCAGTGCCATCGGAATTTAACGAAATTCGCCATAATCCGAATTTTGCGGATATACCTATGTTGTCGACTCAAAATCGATATTTTTTTATGCTTTGTTATTCATATAAGGTTTCGATCCAGTCTACCGTACCCCTGGACGAAATTATTAATGTACAAGCTGTTGATTTGCATCAGTGCCATATTCAAGGAGGTAATTATGCTAATGATTCTCGACCCAAATCAACAAAAAAATTGGTACGTAATTTTTTTTCTTTAATTTTTTTTCGGAATTCCGTAAATGTCATCTAGACTTATTTAAACTTGGCGCGTATGTTACTGGCCTTAAAACCATGCTGCGCTCTCACACAAACGGAAACACAAAGCATACGCAACGATCATATACATTCATAAAATTGGATTACTTCTGAAATACCACCACATTACAATGACAAAAAAAGCAGTGCATATTAGTTATTTCCCATCTACTGTGTAATGCCAATCGATTATTTACGTATTTTATGTCCTCCTCCTGAACTATGGCACAAATGCAAATCAACACCTTGTAGATGATTAGTCTACCAAAGGACGGGATATAAAACAAGATCACAGCAAATGATAAAAACTAAGAACTGCTTCAAGCAGTTTTAAATAATAATGTTAATGCAGTCCTTAATCGACAATAAACTAGACCGTGGAAAATTTCGGAAGAAAGTATCGATACACACAATATAGGAGAAATTAAATCGAATAGAGAAATTGATATTGTATCATAATGTTGGGAAATATAATATGACGGTTATAGTCGAGACGAGGAAGAGTTTGATTGAACGAGAAATGTATGAGAAGATATTATGTGTTTTCCACGCATTGTCTTGTAACCTTGTGCAATTGTTAAGGTTGCTTTCTGTGACATAATGTGTGAACGGTGAACTATGTGATGAAAAAGCCGGTATTTTCATGGTCGTTACAATTTTAGTTTTTCTCACGGCAATGAGCATACCTTTGCTTGCGCATTAATTGCATTTAATGAGTGGTCAGTGAACTTACGTGGTTTCTTGTTATCAAATACAAGACGTGTTTACTTTGTCCAAATTCAGATATCTATTCATAGGAACTCAATGACTAAAACCAACTGAATTGATAGTGAAGTGATGTTACTAAGGTTTAATTTGGATGAAATAAAACTTATGTACAATATCGTGAATAGAATTTATGCCAAAAGAAATTTTTGAAATTAAGATTAACGATCTGTTAATGTTTCCGAACCATTCAGCCAAGCAATTACATAACTATCAGATTTAGGGCACTCTAATTTGATTCGTCACTTTACAACATATTGTCAACACCAATCCTTTTTCAAATAATTGTTGCAGAATCACCCTTCGAAGAAATAACAGACGCTTTATACGACAAGAGTGTTAAATTTCTGGTGACACATGACATGAAGCTGACGCTACCAGACACGTTCTTCCAAGGTGCCACCCTGAGGGTGTCGCCCAGGGCGCTGACGAAGACTGGGGCACTGGTGCACATAGAGTTGGAGCCCAATGTCGAGGTGCAAGAGAGGAATGGAGAGGGGAGGTTGTTTTTTAAGAAAATAAGTAAGTGTAATGTGCTTTATTTGAATTCGGTTAAAATTGTTTAGAAGTGGAGTATATGCTACAAAATATAATTAAAGTATTTTAAAAATCTCTGTACTTACCAAAAATGCCAGCTAAAAAGTATCAGTGTGTCTCTAAAACTTTAAATCTGTGTTAATTAACTATCATAGAAACTCAAAAACCACTGATCAACACCACAATGAATCTGTTGATAAGTAAAATAAAGGATCAACACTACACACCATTACCACTATCTAAAACATCTGCTCACTAAATAAATTTTCATTGTTCCAGAAAAATACATTAAGAAAAAACTAATAACGGCGGCCATAGCAATAATCTTAGTCATAAAGCTAATAGCACTCAAGTTAGTCTTCGTGTTGCCTCTCATCATGGGGGTGACCACTGCTAAGAAGATGTTCCTCAAGCTTCTACTGTTCCTCTTCCCTGCATTAAGCCATATCTTCAAGCTCTGCTCTTGGTACCATCAGAATTACCACACCACGAAGTACCATCATCACCATCATTTGATTACTCATCATCATAAGGTTTGGATGTTTTTATTTTGATTCTTGTTGATGTTTTTAGTTTGATTTTTGTTTTTGACCTTCTTTTGTGTGTCATTAACTGTAATATTATAATCGGAAATATTTGTGTCTGGCCTAATCATCGCCACCAAAATTGTTTTCTCTTTTACTAGATATTTGATAGACGATAGAATATTAACAGCTATAAAATAATAACGATTCATCAGTCATTATACATTACATGCATTGCACTCCGTATCAGAAATCAAATTCAAATGCATGAGATTCTCTACCGCGTTTCGTAAGTTCGTGTCATCATCATATTTTTTATAGTGACAATCATATATTGCGTGCAGATCGTCATTCGTTTTCGTGATAACACTAATTATGACTATATTCCCATATTTCATGCGAAATAATTCAGTAGTGACTTTAATGTCAATGCACTGGACTAAAGATAGGTAGTTATGACTTTAGGCAGCACAAAAAATCAATTGTGATTTATAATACATTTAAAATAAAAGATACATACTTTTAAAAAATATGTGAACATATTTCAACTGATTTATTTCATTTCAGTTGGTTTATAAATACACGTCAATAATAAGAACGATATTGAAGCAAATCTAAATATGTCAAACTTTAATTTAAAGAAAAAACGTTGTCCGAAATCGACCTTGCATATGCACATACAGCACTCTAACTCCTTCTATATAAATAGTAGGTAACCACTCTATTAAGCTTTTAATCAAAACATATTATCATGCTAAGAGAGTCATCATTTTGATTTACGAACAAGTTTGTAAACTATTACCTACTATTATGGAGTAATTTCAACAAATCTAACATAACGATGTCACGCAACCATTTAGCCGACAAAGTACTGACATATCAAATAAATTAAAAGTAAAACAGCATTTATTTTTAGACAAACTTGTAACTTTCTCTTTGCTTTAATTAGTTTTGAAAACACACATCAAAAGGCAAAAGGAAATTAAGATAGATTAGAAGATCAAATTGGTCTGGTTTTGTTGAGCCAAAGTCATTTTACAAGCTTCGGGGCTTTTGATGATAATGATCGAAAAATATACACACGAACATGTGTTTTTTTTTAGTAATGTGACATTTTGGACTTGTTCTAGAACAAAAGAAGGAACCAGTTTTGAGATAAGGTGCAGGTGGTCTGGGCAAGAGTACGCATTTAACAATACATATTTTGAAATACTGGCGTTTTAAAATTAAAAACTAAAAACAAACGGTTATCAAAAGAACGAGTAGTGTGGTAGTCCAGCGTCATCCTCCTACCCGTGACACTACAATGAGCTTCCAATAGATATACATATAGAGAGATAGATAGATATACTTTATTAGGTACACCAATTCTATATTTTTGATATGAGATCTAGTTAAAGTAGGTGACAGGGCGGTCTTATCGCTAAGAACGATCTCTTCCAGACTTCAATCTTAGGATGGATTGAGACTAGAAGGCAAATAATATACAGTAGGCGGTGTACTAAACTACCATTTTCAATTCTAGAATCCTCATCACCCACACCAGGCAGCCTACGGAGCACATTCCCCTCACTCCTCGACAGTGGTGGTACGACCTCACAGCCAGGGTCCGCCTCCATCATCCGACAGCTATGATAACGAAAACTGGCCTCTTTCCGGAGCACCACTAGGCACTGAGTAAGTACTAAGATGTACGGTTGATTCACTGTGTCAAATGCTTTAGTAAAATCTATTTTTCCTTTGGATACTTTTATTTGACAAATGGAGGCGATTTAAATGAAAAAAATGTTTTATGGGTTGTTTATTTGGGTAAATCAGTAACCATAGATGAAAGTTATTTTTTGGAAACATAATATTGACGAACCCCAAATTGGTATGAAGTTTCTCCCATTAACGACTCACTAGTCCAATTATTAAGTGAGGGCAATTATAACCATACCATTTATATCATCCATTAAATAAGTGAAAATGAAATTACAGCTTCTAAGCTCAGTTTATTTTTGAGAGCTAACTTTCAATATACGTTTTCCTGTATTCTAGCTTTATGGGCAATTATATATGTTTCTAATTTTTATTATATTCCACAGCTATATTATAGGAGATATCCACCGAAACGCAATATCGAACTTCAAGCCGACTCTGGGCGACGCTAATGATATCAACGCTTGGGGATTGGGCATGCCTCCAGGTACAGGAACAATAGACTTATCTCAATCTTTACTATTGATAGAAAATATTTTGAATAAACTATATGTATATCAGACAAACAATACGTGACCCACACTAAAACGTAGTTGTATCACTCGATTATTCATTCGGCCGTGAGGATCGTTTTGACACTTTGCAATAATTATCGTGTGTTTTTAAAAATTCTCCTCTTAGATCGTGCAAAGCCAATAGGTACACCTAAGTATTTTCCATTACAGATATATATCTTTGGCTTAGCATGACATAAATATTTATTACAGACTTCCGAGAAAGCCTTTTAGCTTTAGTGCAAACTTAACTTAAAACTACGAAGCAGCTAGAATATACAAAAAAAAACATTTACCTATTTAAAGTTAAATATGCTAATGCTGATGTCTTGTGTTAAGACAGTTATGTTTTAAATAAATTTCTAACTCTCCTAAATATTTCAGGACCAGCAATGAACGTAGGTGAATACGCAGCAAGTAATAATGTCGCCCAAACTGTAGCAGCGTCAGCTAATGTACCACAGAGGATAGCAGCCACTAATACTGGAAGGTTAGATACAATATTTTTAATATAATCTTCCAAATAAGCATTTTCATCAGGCTATTTGATAAAAGCTGCCTTTTGCGTACCGATTTCCCTTAAAGTCTGTCAGATTATAAAATATTATTTGCATGACACGTCCAAATTCAATAAGCAATTCTTTTAAATGACCACTAGATCTTGCAGGATCACTAGCCCAATTTTGTTTTGCTAATCATTTATGAGCTGAATCACAAAGCTTGTCTTGTTAACCTCAAAGGACCCAGTAATTACAGCTAAGTAAACTTTCTAAAAGTCAAATTAAACCACTAAACAAAACAGTTTTCCTATCTTTGTATTATACAAAACTATGACTCATAGTTTACAAAGCCACATAAACCTACTTAGCTCAAAAAGGGCAATAACAATAAAACGTGAAGAAGGTAAAACCTCCCACATGTTGCGATCTAGGTTGAAGATGAATATGTATATGGTAATAATGAAAGTTACAATAATACAGAGAAGGAACTAAACAGACAATAATTTAAGTCCATTTATAATGTCTTAAGTGATAACAATCCGGTTAGACTTGATACCGGCCTATGATAATTGCGCAAAGGGTATGGAGATGATGATGACTGACACGGGGTAACTATCATGATCCCTCTTTATTCATGGATTGATGGATGTTTTTTTCTGTTTTATTTTCAGACCCGTTGGACCTCCAAATCCTTACTATCGAAATAACAAGAAAACGACTCCGAAAGATCCGCTATTAGCTGAAAAGGAAGCACTGGTAAGTTTCAAAATACCTTATACTCTCCTACATAATACGATCATGTACGTACTTTAGCTTTATGATAAAAGTGACGAATGATTCGTTGAGACAGCAAACATAGAAGAAAACTGTATGGTATGGTGGATAGTATAAGAAACATGGCCAAATGAATTGATATAAGCAAATTAAATAACTACATAATTAAATCCAAACTAATATTATAAATGCGAAAGTAACTCTGTCTGTCTGGCTTTCTGTCTGGCTTTCTGTCTGTCTGTCCGTCTTTTCTTCACGCCTAAACTACTGAACCGATTTGTGTGAAATTTGGTACAGACATAGTTTGAAACTTGAGAAAGGACATAGGATAGTTTTTTATTACAAAAAATATAAAAATAATAAAATTTAATCCGGACATATAGCGCCATCTATTGGTCAAACCAAAAATCTGCCGGAAGTCACTATACCACGCGAACGAAGTCGCGGGCAAAAGCTAGTAACTACATAAAGATGAGGAAAATTATCACAATTATAATAATTAGCAGTATGTATTAAGTACCCTTTACCTTGGTCATCAAGTACAGACCGACCTACAGTGTGGGCCCAATACAACAGGTTCACTCATTTAAAATTCTAAGCCGTTCTCGTTATGCCAGTTGCAATGTGTACCACGGATAAATCCGTACCTTCACGCTCATTAATGTTAATTACACAAGCAGCCAAGTAAATAAGAATTAAAAATTATTTGATTTTGGTTAATTTATGGTTAGAAAGTTTTATTTTGGCGGTTACTGCACTAGAATTTTCATCGATGTTTTAATGTAGTTTCGTAATGTAAACATTTGTGTGTTGTGTAGTCCTGAATATGTAAAGCTTACTTTCTATTCACGTAAGTGACAAAAGCGTCATGTAGGGAATTGGCATTGCTTATTTTATGTTAATAAAGTCAACAGTTTCATTGTAAATACCTCCTAAAGTAATCGCTCGTCTCGTCATCATCGTCATCGTCGTCGTCGTCGTCGAGTTGTCTGAATTAAACTGGGAGAAAGCAGTATTCATAGTGCACTGGTACAATATACCCAAAAAATAAAAAAGTCAAGAGTTTTAAAAGTGCACTATGCACTTTTTGCAGTTGTTTTTTTGCGAGGAGTAATTCTTAAAAGAATTTTGGACATCATCTACAATCCACTGACTGTAAGAAACACAGTAATCACCATGATAACCCACGCTAACTCTTCACCCTTTTTCCAGATCCGAGCAGCAGCAATAGCAGCTCGAGCACCACCTTCTCCGGTCAGGGACGAGATACTCAGGGTATCTGCAGTCAAGCTGAAGGAGACGAACAGGATAAAGGCAGAAACAGAACTAGTGAAGCAACAACAGCAGATTTTATCTGCGCAAGACCCGGTAAGTTTAATTAGGGTCATTAAGGTCGCTATAGTTACCAGTTCCATTAAAGGTAAAACAAACTCATAACTACTGAATGTAGATCTCTTCCGTGATGCAAAATTCAATCATTATCTTACATTTCTAAGATTAAAAGTGGCAAATAATTTAATCCTTGCAAACTATCTTCGACTAAAATCTTGATGGAAATTATTTCAAATGTTTAGAAGAATCTATGATTGCATTTTTATCCAAATTGTGATAACGAGTTAGGTAACATAAAATTCTTTTAGGTAAAAGCCAAATCTTATATTTTTAAATTGGCTAAAACTGCGTTTTATATAACAAATTCATTTTGACTCGAACTTTATTTATTCGAAGTTTTTATCTATCTCTATATTATCGTCATTCGTGCAAGCTCCATATCTTCATTATTAACTTTTCAGGAAACGATAGCAGCAGAGAAATTCTACGGGACCTTAGTTGAGACTGTAGATGGGTTGCTGAGTCAGATGGGAGCCAATGACCTTGGATGTCGAGAGAGAGCAGTCTGTGCTCTGTATGGGGACCCCTTCAAGCATACGCCGTATAGCAATCTCGTCTCCGGCCATCTTAGCAAGTAAGTATTGTGCACTTTTAAAATCATTATTAACTAAGATAGGTACTTCAGGATCTCTAACTATGTAGTTCATTATATATTTCTGGCTTACCATGACTGATGAAGTATTTCTCATTTAAGTATGTTATTGACATTACCACATAATGAATGATTGTGTTGACAATAATTGTAGTCCAATATATTTATCGTTTTGCCCTGATTTTAGTACTTGAGACTACTCAACAATTTCTTGGAACGCATGCACTTTTTAATAAGAATGGTTAAAAATGAGTTTGCTAATAACACTCAGACTAACCATGGCCCAGCCACGCAGTTCCATAATAAAATCTGTTGAACTTGCATCTTAAGCATCATCTTGCGGAGATCTATCAGAAATAAGTATGACACGCCACCAATATCCTACCCTATTTGCTCACGAGCGCTCTCGTTGCGTGCAATGACGGTATTTGTACAAAATGACGGTAATCCGAGTGGCACGTGTCATTACCTTTCGTCATTCGTCTCGGACCGTTCACGCTATCATTACGATTTGATGCTAGCTTATTTATTTATTTATTATAAAAGGTTTATCTACATAGATATAGAGTTTCTCAAGAATTATTCGAGACACAGATTCTGATTGATTGGTTAAACAAATGAATGCTGTAATAAGGACAGCTTTTGATGAGACGACATCTGGTGATATCTCGAGATAGGCATACAAATGTAAAAGTTATTTACGGCATTCCGACAATTCTACGCATACTACTGACTAAACTATCAGCCGACTTAAAGTTTGCAGTGTGCATATGCAAAATTATGTCGATGATTCAAAGAAGAATGAAGTCATTATCTTCAGAAGTCACTCTAATCCGTATGAGTATTATTATAAATACATTACATAGTTTGTAATGATTTGCCTTGACATTATTGTAGGTAACTGTTCTTGTTATAAAAATGTCGTGTGTCCGTTGTTTATTCTTGCGTGTATTTAGATCATATTATTTGTTTGTTTACCGGTGACATATTTTTGTTAATTTGTTTCTTCTAATTTAACTTTATCCTCATTATCATATTCTTGAATGTTATCATCATCATTTCGACCAACTTTAAAGCCTACTTATTGATTTCCCAATTTCATTCCTCTATCCGGTTTCTTGACAAATTTTCCATCAACAACCTCATAAATATTTATTTTTCTGTCAGAGATGTAACTGGCAGTTCCGTTGCCCCAATTCTTATATAAAATTTATATTGAAATATAGTTTTATTGCCTTTCCAATGCTTTCATTTTCGTTGCCCTTGGAGCTTTCAATGACAGCTTGTATGTTTGTTTGTG
The DNA here is from genome assembly GCA_963856015.1 of Helicoverpa assulta. NCBI lineage: Eukaryota > Metazoa > Arthropoda > Insecta > Lepidoptera > Noctuidae > Helicoverpa > Helicoverpa assulta. Next base: position 10,346,076 of record CAWLCW010000002.1, read on the forward strand.
GAAGCCGGTTTTTATTAAATGTAGTGTAAATATTTGGGACATGAAGGGCAGCTGTCTAATTTGTTAATTGATTATGTTTTGAGTTATGACTGTCATTATGTTAGTGAGCAGTTTAATGAGAAAGGCTGTAATTTATCAGGCTTGTTTGTACAGTTAGGTACTTATAGTGTATGTGAGAAGCTTCTTCAGGGAAGTTTTACTTTTAAGAGATTACTTCGCGCACTTAGGTTAAATGTAGCCTTCTTCGATAGGTATTATGAGCAATCTAACACTGATTTAAGAGGTAAAATTCGTCTAATAGTTTCTGACAGTTCAAGCAAACGTTCACTTCAACATATTCTTTATGACCCAAGAAAATTATATGATAGAAGAACTGAAATGAGTTGTCAGGCATAATGCTGAACTGGACCTATTTGGCGCAACCTTTTGTTACTTTTATATTTTTTATTCCTATGTGTATGTATGGCTTGTGTTAATAAATATTTTTTGTTTCTTTCTTCTTTGTAAATGAATAAAATCACTAAATATTTATTTTTCTTTAATTTTTTCAGGGATTCCAACGAACTCCTACCAGCAGCTGACAGCAAGATGGCTCTCCACTACTACAGATATGTCCAGGCAGCTCGTGATGGCCAAGAACAAAAAGATTGTAACACCACATACCCCAACTGCAATGTAGACTTCAATAGACAAAGAAAATGATAACACATTTATGGAGTTGATATTTCATGCAAATTGATATGCATTTGCATAAATTGCGAGTAATTTATGGACTCAACAAACAAAAAATAATTTTAATTGTGTGGCATTGGTTTTTTTTTTCTTTGTTGATTTTTGTACAGGAGAATTTGCACTTTTAGTTGCTCAAACTTAATTGGTAGTTTATTTATTACGATGTATTTAAATTATTCAAATTAATTTATTATTGTTACTAAATGAGCCATGTTTTTCTATGTTAGGGTATCTTTTATACTTAAGTTATCATTAAGTACATCGGGTTAAATTGTAAAAACCCTTTGACGTTTTTAGAACAATATTGTGAAGGACCACGAAACACGAAAAAATACCCAATTCTTTTGTGGTTTGTAGTTGGTACAGTTAAGTAACCAATTGAGTGAAATGGTACTTCTTTTGAGTAAAAAGATTGATAATTTTATTTTTTTACATCAATAATTATTTGAAAGAGCTGCTTTATCATCTCGTTAGATTTTTTGACTTGACTGTAACTACACCCCTTTTCGTTTGTACAGATATATTTTATTTTTAGTAGATTTCCTACATTTTGCATTTACTAAGATGTTTAGTTATGACAGCTACGTCCAAAACATAGTTTTAGTAGCAAGACGTTATTTATTTATTCTTATATTTTAAGTATTTATTCACTGAAGGCTGACTTTGATTGGATTCATTATGGGACCATCTACAATCTATGTTCCAAAAAAATACTTACGTACAGGCCACAACTCTTTTTTTGAAGTTGCTTAAAAATATTTTAAATATTATGAATCACTCGAAGTCAGTCAGTATGAATCATTTTAATTATCTCTAGTTGTAGAACCACCAAGTCACTAGGACAATAGTATTTATTTAATTTAAATATAATTAAACTGCTCAATCAAATTCAATTAAATAATTTATTGTTTTAAATTAACATAATCGATTGTTATTTTTTTTGTAGATAGTTGTATTTATATTTGGTTTTAAATATATTTTAACAATTACTGTGTTTATTATAATTATAAGATGCTTTCGTACTCTCCCAATCATTGCCATCTTTTTTTACGTCAAAAAGCCTTCGACACGTCTTTAAAAACATAATTTAACACTCTTCAAACTTATGATCCTATATTCATTTACATCAAAAAACATTTTTAGCAGTAAATAATTATATTAAAATTAACTACAAATATTTACAAGTAAGTAGAAACCGCGAAATAATGTAAAGAAAATATGTAAGACATAATAATTTCCTGGCGTAGGTATACTTATTGATAAATTGGAGCTCGAAAGAAAACTTTAGTCATGCTATAATGAAATTTATTTTTACAAAAAGATGAGATTTCTTTCTTCATTTTCAAAAATGATTTTAATTAATTTTCTACTTCCCTTCCATTTTCATCACCGTACCTTCATACTTTAATTTAACAAATTCCTCTCCTCAATAGTAACAGCAGCAGTGGTCGGCTTGAGGATCATGTCTACCTTCAGCTCCATCTTGGTGACATCTGCCGTGATGCGGTACCTACGTATGAAGTGAGATAGTGTCACCTTCATTGATATCATTGCGTAGGTTTTGCCTGGAAAGGAACGTTTATTTTAGTATGCAAATGTACCATTTTTTTACTAATATGTAGTTAAACTCCTGACAACTTGGCAGCCAGTCCTTCGATTCTTGGTGATTAGTTACGCCTCTCCGAAAATTGTTATTACTGAATTTATCGTCATCATCGGCGTGTCTTAGGTATATTCTTGCAACAGGGCACAGACCTCTTCTCATTCAGAGAAGAAATGAGCATTTAAAATACTACGCTTGCTCAAGGCAGATTGGCGACTTCAGACTGAAGTTCACCATACTTAAAATGTACAAAAAAACGCTTCAGCGGATAGGCGTCGAAATTTGGATAAGATGAAACTTGGAAAGGATATAGCTCAGAATAATACATAGGCTTCTTCTTATCCACGTGGGAGAAGTACATTCCTCGACACGTGATTAAGACCGTGGGCGGGAGCTAGTGTTAAGCAATTAATTTGAACTGACAGTAACTTACCAATACAAGATCTCTTGCCCAAACTGAAGCCAAAGAAGGCGCCGTTTCCAAGAGTAGCTATAGCAGGGTCCAGCCATCGTTCAGGCCTGAACACTTCCACGTCATCCCCCCACTCCGGGGCGTGATGAGTTCCTATCGGTAGTATTACGCACTGACTGCCTGCACGCATTGTGTAGTTTCCTGAGAATACGAATAAGATGGATATCACTTTCCATGACAATTTGCATGATTGTTCGAAAGAGTTAACGCGGCCCTGGTACATAAAGGCTTACAGAGAAACTTGATGGGTTTTAGTCAGTAAGAGTCTGATACTCCCTCACGCTGTTAACCCACAGCGCGAGGAGTCATTTGATCATTGCCCATCACAACAAAAGCCGAGTACTTCTTATTTCTGGGTAGAAATGCTACAACAAACTCATGAGCCTTTATAGTAAGTTATTTATATAACGGACAGACCGCATACGCAATACCGACATACGCTCCAACACCGAAATTTTCGATGTGGGCCGAAAAGCAGCTCAATTAAAATGGAACTGGGCTGGGCACGTCAGCCGAATGCATCCTGACAGATGGGCCAACATCGTCACCCAGTGGCTACCACAGGATGGTCATCGCAGGCGGGGTAGGCCCCGAAAGAGATGGCGGGATGACCTGGATGCCTACAACCCTGATTGGTGGGAGGTCTCAAAAGATCGAGAGGTGTGGAGGCAAAATGGGGAGGCCTTTGCCCAGCAGTGGGACAGTACGGGCTAAGAAAAAAAAATATATATATACCTCTATATATCTCGATTAAGAAGCTGATCTTTTAGAAAGCCTACAAGTCATACACAATTTTCTTTGTTTGAATCTAACTCATAGTTTATCTACAAGTCATATAAGTTCAACTGTCCAAGATTCATATATCTTAGGAACAATGTCTAAAGTCTAGATATTATGACTTACTTAGTTTAACGTCCTTATCAACATTTCTCATTAAGGCGGGTCCTATTGGTAAAACTCGAAGAGCTTCCTTTATAACTGCTTCTGTGTACACTAATTTCTTGATATCGTCCTTTTCAACATCTCTAGTTGGTCCTAGGATATCGATTATTCTGAAACAATGTTTCATGTTAGTTTTGAAAATATAGGTAAGCTTAACTTGAATCTTCAACTTCATTATAAGTAGTGCATAACAAAATTCAGCTCTTGCACAGTGTATCTAGTCCGCTGGTAGGTCGAACTCATAAATCATATGGAAATGTGCATAACAGTGATCAGGCTGATTAACAAGTATGATTCGATACACGATTACCTTCAAAATAAACTACTACCATCCATCGGCCTTCAGTTTAATCTTTATAGTGTAGAAGGGCCCAAAACACTCGAAATATCAGGAGATTGTGTCGTTTATTTTGATCTAAATTTTTTTGAGACTACACCCTATGTAAAATCTGCCTTAAGGAAAAACACTGCCTCTTATCTATACTAATATTATAAAGCTGAAGAGTTTGTTTGTTTGAACGCGCTAATCTCAGGAACTACTGGTCCGTTTTGAAAATTTCTTTCAGTGTTAGATAGCCCATTTATCGAGGAAGGCTATAGGCTACTTTTTATCCCGGTACGGGAAATAGTTCCCACGGGATACGGGTGAAACCGCTGGCAGAAGCTAGTCAATATTAAAATTATAGACTTAACTTACTCTTCATACATCTTCCGCTGCACTTCAGGATGAGATCCTATGAGCACCAGCATACACGTCAGTGTATTAGATGTGGTATCAAACCCAGCTAATATTGCAGTATCTACTTCTTCTTTTATCTCTTTCTCAGTAAGAGTGTCATCATTCTTAAGTTCTAGTAGCAGACTCATTAGGGGTTTGCATCGAGTACCTGAAATTATATGCGTAAGTGCTTTTGTTTCTAGAATTATTGTTTTCTTATCCACTATCTTTTGTCTCTGCTTTAATGATATTAGGGGATAGTTGGTTAATCATAGATGTTTGTGTCATATTACCACCTACTTCTATACTGCCAGAAAGAATTAAAAAATTGTAAGTAGGAGTTAAGTTAAGGTATTTATTTATTTGGTTGGTGCGCCAACAGCAATACTTAAAAAAGCAGGTAAAAGAAATTAATTCCTTGAAATGTTGAACTAGTAGGATGCAACATAACAATAGCTATAACAGTGTCCATACCATAGGCCAGCATATTTAAATGCAAAAGAAAAGTATTTTACCTGTGTCTGGTTCCTTTGATTGATGTTTTAATTCCTCCTTTTTTCTCTTTATGACCTTGAAAATTACTTAGCATTAAAAATGTAGTCACCAAAATATTTAAAGAAATAGACGCAATAATAATTTATTAGACTTAGAATAAATAAATAAAAAGAAAGAATGAAAAATCATGGTTCATATAAATTATATTTCTCATTAAAAAAACAGCATCATTTAACATAGCTAGAATGACTAGATTTGTATTTTATATGAGCGGCTAATTATTCATAGTGTGTCAACACCTTATTTCTCACTAACATTTTTTCCACCATTCTTTTTAATTAATTATGATTAAATAGAAGATCCATTACAAAATATAATAGTTTCTATTACCATACAGAAGATACTTTCAAGATCTCTTCTCGACTCTCGACTTCAAGAGAACAATCAAAAATTTTGGAAAATCTCACTCCATAGAAAAAAACTGCTTTAATATGTTCCTTAACTGTTTCAACTTCTACATTTCCAAAATTATTATCATTACCTGATTCGCCATATCATCCAGTGTCTTAATGAGTTTTTGTTCTTTCGTCTTCAGTCCAGTGAGTCGGAACATTAAGTCGCTATGAAGCCAAACATTCTGGAACCTGTATACTACCATGTTCATTAGCTGATCTGATGACTCCATGTATTTTCTAGCGAACTCTTTTACGCTTTCATCACCAATACCAAATGCAGTTCCTGTAATAATAGAAAAGGAGCGTAATTCTTTGTGTAGGGATAATAATTCAAGCAATTGGTTACTTTGGTAAAAATCGAAACATTCTGACTGTCAAATATCATGTAAAAACCGGCCAAGTGCGAGTCGGACTCGCGCACTTAGGGTTCCGTACCATCCAAACTAATATTCTATATAGAGGTATATATATTTATGGATATCGAGCAAAACTGAGCAAAAAAATCACGTTAGTTGTATGGGAGCCCCCCGAAATATTTATTTTATTCTAATTTTCAGTATTTGTTGTTCTAGCGGCAACAGAAATACATCATCTGATAAAATTTCAACTCTCTAACTATCACGGTTCATGAGATACAGCCTGGTGACAGACGGACGGAAGGACGGACGGACAGAGGAGCGAAAACAATAGGGTCCCGTTTTACCCTTTGGGTACGGAACCCTAAAAAATACAAACAAGGTTTTTCAAGACCACGGGGTTGACTAATTAAGCAATTCCTCGACAGTTCGTTTATTTACCTGGAATAATGAGTCTCTTAATTAGTTTAATAATGTCTAGACAACCTAGGCTTAAATAAATTACTATGCTTAACGAGCCATTGAGATTTGACTGAAACCATTATTTTTTGTGTTGAAATGGCCCATTGTGTGCAAATAAAATTACTTATGTATTTTACTTCCAGTATTATAAATATCTTCAGTCATTTTTTGCACTTTGCGGTCTCTCGAAATATACAAAAAAACATATCATATATACAACGTTATTTTTAGTATATGCGAAACCTGAATATAGTTTGTTCAGAATCAGTAACTGAATCGATTCCAATAGTTTTTACAGCAAGTTTTTTTTTCAAAAACTATTTAAAAAAGTTTAAAGTTGGACATCGCCGCCATTAAGTACAACACAGGTCATGGCAGGTCATATCGAGTATTAGGAAACAGTAAACAACTAGTAGCAAGTGCAAAAAAACCCCTCAGTCCCCTTGAAGACCCGGTGACCTTGAATTTTTGCTGACTTTACAAGCTTATAACTTTGTGTTTTTTTATGATACAGTCGTGAAATTTTGTAAATAGATTCTTTACACAAAAATACTAGACAGGTGTATCAAGTTTCGCATTAACAAAAAATAAGGTTGTATATATAACTAGCTTTCGCCCGCGGTTTCACTCGCGTTCCGTAGCCGGATGGTGACAAAAACTATCCTCCCCTCTAATTTTCAGCCAAATCGGTCAAGCCGTTTTCATGTTATGTCGTGACAACGGAAAGCGGATTTCATTTTTATATATATAGATATATGCTGGGGAGTTTGTTCCACCACTTCTTCTTCCCAGCAAAAACACATGGGAAGTGGTGAAGGGCGGGCATTTTGGGTGCTGTCTTTTGTAAAGACCTTGAAAAAGTGCTGATTTTCAGCCTACTTTCAATAAATGACTTTTTATCTTTATATCATCATTCATTCTTCTTAGTCTAAAGCTAAACAGAAGTGACTTGCTTACACACCAATTTTTTATCAAATCTACACTATCGCTCTCCTGGACAAAGATTTCCCCATTTCGTTTCTACACCTCCTATTATCTATAGTATTGATGGTCCCGTGGTAATAGCTACTCAGCTCGTCCCATTATCTCTTCTGAGTTCTACCAGTCTACCAGTGGTAATACTAATCCATCTCTCTCTACTCAAACTCAAAAACGTTTATTCAAATTAAGCTGATAAATCAGCAGTATTCGAACGTCCTATGTGTTTTTCCTGGAAATAAAAACTATACTTACTGCTGAAGGTCTGGAATGCAATGAGCCTCAAGTAGTGGCTGATCTCAAATGGTTCCTTCCCAGCATGAGCAGCCAGCTCCCTGTTGAACTGCTTGGCCATATGGTTGAAGATACCAAGGAAGTTGTGGATCACTGATACCGTGAACGCTGGGTTTAGGAGTTTGCGATGGCGCTGCCATGCTGCTCCTGTTATTTTAAATGAATTTGAAAAAAATTGTCTACCTCGATAAATGAATTACCTAACATTGAAATATTTTTTCATATCAGACCCACAGTTCCTGAGATTTAAGCGTTGAAGCAAACCACTTTTTAATATTAGTTCGAGAAAAGAGGGGCTGTGGCCTCATTGAGGGTCAAGCATAGTTCTCCTAACTAGAGAGGTTAAAAAATGAGTATTTATAAATAGTATAAAAAATAACTATTAACAAAAGTTTACTAGCTAAATAAAAAACATAGCCTAGACAAGACCTACCTGAAGCTGTCAGAAGTCCATTACCCAGCCAATTATCTAAGTAGTTATAAATAAAGTGTTTCTGAAGACATGTGTTGGCTACTGTCAAAGCGTCATCAGGATCGGTTACCACTGCAAATTGATTATGGTCAAAATGAAATAGAAATTCACTCAAAAAATCCGTAAAGCTTGCAGCTTTCTATTCGCCAAAAATCATTTTCATCCCACCATCTCGGAAAGAGTAGTTTTACCCTTTGATATCTGAGCGCAAAAGCCGTTTTTATCCTCTAGAGCGGCAAAGTGATTTGAATTTAGAACATCGTGTGCAATACTCCATTTGTGACAATCTTGATAAGACTTTTCAAACAAATACATATTAAACAAATATAGGGCTGCCATCTCGAATTTCGCCAAACCCGGACAAATTTAAAAAAAACCCGGACATTTGGCGTAAATCGCTTATTTTCCCCGAACGAGTACGATTTTTTTTAAACAAAATAATACATAATTTGTAATCCATTTACTATTAACATAAACTTAACCCTCTGCAGCTGACGTGGTAGTCCCGCAGACACCGCAAAATACAAAATCAAGTTTTTTACCGTCATTTTTCAAATTCGTGCGCCAGCTCTTCGAGTACCTTCCTATAGTGGGCTCGCGCGTCGGTCAGTGTGCTGGGGGCGGTCGCAGTGAGCTTACTTTAGCGTGGAGGAAGGAAAGTGTCCACGAGACTACCACGTCAGTGTCAAGGTAAGTTTCCACGAGACTACCACCTCAGTCAAATGGTTATATCTTCATAGTGTCTCCTAAACTACCACGTCAGTAAACTAGTTTAAATGATTCATTATTTCGTGTTATTTTCCAATTTTCATAAACTATTACATTAATACTTTAATTACTAATCAATTAACTTGAATACCAAGCTAACTAGTGTTAAGTAAGTACCTAACAAGTTTTTAGATGGACATCTCAAGCAACAACCCTAAACCAGGGACTTCTGCTTGTAAAAGAACATCGGCTGGAACTCTCCAGAGTCATGAAGGGGAAATATTGAACTAACTGTAACAGGAAAGTTACGATGCCTTTAGTGTTAGGTATTGATGATAAAGATGGAGATCCAAGTATCGAGCCTGAAACCGAACGCGATGAAGATGACGCCATTTCACGTGAAGAAGAGTTTTAGGCATGGATGGGGGGTCCCTCCATCTCCGTAGTTCGATTTGTTCCACTGAGTGACGAAACATTTAGTTATATTTTTCCAATTTAAATAAAAAGACAAACTAAGTATCGTTGCTGTGATTGTTCGATGCCAATTTGCCTTCAGTTCTCTAAGCCACTGTGTGATAATTGCCAAAAAAAGGTGTGACTTTGAATCACTCTAGTTTATAATTTGACCAACGAATGTATCTCATTTTTCCAACACTGATTCATATTATTGTGAACTTTTGAAATATGTAATGTAAAATTTGAAAAAGTTAATTTTGTTACTTTTTTTAGTTCATAAATGATTAGGTAGAATTTTTCAGACTGATTTGACATAAGTAAATAAAAGTTGTTTAATTTTGAAAGTTCATTTTGTTTTTTTTATTCCAAGTTAATTTAACATTTAAAATAGGCTATTATTCTAATAAATATCAATAAGTTAGGTGTATAGTTTAAATTTACAAAAATATTTGCAGTTGAAGTGGTGTCTCGTGTACTACCACGTCAGTTGAATTGTAAAAATTCGACCACGTCAGTTGCAGAGGGTTAAATTCAATGAGGTGCTTCCTTACATGAAAAGTGTCCGTGTTTTCCCCGGACACTTCTTGAAACCCCGCCCGGACGGTCCCCGGACGGCCTCTAAACGAGGACAAATCCGGGGAAACCCGGACGGATGGCAGCCCTAAACAAATAAAATACTGCTTAAAATAATTATTCAATTAATTAAGTAATTTTTATTATTGTTTTTACATAGATTTTTAACCTCGTTTCATTTTTTTTAAACTGAGTTTTCAAATAAATGAACTTTAATAGATACTTACTATTCTTTTACAAGCTTTTATTTAACTTGCAATGTATGTATGTATGTATTATGTATGTATGTATGTATGTAACTATGTGTGTTCGGGTGGAATTTTACAACTCAATTTTAAGGCACTTGCCCTCAACCGATTGAGCTGAAATTTTGCATACATGTTTAGTTTGGATGACAATGCATGTTAAGCTATGTGACGTCATCCTAAATCCAACATGGCTAAATATACAAGATGGCGGACTAGTTATTTTTAAGGTACATATACAATATGGGTATCAAATGAAAGGGATTGACAAGTAGAACACATTGCACTTTACAAAATAAAAATCCAAGATGGCTACCGCTACAAAATGGTGAATAACCTATTTTTTTCAATCTCATCCATATGGGTATCCAATGACAGGGCTTGACAAGTAGAATAAAGTGCACTTTACCAAATCAAAATCTAAGATTTAGATTAGATTCTACAGAATTTAGACTTAGGAACTTAGCAGGTGAAAACTAAAAAGTATAAAATAAATTGAGATAAAAAAATCTTTAAAAACAAGCTTTTATTTAAATGCTCTAAAAAATAAACTTTTACTGCAACTTTACTGTCAACTTATAAGGACATTTCAAATTTAACGTTTAAAAGTTTTACGTTTTAAAAGCTTGTCGCGATTTTACTTCGCGACAAGCTTTTAAAACGTATAAATTGTGTCAAATATGTTAAATTTGAAATGTCGTCATAAGTTGACAGTAAAGTTACAGTAAAAGTTTATTTTTTTCTTAAATACATTTTAATAGGTACCTACATCTTTTTAATTTACCATGTGTGACGTGCGTGCCATTTTTTTTTTATGATCCGTCGCTTGCTCGGTCATCAAAATTGAGCCCGCGGTTAAAAAGCAACTTTGCACTCTTGTATAACAAATAACTATTTTTATATATCAGCGTGTGACGGACGTGCGTGATGAGAGGTGCGACAGCTAAATGCGCATACCCATGCTTGGAAATTACTTACGAACCGCCATTAAATTTGGTAATAACTATACCTAAGTTTATAAATAATTACTCACAGTAATAAATCTTGCCTCCAATATGAGCGTAGATCAAACCTCCATTTCTCACGCTTTCCATTGACATTGATTTTAACACGTCCCATATTGCTATAAAATTAATTGAAAAAGTAACATTATTGAATGACAATAGAAGCACTCATAGATATTCCAAAGGCAATGATGATGAAAAAAGATCAGAGCAAAGAAGGCTGATGTGATATATAAAAATCAATATACTTAGGATATTTTTAGACAGAGGTCAAAGAAGAAGATGAATAATGAAGATGACATAAGCAGGTACAACAGTTTTTAAAAGCAGTTTAGACGAAACCAGAAAAAAATATGACATAGAAAAAACAAAACACAACTTCGACATACTTTTAGTATTCCCACTGATCACATACGTATGTCCAATGATAGGAATACCACCAGAGAGAACTGGAGGTAAAGGATGAGCAGACGCCTTTCCTGAATAAGCGCGCCATGCTATAACTGCGCAGGCACACCAAAATATACACAACAGTAACGCACTAAGCATTGTGTCACACTGAATACAGTGGAGACAGTTATTGGATTTTTTCAAATTATGGTAATTTTCTGACCTTTACAGAACAGACAAATTTTCTGGTAATGACTGTTGAGGAGCTCAATTTACATGTTGTTGAGATTTTTATTCAAAATGGCACTTACGTAATATTTGGGATTCAAAAAGTAAAATTCAGTGGAGCAGGTTAGTTTATTGTGTCAATTTAATAACTGAATTCTTCACAAAATAACCACATCAACATCATCATAATCTCGGCCTTTTCCCATGAAATAAAACACATGAATGGGATTAACTTTTAAATTCCTATAATTATTATTAAATTGTTCATATTAAATTACAAAATCATTCAATATTCTGTAACAATCGTTCAAATTCTTCGTTCAATACTGATCTCATGTCCCGATTCTGGTTTCAATACGAAGTCAAAATTCAGTTTCAACTGGCTGATGTCAGCTTTCACTCGGTACCGTCGTATGAAATGCGCTAGCATCACCTTCAAAACTATCATAGCGTAAGTTCTACCTGAAAATAAATGAATAATGAGACCATGATCACAATGTTCAAAGTAATCACTTAAGATTTTCGAATTATCATCATCAAGTTCAGTTTTCGCTCCTACAAAAGGCAGTATGTATTGATGAATATACCCAAGATCACAATAACATCAGACTTTAGATCGTTGCACACATATAAACTTAGAAATGGATCGTAATCGAATCGCTCGATCTATTGTCCCGAGGCGAGACGATTCCAATTAGTTTCAGTAGTATGTATAATTTTCATACAAATGATTACTAAATACGACTCCAGTTGTCACAGTGACGATCCTCTTCCAAGTGGTTATGCATGCTACGACCTTTAGGTGAGGCTCGATCATAAGATTACCTTCACAGTTTGATATGTACAACAAGCCTATATACATTAAACTTACCTATACAACCTCGCTTACCCACTCCAAAAGCGGCAAATTCCTGATTGTTTTTAAAACCACCATTCAGCCATCTTTCTGGACTGAACGTACTGTTTTTTGTATTCCAAGTAGAAACGATGTTAGTCATCATTGGAAAGATGAGACAGTAACTTCCAGCTTGCATAGTGTAGTTTGCTGTAACCATCAAAATTTTAATTAGAAAAACACGGTGCCTAGTATCATAGCATATTTTTCACCCAATTAATTTATACAAAAAACTTAAACATAGAGGTATGACCAAGTTGAAAAAAAGACTCTATTCTTTATCACTCATTTATATGGGCGCGTGAAGTAATGCCCACTGGGCGCATTTGAAACCGCTGGCAGAATTTGGTTTCACGTTGTATGTATGTTCATCATATAGTTTGGCTTTCTTATATCTTCGTCTAGCTTAAGTATCAACACGGCAGAACTTGAATCGTAACATACTTAGCTTGACATCTTTATCCACGCATCTCAACACGCACGGTATAGTTGGTAACACTCGAAGAGTCTCCATTATAACCGCGTTTGTGTAAACCAGCTTGTTCAAATCGTCTCTTTCCACATCCCGATCTGGACCTAGCACAGTCAATAATCTGCAAACAAAAGTACAAAAGACATTAAGGAAACTACATGTATTACAAAGATAGATATACTTTATTAGGTAAACCATTTTTGTCAACTTTTGATCTTAGAGGTAATTAAAGTACTTAGGTGATATAAAGGGCGGTCTTATCACTAAGAGCGATCTCTTCGAGGCAACCTTATGTACCTAAACTATTATGGATGCAATTTCGAATATCATCTACCTGTAATTTCCTACAACATATTATTTAAAAGCTTACACAATATTTTACTCATAATTTAAAAAATTAGGCCTTAAACATTGACGTTTAAACATTATCGTTTTGATAATTTCTAGTCACCAAGGTCAGGATCACGCGAACCCGACCTTGATAAGACAATTTAAAATTCAAATCGATTGCTCTTAGTAGGTATTGTTCCTATATTGATCGTACTAGCATAAAAAATATATACAGCCCCAAAAACAACTCACTTTCAAAATTAAAAAAGAATTACACATAGACACATAGAATTAAGACATATTGCGCATATGTTGAGTCCTCACTACGTTATGGACTTATTATATGGGGAAATAGTACTGACTGTAAAAGAGCATTTGTTGCACAAAAGAAATGTCTAAGAGCCATATACGAGATTCCATCGGACGAATCATGTCAACCTATTTTTAACCCCCGACGCAAAAACGACGGGGTGTTATAAGTTTGACGTGTGTGTGTGTGTGTGTGTGTGTGTGTGTGTGTGTATGTGGCATCGTAGCTCCCAAACGGATGATCCGATTGTAATCCGGTTTTTTTTGTTTAAAAGGTATGTCAGTCGGGAGTGTTCTTAGCTATGATTGGTGGAAATCGGTTCAGGTCTTCAAGGTCATCAGCTCGTTTGTTAGATGTGATAGGAATGTTACACGGTCAGTTTACTTGCAAGCATATGTGGGATCTGAAATTTGAAACACTAATGTCTTCTGGAACCACTGAGCTGGTCTGCTGTTAGGGCACGAAGGTAGGAGACGTAACCCTGAACTGCCTTTTAGTAAACCCATCGAGTTTGGGCTCGTTGAATTTGTCTTGACGAGTTCTCTTCATGTTTCTTATTGACAAGAACCTGATGCTGGAAATGGGATGTGGCGGAAGAAACCCTGGAATGCCGGAATGAAACGGATAAACCGATCTATATTTTTACTGAAAATCTAGAATGACCAAAGGTGATTGACTTTATTGTTTCTCAATCTGTGCAATTCTCCCAGAGCCAGTTTGTCATGAGGATTGTTAAACAGCTTCCTTTGGCCGAGATCGCATGTAGCGACCCCATCTTAAAATAAAAGAAATTAAATGAAAGAAGGAAAAATTAAGGAGCTCCTTCAAAAAGCATGAAATAAAATTAAATTATAAATTTAAAAAAACCCCCGACCCAAAAAAAGTACGCAATAATTATGACAAAACGTTAATAACGCTAAACCCTATAAAAAGCAAAAAATAACTTTTAACACTACGTAAACTAAATTTTGACGTGTCGGGGGACCGCTTTTTACCTTCAAAAATACCTACATAAATCAAATGATACCTACCTAATTACAACATTAGTATAAAAAAAAACACGTATTTAAAGTAACGAATTAGAGCGGTCCCCCGACACGACAAAATTTAGTTTACGTAGTGTTAAAAGTTATTTTTTGCTTTTTATAGGGTTTAGCGTTATTAACGTTTTGTCATAATTATTGCGTACTTTTTTTGGGTCGGGGGTTTTTTTAAATTTATAATTTAATTTTTTAAGGAACTTGGTTTGCTACCGTTACCATCATTGTATATATTTGAAGCATGTAGAGGTATGTTTGTTCGAAAGCACATAGTATTATTTAAAACAGCAGAAGAACTATTTAAAAATTATCGAAGTCGACGTGACCAACACAGGCTTGTGCTGGAAGAGCTATCTAGATCGGCTAAATTTCAAAAAAATTCTTTGGCTATGTGTATACGATTATATAATAAGTTACCAAATATGTTCAAAACATTAAATGATAAATTATTTAAATCGCAATTATATAAATGGCTCAATAATAATTATTATTATAATATTAAGGACTTTTTAAAATGATTATTATTTGATTTTATTTTTTTATGTCATGTATTTTAATATTATCTTTATTGCTTGTGAATAATTTTGCACGTTTTAGTTTTAAGCAATACATGATTGATCTATAATGTATATTTTTGATAACACCTTTTTATACCATGTTTTAAGCAAATAAACATATCTTATCTTATCTTATCTTATCTTATTAAAACTAAAGAGAGTATAAAAATTAGTCGCCATCGCTGTCTGGCTGGAAGCATTATACCTCGTTGAATCGCCATGCTAATCTTTTGTCCGATGTTACAGCCAGCCTTTTGGTCACGGGGTTAGGGTCGGTGGTTTCACCCCCAAATACTTCTAAAATAGTTGCCAACAGGACCACTTACTCTTGATATATTTTCTCCTGTACTTCAAGATGTGCTCCAAGCAGCATCAGACTAAACATTAGTTGACTAGATGTGGTTTCAAAGCCAGTTCCTATGATCGTGTTCAATTCTTCTCTTATCTGTTTATCTGTTAAAGCACCAATTGCTGACAGCTCTAGTAGAAGGTCTAAGAATGGTCTGTATTCTATTCCTGAAATGGTAAATTGAGTTTATTTTCATAGTGTGTTATGTCATTGAATAATATTGAAAATGTTTAGAGTTTACCAGTTCCTGCTTTTGGGTTATCGTTTTTATTTAATGCTTCCTTTTTAAGAAGATGCTTTTTCTCTCGAATGACCTAAAAAACATCATTTATTTTATTTTTAATCTGGTTTGATAAATTAATTACTTGGCTGAGAATTGTATTAACAACGAAACAAGTTTGCAATTAATTTTTTATTCTGCTAAAAGCATATTATTTGTTGCTTTTTTCGTGCGAGTAGTTACACCCGCTTCCTCAATAATCCGAATAGCCCTTTGTACGTGAAGAAATAGGAAACATACACTCACAAACTTTCTCCGGTATATTATCAGTGTATGCATTAGAATCATCATCATTTCACTTACTTTATCAGACATATTATGCAACGTCTCCACCAGGCTATCTTCCTTGTCCTGTATGCCAGTTAGCTTGCATATCAAGTTGCTCTGCAGCCAGAACTTAAAGAATTTACTGACGAGAAGAGAAACCATTTCACTGACAGCTTCAGTGTATTTTTTTATAAAGTTTGCATCTTCTATAGCTTTTATTCCGAATGTGCCAACTGAAAGTATAACAATATTTACATCGTAAGTGCGATGTAAAAAGAAGGCTATTTTAACACGCTTATAATATTAGCTTCACTTTCAAAAAAAAAAGTCGTGGTGGCCTAGTGGGTAAAGGACCAGCCTCTCAAGTATGAGAGCGCGGGTTCGATCCCAGATCAGGCAAGTACCAATGCAACTTTTCTAAGTTTGTATGTACTTTCTAAGTATATCTTAGACACCATTGACTGTGTTTCGGATGGCACGTTAAACTGTAGGTCCCGGCTGTCATTGAACATCCTTGGCAGTCGTTACGGGTAGTCAGAAGCCAGTAAGTCTGACACCAGCCTAACCAAGGAGTATCGGGTTGCCCGGGTAACTGGGTTGCGGAGGTCAGATAGGCAGTCGCTTCTTGTAAAGCACTGGTGCTTAGCTGAATCCGGTTAGACTGGAAGCCGACCCCAACATGATTAAAAGGCTCGGAGGATGATAATATTAGCTTCACTTGTAACTACGCATGTAAGAAAATCTTGGAATCTTAATTTGACCCACTTCCCGGTCTTCGATTAGGATGAAATTTTGCACACGCTCTGAGTTCTGAAGACAATACATGACTAGCGTATATATTTTTTTTTTAGTTTTTTAAACTATTTTTTTTAAGAGAAGCCTGGCTTCCACCGTATGATTTGGAAAACCGACATTTCATAAGTTTAATATAACTTTTCATTTTACTCAAGCTTACGCCACTAATTTCACCCCGACCCGTGGGAACTCCTTCTTTCGCTAAATGGGCGATCTAAGACTAAAATGATTTCCTAGAAACTAGCACGTTCAAACAAACAAACAAACACACTCATCAGCTATATAATATTAACACCTATAGATAGCACGAATAGTATCTAGAAACAAAAGCAAAAAAATACTACGTTCATAATTATCTCCATTCAAGAGTGCGATACTCTTGAATAAGAAGTTAAACTACTTGACGCGGCTACTACTACTACGCGGAGCTTAGTATTTTTTACTTAATTCCGATCCCTCTTCTCTTTTGATATTGATATTTTTAGATTCACCTTAAGAACTATAAATACTCTGTCAATTCCAATGATGCATAAAGGAAAATAATAATGGTTCCGACAAACAAATTAATCTTCAGCAATCTGTGGCCGACTATTATTCTAATTAACCAGCGTTATAATGAATTACCGACAAAAAATCCAAAACATTAACGAAAAAAAATATCAAATTTAACAACAAGTAATGACAACATTTTCATGGATCTTCCAATGACAAAACTAAACTTCCGAATAGAATACTGAACCGCCGACAAAATTACTAAGTTACCGACAACAGAGTTTTTGTCAAAATAATCATATTTTTACAACTTGCATCATCCTCCGAGCCTTTTTCCCAACCATGTTGGGGTCGGCTTCCAGTCTAACCGGATTCAGCTGAGTACCAGTGCTTTACAAGAAGCGACTGCCTATCTGACCTCCTCAACCCAGTTACCCGGGCAACCCGATACCCCTTGGTTAGACTGGTGTCAGACTTACTGGCTTCTGACTACCCGTAACGACTGCCAAGGATGTTCAATGACAGCCGGGACCTACAGTTTAACGTGCCATCTGAAACACAGTCAATGGTATCTAAGATATACTTAGAAAGTACATACAAACTTAGAAAAGTTGCATTGGTACTTGCCTGACCTGGGATCGAACCCGCGCCCTCATACTTGAGAGGCTGGTCCTTTACCCACTATTATCTATCACCAGGACTATCTACTACTATATTACAATTTGCATGAACTGTTTTAATTTCTTTTGTTGGTTATCTAATTTATTTTTTAACTCTCAATAATGATGAAAATACCTAAACAGTTAGTTTTCATAATTAACTGAATTTTGTTTTATTTTATTTTTGATCTCGCTGACATTTTTTCGAATAATAATACAGTATTACAGTAAAATATTCCAGGAAACCAAAGTATATTTGGTTTTAGATTAAAGCGTGTATACGACTGTTCTAACTTTTTAATGCTTGAAATAGGTATTGATATCGAAGCATACCCGTGGTAAGTAAAAGTTATTATTACATTACATTTTTATATTTTTTATAAGTTTCTGTATAACCACTAAGGATAATATTTTCAATACAGTCTTGCAGTTAAAGTAGCACCACAGTCTATGAAATATGAAAGGTAATTTATGAATTAATAGTAGGCAAGTAAAGATAAAAATGACAAAGCATAGTTTTCAGTAGAACTTAACTTATGATGGTAGAAAAGTATTATAGCAATAAACAGTCATGTTTACTTATCGAAAATTTCAGTATCTCATTCGGTCGTTTCGTCATTTTTATTCGGACATAAATAGTCGGAAAGTTAGTATTTTAGTTAGTAGATTTAGTATTTTGAGTAAGGTTAATTCTTCTTTTTTGTCAGAGCTTTTATATAAACTATAATGATCAAAACATGGTTCATAAGGCACCCTCGTAATTCCAAAATAAACAAGACTAAAAAATGGAATCACAAAAAATGGGTCAGTAAAAAAGAGAATTAAAACTGTTGCAAGGTTTCAAGGTTATCTGGTAAAAAAACAGCAAAAATACACTTATTGACAACTATAATTGGTATTAAAATAAGTCAAACAACATCAGCCCAGCCTTTTCAAAACCATGTTAGGGTTGCCTTCAACTAACCGAATGCAGCTGACTAGGAACGACTGCCTATCTAACTAGGCAACGCTATACCAGAGAAGTTCATATGTTCACATGACAGAGACCTACCAATTTAATGTATTTTCCAAGTCACAGAGGAACTCGTCATGTCAAGGTCACGAACACGGATCATTCGCATCAAGAGTTGATTTTCCTTATCTTATTTGTTGTGTATCTTATTTTTGATCGACCTGTGCAGTTGTTACTTAGCCACAAGCTCCTCATCAAAAAACCCCTGAAGTAAAATACTTACCACAAAGAGTTTCCACAGCATTATTTTTCAAATACAAACTGTGATCAAATGGCCCTTTGCCAACATGAGGTTCTAATTCATTGAGCAGTTTCTTGGCCTGACTGTTGAACACGTCTAAGAAGCTGTGGATCACCGGCAGACTGAACGCTGGATTCAGCAACTTGCGGCGATGTCTCCATGTTTCTTCTGTGAGGAAAAGAACCGTATTTTAATACAACTGACGAAGTCGTACGCTAGTGTTATGATCCGCATGCTCGTGCCTATGCTCTGAAGTTAGTTGTGAACCGCCATTAAGTTTGGCGAGATCTGTCTAGTTAAATTATAAATGACCTTTACTTCTATTTACTTAATTTACCCGTTGATGTAGGTCTTACCTGTTGATGTAGCAAGTCCAAGACCTAGCCAAGCTTTACAAAAGTCATATGCGTAATGTCTGTTGATACACGAGTTCCCCGCTATTAATGCATCTTGAGGATTGGTTATCACTGAAACATCAATAAGATATCAAAAACACCTTAATGTTAAATATTATAAAAGCCTGTAGCCTAAGTTTATATGATAAGCCCACAGGGTTATTTTTACAATTACAAAGTCAGCAGTAAAGCAGTTATCTATACTAATATTATAAAGAGGAAAACTTTGTTTGTTTGGTTGTAATGGATAAACTCAAAAACTTTACCTATTACAACAATACTGGACCGATTTTAAATATTTTTTCACCACTAGAAAGCTATATTATCTGCGAGTAACATAGGCTATATTTTATCCCGGTGCGGGCAGTAGCTCCCACGGGACGCGGGTGAAACCGCGGTAAAACGGCTAGTACATATATAAAATCAGACTATGAGATAGTATTAATATTAGTGCATCTGAGTATACGCGTACCTACGTTTCTGTAGGAACTATGAAAGTCTTTTCAGATGGCTGGACTCTTTTAAAAAGAGCCGATGTAAATTGGTCTGGTGGATATAATCCGACTTATATTATAAATGTGAAAGTTTGTGAGAATGTATGGATGAAAGTTTGTTATTCAATCACGCAAAAACGACTGGACCGATTTGATTGAAATTTGGTATGTAGATAGGTGATACCCTGGATTAACACATAGGCTACTTTTTATTTATCAACACACCACGCGGGCGAAGCCGCTGGCGGAAGCTAGTATTATATATTATAAAAACAGGGATCGTATGTGGATAGGGTTACTTACAATAATAGAGCTCATTTCCAAATTTGAAAACTGCAACGCCTCCTTCCTTTTCACAGCTTTCACTCAAACTTGTCAAGAATTTCAAAAGATCTGAGAATAATGAATTGTTTTTAGGGAATACTTTATTCAGCTAATTCAGAACAAAAAGTTTAATTTTTCAAAAGACTAAATAGATAGAAAAACTCACTAGATCTGGATAAAACCGCTTGATGCATATGTCCAATTATAGGCAACCACCCAGGCACTTCTGGAGGCAAAGTACAGGTCCCTCTATTTCTTCCAAAGACCTTAAACCTTAGACAGACAAGAAACAAAATACAGACGAACAAAATAATACCCATCATTTTACTAATATAAATGAACAATAACTAAAAATGGCCAGGATCAGAAGATTTTATACTGATTTGAAAAAAATTACAATACAATATTTTGGGAAAGATAGCAATCTTGAATTGGAAGACAAAGAAATTATTGTTATTGTGACGGCAAGGGAGATTTTTCCAAAAGAAGACATGAATGTAAATTTGTTATTTATATCTCTTAACTAGCTTCTGCCAGTGGTTTCACCGCTAATCTCTTGAAAAGCTGGTCCGATTTGAAAAATAGTTTCGGTGTTGAATAACCATTCATGTTGAAAGTTTTTATTCGTGACTAGCCGTTTTTCCGCGGTTTTACCCGCGTCCCGTGGTAACTACTGCCCGTACCGGGATAAAATATAGCCTATGTTACTTGTGGATAATGTAGCTTTCGAATGGTGAAAGAATTTTTAAAAACGGCCCAGTAGTTTTTGAGCCTATTCATTACAACCAAACAAACAAAGTTTTCCTCTTTATAATATTAGTATAGACATGGATGTAACCGTTGGCGGAAGCTAGTTAATTTATATATTTTTTTTTATGAATAGGTTTATCTGTCTATATTTTTTTCAATTTGATGTTTTTTTTAGTTATTGTTTTAAGAGCTTTTGCAATCATATTTCACGTAGGAGACGGTGTTCATGATTATGGTCACTCAACCAAATATAGAGTTATTTATTTTGAAAATTCCTCATTGCTGGAATGTAAAAACCCCCGACCCAAAAAAAGTACGCAATTATTATGACAAAAGGTTAAAAACGCTAAAACCTACTAAAGCATGTCTGACTAAACTAAATCCCACCCAAAACAAAAATGTGAAAGGGTGCCAAGTTCGATAATATGGAAATCCTTCGCCTATAAAAGAAGTGAGATCTGAATAAGTACCAAGTTCCATACACATACCTCAGTTAAAAATAGTTACTTTTTAATGATGTTACTTGGCAAGTTTTCACACACCTTGTTATAAACCTACTAAACGCAATGAATCAAGTATTTAATTTTCTATTAAAACTTGCCAAGTAACATTATTAAAAAGTAACTATTTTTAACTGAGGTATGTGTATGGAACTTGGTACTTATTCAGATCTCACTTCTTTTATAGGCGAAGGATTTCCATATTATCGAACTTGGCACCCTTTCACATTTTTGTTTTGGGTGGGATTTCATTTATTTTTGTAAGGTTGTTTATTTTATTTTTTTCTTATGATTAAGTTAGTTAAGGAAATGTCTCATTTATACTATCTTTCAGATTTTTGAATATGCACTATGCTTCTTACAAAGAAATGAACTAGATTAACTAAATGGATTAGATTTACCAATTGACTGACATGACATGTTATCATATATTATGTTCGTGGATCAAAGTTACACATTCGTTATTTTCGAAAGTGACTCACACTTGGCCGTTTTCAGATTTTTACTTTGACTAAATACAAACCTTTGTAACGAATTTCAGATCGGTACGACCATTCGAAGATATATTATATAAATATAGATAAATTTAGTTCGTTTTAGTTCCTTAGGGGTATAAATTTACACTGAGTATTTTACACCTTCATTATTTTGAAACCGACTCACACTTGGCCATTTTCAGATTTTTTCCTTTACCTTGACATAAAGACCTACCTCCATGCCAAATTTCAAGTCAATACGACCATTGGAAGTGGTCTAGGTTTTTGATGAGTGAGTCAGTCAGTCAGTCAGTGAGTGTATAGTAAAAATAGCGATTTTCTGATGTCAATATCTCAAGACCTACAATAGGTATATTAATGAAATTTTGTATTTTAGATAAGTGAGGGGGTCTCAACAGATACTAGAAATTTGATATGCGTAAATAAAATAGATTTTGAGTTATAGGGGGGTCGAATTTGGCCCGAAATGGTTCGTGTAATATAACCCACGGCCGGTGTGTCGCTTTTTTGCTCGAACTTGGCGGACACACTGCCGTGTGTCTAGATTTTGTCGTGTCGGAGGACCGCTCTAATTTATAAGCCTAACGTAACGTAATTTATATTACTACATTATATATACTACTTATAACTTTGTATATAATTTTGTTTAGATACGTGTTTTTTTTATACGAATGTTGTAATTAGGTAGGTATCATTTGATTTATGTAAGTATTTTTGAAGATAAAAAGCGGTCCCCCGACACGTCAAAATTTAGTTTAGTCTGACATAGTGTTTAAAGTTATTTTTTGCTTTTTATAGGGTTGAGCGTTTTTAACCTTTCGTCATAATAATTGCGTACTTTTTTTGGGTCGGGGGTTTTTTTTAAATTTATAATTTTATTTTATTTCATGCTTTTTGAAGGAGCTCCTTAATTTTTCTTTCTTTCACACACAGACACGTCAAACTTATAACACCCCGTCGTTTTTGCGTCGGGGGTTAGAACAAAACAACCACTTATCTCTGTGTGTATTTGTTTGTTCTTCTGTTTTCTAATTAAAAGCGTTTTCTTTATATTTCGGGAACTGCAGGTGTCTTTTATGTCCATAAATCTTCATAAACTACCGAAGTGCGTAGAACAGACGGATATATGAATTTTAATAAGCAAAATAGGATAATTATCGTCCCTTACAAACAATATTTATGCTTATACTTATAGGTACTGTTGCGACAGTTCAAGGAGATCAAAATGACCTTCAGATTATATCGATTTCCGATTTTTTTATATGCAAATAAAACCAAGAATTGTGATTGTTTCATTTTTATATTTATTCTTGTATTTAGGTACTGTTTTTTTTTTATTTTGGCAAAGGATGATGGGTAATTTTGGCCGGTATTTCCAATAAAAACCATTCGCACATCAAATTATAGCTTATACCCTAAGTTTCATTTTTTTATTATGGGCAAAACATTGTAAATCACCGGAGAACGAAGATATAACACCTGATAGCATAGGACAGCCCATGGACCTGAACCCCTTCATTGCGTATGGGACGGATGTTTGAGTGCATTATTATTGTCAATAACTGTCAGAACGAGTCACAGAAGGTTTCTGTGCCTTTATTTTCCAAGTTTATTGAAAAAAAAAAAGATTATTTAGCAGGTAGTATTTACAACGTATGGTGTACGTATTCCGCGTTCTGGTGAGTCTAACCGACATCTATACTAATATTATAAAGCTGAAGAGTTTGTTTGTTTGTTTGAACGCGCTAATCTCAAGAACTGCTGGTCCGATTTAAAAATTTCTTTCAGTGTTAGATAGCCCATTTATCGAGAAAGGCTATAGGCTACTTTTTATCCCGGTACGGGAAGTAGTTCCCACATGCGGGTGAAACCGCTGGCAGAAGCTAGTAACCAATAAAAACCATTTGCACATCAAATGATAGCTTATGTCATAAGCTTCATTTTTTATTATGGGCAAAACATTGTAAACCACAGGAGAACGAAGATATGACCATGAACCACTTCATTTTGTATGGGAGGGATGTTTAAGTGCTAAGATTATTGTTAATAGTCAGGACGTGTCACAGAAGGTGCATGTGTCCATATAAAAAAAATATAAATAAATAACAGGTAGTATTCACAACGTGAGGTGTAGGTACGTATTCCGCCGTTCCAGTGAGTCTAACTGGCATAACCAATAATATCCATTTGCACATCAAATGATAGCTTATACCCTAGACTTCAATTTTTTTTTTTTATGGGTGGAACATTGTTAACCACTGGGGAAAAAAGATATCAGTCCTGTAAGCCTACGACTGCCTATGGAATTAAACCACTTTGGCACGTATGGCATATAAAGAAAATCTATCTTCTTATTATAAATAACGTTGCTTTTTCACCACTGAATGATTTTTCAAATCAGTTCAGTCAAGTTCGTAGCCCATTTAATGCAAATACTTATTTTGAGTACTTGCACAGACATCATCTAATACATCTTGCTTTGAAATATAATCCTGTGGAATTGGAGGTGTGCTGGCATCAATCTATCATCACCAATGACTGTCGACTGTCCTGGCTAACAAGCCTGATGTGCCATATGATGAGAACGCTGTGAAAGCTGACAAACAACTTAAATAACTTTATTCTACTGTCGTGGTGGCCTAGTGGGTAAAGAACCAACCTCTCGAGTAAGAGGGTGTGGGTTCGATTCCAGGTCAGGCAAGTACCAATGCAACTTTTCTAAGTTTGTATGTACTTTCTAAGTAATCTTAGACACCAATGGCTGATAAAAAGGTGAAGGAAAACATCTTGAGGAAACCTGGACTATATAGTCTGAAATCACCAACCCGCATTGAGCAAGCGTGGTGATTAATGCTCAATCCTTCTCCGTGTGAGAGGAGGCCGCAGCCCAGCAGTGGGACGATAAAAAAAGGCTGTAACAGTAACAGTAACTGACGATGATGATGACATATAAATGCTGACATTGTGCTGGTAGTTTCAAATGGTTTAGTAACCAAGACCCTCGATTAAACCCCTCATGTATCCTTGTGGATCTGACCACCAGTTTGGATACTATTTGTGTATCACTACATAGTATAAAACAAAGTCGCTTTTTTATTCCTTATATTCCTATGTCCCTTTGAAAGCTTAACTCTTCCAAACTATGCAACGAATTTTGATGCGGTTTTTTAATATATTATTATATTCAAAGATAGAGTGATTGAAGAGGAAGGTTTGTATGTGTAATATCATTCATTAATGCATTGAACCGATTACAACAACAATAACAGTGAGATGATATCTCATTTTTGGTAAACATATATGGCCTTACTACAAAAACTTAACCACCTGTTTTACACTTGTCTAAAAAAATTGTGGCTGCAAAATGAACCATATGTCAACGTCATAATTTGACATTTTTTTAGACAAATCTTAAACTGACGTTTAAAAGTTTTTGTGGTAAGACGGTTAAAGTATTTTGAATTTTTATTTTGTTGTGCATCGGGCTGTGAGAGAGAAGGAATAGTGAGTGCACTCATGTCTGCGTAAATACTTGTGCCCTATAATATGTCCTGCGCAGCTGGCTGATCTCTTTATATGAGACCAGCCGCCATGATCGAAATCGGTCTACGTCACCATTATTATTTTTAATTAATTCTGGATAGTTACGACGAATTTTGGAAAATACTTTTTGGTATTTTGACAGCAAAAGCTTTGACCTCAAAGATGATTGTATTTAATTTCGGGCATATTTTGATAAAAAAAAATCTGTTATAAGGTTGTCGAGTTTTGGGCCTGCTGGAAGCGAGCTAAAAGCTGATTTATTTTTATCTTTTTTTTTGTATTACTCACTCGTCGAAGTAGTATTTAACGTTGAACTCAATAAATCTTCGCTTAGTTTCGGAGGTGCGATCGTAAAATGTTGAGCCTGATTTTAATATATATATTAGTGGTTTGTTTGGGGTTTGTGATATTTAAAACGGCTCGGAGTTCAAGGGAACATGCGCTGCCACCATCATTGCCTGGATCTTTGCCCATAATTGGGTATACGATACAAGTCGTTTCTGCAGCAAGAAGTGAGTGTTTTGTACTTAATACTACTTAACTTACTTGCAATTACATAGGTAACTACACTCCATTTGATTAGGTTCTTACTTAAAGGTCAAGAATCTTTATAGGTTTATCTTTTTACATAAATGCATTACAAATTAAAATAATTATATAATTGATTAAGTAATTGTAAATTATTGTATTTTTTTACATTGATTTTTATTGCCCGCATTTTATTTTTACAAAAAGTAATTTCAAGATTGTTTAAGCATTTAAATATACTTAGGCGTTAGTCAATTTTAAGTTTTCAATACCTAATGCAAAAATATCATGTGTAGGGCATTAGCAATTTAGTGACGCATTAAATTAAATAGCCTATTAGGCAATATTAGTCAACTTTTGATGGTATTTTTTTTCAGATCAGTTTCGTTTATTGAAAGCTGTAACTTCAGGCAGCGTTGAAAAAGGAGGAATAACTACCGCCACCTTTGGGACAGAACGGTACTACAGTAAGTAATATTTTACGCAGTTTCTATCTTATAAGTAAAGCTTAAATAAAAAAAAAATAAAAAAAAAAAACAATTTCCCATTGCCAGGTTAGAATTTTCTTAACCAAAGTAAATGGCAAATATTAATCAAGTGGCTAACTGTTGATGCAAATAGATTTGGCGAGAATTGCAGCTACATGAAAATGTCGTAGTCAATAAGCTAAAAACACTTATTTCTAAACATCCTTTTCTATTAACAAGCTTTTATTAGATCGAACCTGTATGTAACTATGCAGCGTAATCTATGGCAACTAATTTAACCTTCTCCCAAGGGTCATACTGGTATGAAAATTGGTGTATATTATAGCACATGTGAGTAAGTGGGCACTCCCTTATATCCTATTACAAATAATTGGAGGCTAATTTTCTTTTCATCTATACTAATATTATAAAGCTGAAGAGTTTGTTTGTTTGAACGAGCTAATCTCAGGAACTACTGGTCCGATTTGAAAATTTCTTTCAGTGTTAGATTGCCCATTTATCGAGGAAGGCTATAGGCTACTTTTTATCCCGGTACGGGAAGTAGTTCCCACGGGATGCGGGTGAAACCGCTGGCAGAAGCTAGTTAAATTATAAATAAATAATCTTTATTGATATAACGTAAAACGGATTGTAGCTTAATGTAACACATTAACAAAATGGGTAGATCCAAATATTATAACAATCAAATGGGTGACGTGCTGTTCTTCTTGCAGGCTATTAACAGTCTGTGTTAAGGAGAAACAGTGCCAATCCCCTTTAACTGTATCTCGGTACAATTATTACTAACTATAATTTTTTATTTTGTATGAAGGTAGGTACATTTTTTTTTTATTTAGACTAATAGCGACTAATTTTGTGAGAGATATGAGCAAATGAGAGGTGTATGGTGTGTGTATAGACGACCTTATAAAGGTCGCCGGAAGACGCTGGATGCAGGTCGCCTCCAACAGGTATCTGCGGAGATCTAAGGGGGAGGCCTATGTTCAGCAGTGGACGTTCTATGGCTGAGATGATGATGATGATGGTGTGTGTATGTTGTGTGTTTTTGCACCACTTCTCCTTCCCAGCAAAAACACATAGGAATGATTTTAAACTATTTATTTTCTCTTTCCAGTTATAACTGATCCCCAAGACGCGGTGACAGCTGCAAACTCCTGTCTTCAAAGACATTATGCTTTTGACTTCAGCAAACGGTGGCTGGGCGATGGACTGTTAACGACTTCGGGTGTGTAAATAATTACTTAATTATCATAATTATATTGATAATATTTATACGTAAAGTGATGTTTACAATCGATCGGCGATTATAAAGGTAATTAACTTTACTAATATTTATTTGTGCTTATCAATACCTAATACTTATTATAGAACTGGACGGTGTTATTACATAACAAATCAAATACAATTTAGGTATTGTGTGAATATCTGTTTTATTTGTTTTTTTTTTTTGTGATAAGAGAAGAGTTCTCTGTTTATCTGCTGCAAGGTCCGAATCTCAGGAACTCCAGGCCCAATTAAAAAAAAGTGTTTGTTATGTTTAAGTTTTAAATGGCCCATTTAGCGAGGGGCTTCTAAAAATACTACCTCTTACCAGAAACTAGTCACTAAATAAGACCAACAGAAAACTTTGATTGGAATCAAGACTATAAAAAAACAAACATCGGCCCAACTCTTGGCCGACTATTTAGTCTGCAGTGTGCTCTAAATAGGTCTTCATCATCATCATCATCATCATCATCTCAGCCATAGGACGTCCACTGCTGAACATAAGCCTCCCCCTTAGATCTCCACAGATACATGTTGGAGGCGACCTGCATCCAGCGTCTTCCGGCGACCTTTATAAGGTCGTCTGTCCACCTTGTTGGTGGACGTCCTACGCTGCGCTTGCTAGTCCGTGGTCTCCACTCCAGCACTTTTCGGCCTCATCGGCCATCCGCTCTGCGAGCAATATGGCCAGCCCATTACCACTTCAACTTGCTAATCCGGTGGGCTATATCGGTGACTTTAGTTCGTCTAAATAGGTACTCTCTTCTAATATTAATAAAAAAGTGGGTACTCTTAATTTTAGACCATCCATTTATTGAGCAAGCTACTTTTTATCTGGAGACTAGTCACCACTTCCATTACCAAAAAATGTATTTATCATCCATATTATTTTTAGCTGAAACATGGAAGAGCCACCGCAAGTTGCTCAGCCCAGCATTCAGCCTGCCTGTGATCCACGGCCTCCTAGAAGTATTCAACAGTCAGTCCAGGAAACTGCTGGAAGAAGTAGCTCCTCACGATGGAAAGGGCCCATTTGTCCACGACGTGTATTTGACTAAGAATGCTTTGGAAACTCTTTGTGGTTAGTACTGTTTTTGTAGTTTTCTGTATTTGGAGTTTTTTTTTCCTTTTATGAGTTAATCCTTAATTTTGGTGGAGCATTGAAGACCAAGTCCATCGACGATATAAACGTTAGTTTTCTTAAAACAACTTGGCTTTATGTTGGCAGTGAACTTGGGCCCTAGTTGGCCATCCCATCAGACTTTTTAGGCGGCTAGTCGGTCAATATACAGGATCCGATATCACTGTCATGAAACGCCCGATTAAAGTATAATACATATTAAAGGTTCTTTGGGCGTTATTTCTATGGTAAGACGACTAAAAAGTCACGGTGTATAGACCTCGTCGTTTATATAAAAAACAATACTCGTGTTTTTTATAACGTTTCCTTGTCTTGTCTTTGTCCAGTCTTTCCCCAGTTGAAAAGAGAAACGCCCAATATTTGAACTAGTGTAATTGGAAAACCAAAATATTGAATTCTGTCATATAGCCTTGCATTAACAGCCGGTTTCTATCTGTTTTTTTTTACAGTTGGCACTTTTGGAATAAACATAATAGATGACGAAAAGTTTACGCAGAAATATATCAAATCGCTTTACGAGATTATTCCGATGGTGACGAGAAAGTTTGTAGAAGTCTGGAGCCAGAGCGACTTTCTGTATAAACTCTCAGGACTTAAAGACAAAGAGGATCAATTACTGGATACTTTACATTCAATGACGGACAAAGTATTTTTTTTTTCTTTATACAGAGTGTGCCGTTCACAATCACATTGAATCCTATCGCATATACTTTATGATATTCTATGGCGAATTGTAAAAAAAATAACCTAATCCATTCAGTGGTTTAACCACAGTAGTCATTTTTAGTTTTTATAATATACAACATCATGTGTAAAGCAGAGATAAAATTAGGACTATCGAATGATTTGATCAGTTGACAGCTGTCAGTTTTCAAGGGAGAATTTCAGTTGTTTGTGATGACTGACGTTTATATGGTGTTCTAATTTTCGCACATTTTTATTCTATTTACTTTGTTTGAAAAAATGTTTTTCTTATTTTTACGTATTTTTCTTTTTTTGTTTGTGTTAATCGACATGTAAGAACCAGTTCATCAACGCATTTCATTTAATGAGATTATGAACGACACACCCGATATAGTTTGTGCTTAAGTAACGGCAGATTTCTATAACCTAATTATCTCTTGTTTTAAGTCTCAATTGAGAGAAATTGAGATATTCAAATTCAAACAATAGGGATTGTGATGTGTGATAGATTAAATAAATTCACCGTTAAGGGATGTGCAGAAGTATTGGTTAATGGCAAAGATTAGACATTGGCAATATGTAATGAAAATCAAATAGGAGAAAAATAATATATCAGTTAGGTAGCAAGCATTCCTTAAGGGAGCTTTTCAAAGAAATAGGTATCCTTACTGTGGCATCGCAATTCATCCTTGCTAACATACTATATATTAGGCAGAATATTCATCTCTACACTAAGAAAAGTGATGTCCACAGTATCAACACTGGGAACAAGCATAAACTGTGCGTACCCATTCACAGGCTTCACAAGGTGCATGGAACATTTAAGGGGCTAGGTATACCATTTTATAATAAACTTCCTCAGTCGTTATTAGAATTGCCATTTGATAAATTTAAAGTCCAAGTCAAATCTATTCTGTCGAAGAAAGCCTGCTATACTGTTAATGATTACATAAACGATAAGAGTCCTCATGTTAAACACCGGACAGCTTCAAGACTTATCATTGATAGTTGATGTGATTAATTTCATTTTATACCTGACATTTTTCATTTTGTATGTATACTGACAGATCCACCATCGTACTGTTTTCACGATGGGTTGTTTCGCAATTTTGTAAATGGTTTACTAGCGACTGTGAATCTATTAGTATTAACTGTTTTCTTGTTATGTAGTTACAAGTCGTCATGCTCCCTTAGACGGTATTGCTTGCGGTAGCGTCGGTGGTCGGGTTGCCTCCCTCCCTCAAAAATGTGCGAGGAGGGCGATGGCTGATCCTCGCGTTTTGCTCGTGAACGGGTGCTGCTTGTGGTACCAGGTCGTCTTGCTGACTACATATTTGTTAACCCGTAATATAATGTGTATGACTATATAAAAACACGTCGTGTTTCACATGTCGGTGGGTACGCCCTAAAACTATACCTATTTTCACTGAATGGAGGTAGTATGTTCTCTCTTTTTTTTTTAACTCATTTTTTGTAGCTGCTTGAGTAATAGCTATGGGTAAGGTGTGTACTAGCCAACATGATTACATGTTTACTTGCTTTTTTTATACAAATTGATGTATATAATTTTGAGTGTTTAAACCATACAGACAGAATTGTGTTGCTGGGGAGTTTGTTCCACCACTTCTTCTTCCCAGCAAAAACACATAGGAAGTGGTGAAGGGCGGGCGTTTTGGGGGCTGTCTTTTGTAGATTTGACGTTCAAAAAGTGCTGATTTTCAGCCTATTTTGAATAAATGACTTTTGATTTTGATTTATTAACACAACTATTCTCAATTTCATTTAATATGTTTCAGGTTTTACAAGAGAAAAAGCTTGCAAGAAAGGGGAAAGAAATTAAAAAAGAAGTTACTGGTATTTTATAACCTTATTAATATAATAATATAGCTTATATATCTGAATAACATATAGGCTACTTTAAATATCCAATTACAAGAAATAGTCTCTTCAGGAAACGTGTCAGTTAGTGTTACATTTTTATGTTTTTCTTCTAGGAATAGAATACAAACCTTTCCTAGATCTGCTGCTAGACTTGTCAGAAAATGGAGAGTTATCAGACCAGTACATTAGAGAAGAAACACAAACGATCATTGCATCCGGGTTTGAGACCACATCCAACCAGCTGACATCCACTTTGGTGCTGTTAGGTGCACATCCTGAGGTTCAAGAGAAAATGTATGAAGAGTAAGTTAATTTTGTACCTATGTAAATTTCATTTTACTACTTTACATGTTACGTTATGGACCTTAAACTCAAACTAGCTTTGCAATTCGTGGGTTAAGAACTAGAGTAGCGTAAGGCCAAAATGGCAACTTCTCAGGAGAGCCCGAAAACAACTCAAATTTACCTACTGTTATCTTATAGCCCTTTTTGTGGCAAAATCTATAGAAGTTAGATATCTGATTTTTACTGATAATAAAACTTTATTTATCGACTACAGAATAATGTAACTTTTTGGTCAATTAAAATACGGTTTCATATTAATAAAATTTATTTTTCAAAAACTGGTTGACATACGTCATTTTGGCTGTTACATAAATTAGTGCCATAGTAGCGTATCCCACCCTTACGTTTTTTTGGCAGGAAGAAAAATTACGGAAGCTTACGAAACAAGGTCCCATAAGCAGTAGCGGTACTTTACGTTTATTTGGCACGAAACAAACTAAGCCTACATAATCAAACTTTCTGCGTTAATAAACGTATGGCAAGATACGTTATTTAAGCGATTACATTGATGGCATATTTTGGTGTCTTATTCGCTCTGTAAATCGAGTTACGATCGTTGTGCTCGTAATTTAAAAAAAAAATAATGTCAAGATTATTGTAAGTAGAAACACTTCATTTTGGCAATAAACAAATATCTTTTTTTTATATACGTTATTGTTGTACTAAGCAATCAACACACTACATCGTTCCAGTTTTTTGGCACATAAAAATATGGGGATTAAATAAACGAATGGTGAAAAAAAAATTTTTTTGTATTTTTGCCCTTACGCTACTCTAGTTCTTAACCCTCGAATTATTTGCCATTTTATGATGATTAATTTAACAGTTTAAGTAATTATTGTAATTAAAACTGACCGTCCAAAATAGTGGGCCGAAATGAGTAATTTCCTTAAAAACTGGTTTGTTCTGGTTCACTTCGAATCATTACTTTCATTAGGTATACAACTGTCGTCTTATTAACTCCCGGCGTAAAAAGAGGAGTGTTCTTATAATTATTTTCTTCTTTGTTTGTTATTACGTTTTTAGAAGTATCGTAATAGTATAATCCCGCGATTCCATTGTTTTTATAATGTATCTAAACAGTTTCATCATATGATCTCGAATATAATTCAGGAGATAACTCACAACTAACTGACTTATCATCTTAGGTCTTAGAGCACTAAACAACCGGACTCGCCTTTGCTGTGCCTTCCCCTGTGGCAGACTTCGCGTAGACATCGCCTAGTCCTACTTATATTACCTATAAATGTGAAAGTTTGTGAGAATGTATGTTATTCAATCACGCAAAAACGGCTGGACCGATTTGATTGAAATTTGGTATATAGATAGGTGATACCCTGGATTAACACATAGGCTACTTTTTATCAGCACACCACGCGGGCGTAGCCGCTGGCGGAAGCTAGTTTAAAATATTAGTTTAACTAACTTTATTTCATCCTTACAGATTAATGGATGTACTACAAGATCGAGATGTAGAAAAAGAGGATCTGAACAAGCTGGTGTACACAAACGCTGTTATATTGGAGTCTCTTCGATTGTTCCCAACAGTGCCTTGCGTACTCCGATGTGTGGATAAGGATGTTAAGCTAAGTAAGATGTGAACTAAAAGTACATGTTTAGCACCTGGATTTAAGCTGGCTTTTACTTTGGTTTATGATTAAGCTTTCCTATCTAACGTCACATTTACATTCTGTTTAATTCCAATTGATGGCTATGACGTCACATTTACAGTTTGCGCAGTTCTAATTGACGGCGATAAAGATATTTTTACTTTTTTATATGCAATACTTACCCATTGCTTAGGCCTCTTGTTGCCGACGTGCAGGTCAATGGGTTAGTAAGTATACATTTTCGTTAACTGGACAGGCACATACATACGTTAAGTTTCTTTGCAATGGATGAGATGATATTTTTTTTCCGCTTTTTAGTTTCAGTTTTTTTTTTTGTTTTACTAGGATAGTTTTTATAAAAATGAGACCCGTTTTCCGTTGTCACGACATAACCTGAAAACGGCTTGCCCGATTTGGCTGTAAATTAGAGGGAAGGTAACTTAGACCCGGGAGAAGGTTTTAGGATAGTTTTTGGTCACCATCCGGCTACGGGACGCGGGTGAAACCGCGGGCGAAAGCTAGTATATTGTAAATATAGAAATATCTAATACTTAAATAAATATTTTAGCATTGTTTGAAAAAAAAAATGGATGAGTAAACTTCGTATGTGCCGTTCGTGTGACAAACACTTTACATTACCCTATTGAACTGCTCGATGGCCTGTCATCAACTGCCTAGGCTAGGTTGACCCGTCACTCGTTGTAAGATTGGGGCTATTGTCGATTGTCGTCAGGCTTAATTCTTTCTGTGTGCAAAAAGACACCAGTGCCCTTTGGGACAGTATCTTTTTCTTTTTGGCCCAGCCAAATAAAATCTTGTTATCTATTTTAGAAAACTACACGATGCGTGCTGGCAGTTACTGCGGTATAACTCCTCTGGTAGTCAATGTGAACTCTCCTTGGAAAGCTGAAACAACACAGTTTGATCCTGAAAAATGGCTGAACGGAGAATACAAAAACAATTCAGAATTCGCTGGATTTGGTTTGGGAAAGAGAGGATGTATAGGTATGAACTAAATTTTATTTGATTTGTTTTTTGAAATTCAATAAAATAAAATGAACTAAACCAACATTGTTATCACGTTAAATATCGTCGCAAGCCGATTAAGAGTACCAATGTCTAGCTCAAATTGTAATAATGAATTTAAGCAAAAATAACAAAGAATGTAACCCCTGAGGTGGAAGATTGAGGAGTATGGAAGATCAAAAAATAAAGTTGACATATGGGCAGGAACATGATTATGATGATGAATGATAATGAGTTTTATAAAATATATTTACAATATAAATTGGTCACTTGGATCTATCTATCTTTTCTAAGTTTGTATGTACTTTCTAAGTATATCTTAGACACCATTGACTGTGTTTCGGATGGCACGTTAAACAGTAGAAGCCAGTAAGTCTGACACCAGTCTAACCAAGGGGTATCGGGTTGCCCGTGTAACTGGGTTGAGGAGGTCAGATAGGCAGTCGCTTCTTGTAAAGCACCGGTACTCAGCTGAATCTGGTTAGACTGGAAGCCGACCCCAACATAGTTGGGAAAAAGGCTCGGAGGATGTACTTGGATCTATCTGATAATGAAGACAGTACAGTAGACACATAAAGAGTACTAAAGTTTATGATTACATTTTACAGGCAAAACCTACGCAATGACGATGATGAAGGTGGTACTGTCACACTTCATACGCCGGTACCGAGTACAAGCCGACATGAGCCATTTCCGAGTGAAGTACGACTTTCTATTGAAACCAGTTTCAGGACATGAGATCAGGATCCAACGAAGAACTGATGAGAGATGAGAGAATGATCAAATGTTATTAAAGTATGTGTTTTCTCAAAATAAGTTTTTGATTATTATATAAATAAGCTATGTATGTCGAGTTGTATTTTCATTTTTTTAATTATTAAATAGGTACCTTAAAGATATAAGTTGCGCTATTAAACATCTTAAGAATATAAGTAAGTCTGAAATGGTTGCTGAGCGGATGGAATGCGCACTGAGCAGCCGCAGTGTTAGATTCTTATATCTGTATGAGATGAGGCTTGAGCTCTGCAGTGGGATAATTAAATGGTTGAATGATGAGAATGCCATTATAAAAAAATAATTGTTTTTTTACAAAAAACTAAAGCAAATATAGCTTACTAGCTGGTGCCCGCGACTTCGTCTGCGCAGGTTTAGTATTTCGAACAATATGTTTACAAATTGTAGCCTATGTGTTATTCTGATGTATAAGCTATATTATTGTAAAGTTTCATTAAAATCCATTCAGTAGTTTTTGCGTGAAAGAGTAACAAACATCCATACATCCATATGGTTTATAATATTAGTAGGATTAAAGATTCTTAATGTAACCTTGTATTACTTTCCCACGTCAAAAAAAGCAATGCTTGTATAGATAGTTCAACTCAGATTTGCGCGCGGCCCTATGTGTGCGTCGGCTTGTAAATATACAACTTTCATTCGTGTGACAGTGACGTCGTCCGAGCATGACATGTTCTTATCACTTTTTCTTATGGGTACAGTCGTTTATGAAAATACTAGTTATTCACGGAGAAATTATTAAGGAGTCAGATAAAGCGTTTCAAAAAATAAAACAACATTCAAAGCTTTTTATTATTCATCATCATCATCATCATCATCTCAGCCATAGGACGTCCACTGCTGAACATAGGCCTCCCCCTTTGATCTCCACAGATACCTGTTGGAAGCGACCTGCATCCAGCGTTTATTATTAACTAGCTTCTGCCCGCGACTTCGTACGCGGATCCTGTCCCTTATGCCAGCGACTACGGGGTCAGCAAAATCAATGGTTTGAATCGTCTCATATTGAATTTTAAGGGCCCGTTGACGGGAAAAAAACGAAATACGCATAACCATTAGAAACCTTCCATATATTTAATTTTTTGTACGTCAACGGCAAAAGCACAGATTCTAATTAGTCTAAGTTGTGTGTGGCAAATATTGCACGTATTATTACGTAAAAAAACATTAAATATTACTAAGATAACGTGAAGTCGTTTTGGTTTAGTGGGTAGAGAACCGATCTCTCAAGGATGACTTTGATTCCAGGTCTGGCAAGTACCTGCCAATGCAACTTTTCTAAGTTCATATGTGCTTTCTAGAGGTATATATATTTTGGATACCAATAGGGGACGTTAAACTGTAGGTTCCGGCTGTCATTGAACATTCTTGGCAGTCGTTATGAGTAGTCAGAAGCCAGTAAGTCTGACCAGTTTTACCAAGGAGTGTTGGGTTGAGCGGGTAACCGGTTGTAAAACACTGGTACTCAGTTGCATCGTGACTGGAAGTCGATCCTAACATAATTGGGACAAAGGCTCTTGAGATAATAACGACAATAATAATGAGATATAAGCCCCGCAGGACATCTGAGGCTGATGACGGGGAGTAGCAACCCCGTGGAGCTATATATACCGAGTGCTCCAGGGAGAGTATACTGTCCCCCATCTCCGGCCGGCCGGAGTGAACCATGACGGGGTTAGGTCTCATGCCTCTGGCTTGCTTTCATTGGCCGTCCAGAGTGGAGTCGCTAGAGCAGGGTTAGTAGCCCTGCTCGGAGGGTAGGTGCCTCGTGGTAAGTGGCAAGTGGGCCGGTGATCTGCGTTTAAAGTCCACCGAGGTATCCTCACTTCAGCCGCTCATGTCCTTGTTGCCCTCTGGTTTCTATTCAGTGACTGATTCCCGGGGGCCCAGTAAGTGAGGTGGCGAGTCTCCACCTGCCATTTTTACATGTATAAATAATACATTGTCATCGGGAGGTGCCATAGTTCCCATAGTTTCCTATGTCCTAATCCACTAACATCCCATCACAATAGCCCAAGTAGTTTTCCTTCATAGTCAGCAATAGTTTATCACAGAACCGGGGACTGTCTTTTTTTTAACGACGTCTACCGGGGATTGTCTTTGGGTTCATTTCTATAGTGTATAAAGGGATAATCGTCGGTTTTGTGTCACCATGTCATTAAAATTGATTCAGCGTGTTGGCTTCGGCCCCACGTTTGCCTCCCAAAAATTCGGGACTCTGTAGTCCCGAGGTCTGGAAGAGACATACATACAAAATAAAAATGAGATGTAAAATTTATACTAATAAGTGACTTAACACAAAATTCAAGCGTGTTGTATCTACGTTATTATTTGTATGTGAGAGAAAGAAAAGAAAAAATACGTGTTCATTATTTTAGGGTTATCTATGTAAAAGGCGGACTAATTACTTTTTTTGATTCACCATACCTATTTTGTAACATTCATTTCTATACATTTAAAGTAGTGGAGCTCTTGAAGTTTCACATCAGGTGTTCCAGATCTTCGATTTTTATACGTCAATAGAGAGTGCTTATCAGATTGAACAACTTTTACTAAAACGTCATACCTTTATATGCTATAGTCTAGCTGGTCTCCTGGAATTCCACACCAGGTGTTTTAGATCTTCAATTTTTATAAGGCAATAGAAAGTGCTTATCAGATTGAACAACTTTTACTAAAACGTCATACCTTTATATGCTACAGTCTAGCTGGGCTCCTGGAATTCCACATCAGGTGTTTTAGATCTTCAATTTTTATAAGTCAGCAGAAAGTGCTTATCAGATTGATCAACTTTTGCTAAAACGTCATACCTGTATATGGTACAGAGTAGCTGGGCTCTTGGGGTTCCACATAAGGTGTTCCAGATCTTCAAATTTATTATCTCAGCAGAAAATGCTCATAACACGAAACAATTTTTGCTATGGCACCATTTTTGTATCTCTTATAGTTTTGTTTGTCTGTTGGAGTTCTGCATCAGGTCTTCAAGTTTCGAAGATAAATTATAGCCTATATGTTGACCCGGCTTAATACCAATACAACAAAGAAAAAATCATTGAAATCCGTTCAGTAGTTCGGAAGATTAGCGTGTACAAACAAACAGACATACAGACATACAGACATACAGACATACAGACATACAGACAAACAGACAGATTTTTTTTTTTGGATTTGTGTTCCATTACTGTTTCTAAACCCCACCCAATTATTATTTTTTTAATATATTCAATGTACAGACACAGTTTTTTTACAGATTTATTATATGTATAGACTATAGTTTTTCATTATTTACTTTCAAATTGACATTGACAGTATCTAAGAATTAAATACTCCTTAAGTACATATTTTCTAGCTCGGGGTACGCGGACAATAAATAAAAGTGTGGACTAAGAATGTAAAAAGAGGTATAATCTAGTATAATAATATAAACAAAATGTGTGGGGAATTTTATAAAGTTATATTGCTTCGCATAATATCGACCAAAATCACAAAATAATGAAACTCATAAATGAACGTTTAAGTCAAAATGATGAAGGGATGTGGCGTAATACTTGTCGACATGTACAAAAGAA
The DNA here is from genome assembly GCA_963856015.1 of Helicoverpa assulta. Lineage (NCBI taxonomy): Eukaryota > Metazoa > Arthropoda > Insecta > Lepidoptera > Noctuidae > Helicoverpa > Helicoverpa assulta. The sequence goes on from CAWLCW010000002.1 coordinate 10,385,194, forward strand.
AAAAGAAGAATACTATAGACATTTTGACATGGAGTCAGAATTTATAATTCACCTTGGAGAGTAGCGAATCCGAAATTCATCATTTGATTTTTCAAATAGCGATTCATAATCATTATAAATAAATAAACATTAAATTACGTAATAACTGTTTTTCTTTAAACACCAGTTTACAACCCCTAAATAACTGTATTGTACCCGACTGTATCTCTTGTCACGCACACAAAGTTACTGTATATGTACAAGGGTTACCCACACATAAGGCCGCACGCACGACTGAGTTGAACTTACTATACCTATTGTGTTGTATATTCCGTTGTCACAGTGGTTGCAAACGCGACTTGCATGTGGTCCCGGGTTTGCTTCCTGGGTCGGACCGAAATCGCTTTGTGGGATTTAGAAACATCTCAAAAGTAGCCTGGAATCTGGAAGTTAGTGTTTACACCACCGTGCCTGAGCACGTGGCGCCGGCGTCCCCGAATGCTACTCAGTAGTAGTTGTTGTTACAATTCCACGTCAGAGGTCTTCAACTCTGACACTAGGACCTGTTACAGCCCTTTCAATTTCAGTTTTGCAGGATCCATAGTAAAAGGCGAGTCCCGCAAAACTGGACTGCCATGTGAATCCTGTTTTTTGACCATTCCTACGCTAGTGATCTGAATTAAGGAGCGCTACTGTCTTAACGCTGAGTTATTAAACGGGATCCCGCTTTTACTGGACGAAGGATCCAGTTTCCGGTGACAAAACCTAACTGCACAAATCGACGGGATCAGCATTTTGCAGGATCCTGCATGCGGTTTCCTCGTGTGAACACTAGCATTTAATATCTTTTGCGATCAAGCGGGATTCTGCAAAAAACTGGACTGCCGTGTGAAAGGGCTGTTACATACAAAACGGGATCCCGCTTCTTTTACTGTGGATCCTGCAAAACTGAACTATGTCAAACTAACTAACACAGCGTCCGTTTTTGCAAAATCCAGTGAAAAGCCGGTCCTGCAAAACTGGACTGCCGTGTGAAAGGGCTGTGAAAGGGCTGTTACTGGACGAAGGATCTAACTTCCGGTGACAAAACCGAACTGCACAAATTGACGGGATCAGCATTTTGCAGGAACCTGCATGCGGTTTGCTCGTGTGAACACTAACATATAATATCTTTTGCGATCAAACGGGATCCTGCAGAAAACGGGATCCTGCAAAAAAATAGAACTGCCGTGTGAATCCTGTTTTTTGACCATTCCTACGCTAGTGATCAGGTGAAATGGACGTGAATGCTTTGCTAATAGTCTATTGGGGCTGCCACTACTCTACTTTCCCGCAAAAAAAACAGTGTCCAGCAAAAAACCGCACTCAGAAAGCCGTGTGAACACTGCTATAGAAATATATGTGTTATTAAACGCGATCCCTCTTTTTACTGGACGAAGGATCCAGTTTCCGGTGACAAAACTGAACTGCACAAATCGACGGGATCAGCATTTTGCAGAATCCTGCATGCGGTTTGCTCGTGTGAATACTAGCATATAGATAATATCTTTTGCGATCGAACGGGATCCTGCTAAAGAGTGGACTGCCGTGTGAAAGGGCTGTTAGTTATTTAAACCTACATGTCACTCAATAAGACCAAGACCTACTTCATTTTATTTAACCCGTGTGTGTGTGTGTGTGTGTGTGAGGGTGTGTGTGTGTGTGTATGTGTGTGTGTGTGTGTGTGTATGTGGCATCGTAGCTCCCAAACGGATGATCCGATTGTAATGCGGTTTTTTTTGTTTAAAAGGAATGTCAGTCGGGAGTGTTCTTAGCTATGTTTTGTGGAAATCGGTTCAGGTCTTCAAGGTCATCAGCTCGTTTGTTAGGTGTGATAGGAATGTTACACGCTCAGTTTACTTGCAAGCATATGTGGGATCTGAAACTTGAAACACTAATGTCTTCTGGAAACACTGAGCTGGTCTGCTGTTAGGAAGATAGGAGACGTAACCCTGAACTGCCTCTTAGTAAACCCATCGAGTTTGGGCTCGTTGAATTTGTCTTGACTAGTTCTCTTCATGTTTCTTATTGACGAGAATCTGATGGTGGAAATGGGATGTGGCGGATGAAACCCTGGAATGCCGGAATGAAACGCATAAACCCATTTATATTTTTGCTGAAAATCTAGAATGACCAAAAGTTAATCTTTATTGTTTTATATACTAACAATGTTTTATTATGTATGTTAGTCTTTAAGGTATAATCTATGGGCCTATGCAGCCTGTGTCCCCCGACACGACAAAATTTAGTTTAGTCTGACATGCTTTAGTTGGTACTTTCGTAGTGTTAAGGCGCTACCTCGGAATTCAACAATTTTTTAAAGTTAATTTTAATTTAAGAATACTTATTTGAATAATTAACTTTTTTTATATGTGTTTGTTGACTATATTACCTAGATTAATCCGAAGACAAAAACATAAAACAAGTAACTTTTCTCGATAGAAAAAAAATCAGAACTTACCTCTAAAAATAACATTTTATGAATTCTATGTCGTAGTCATGTACTTTCTGTCACATTAAAATAATGAAGAATGTAGATAATATCTTATTAAACATTAATCAGAAATCAGTTTTTAAAGAAACATAAAATTGAATTTTTAATAAATTTTTATTTAGTATGGCGCTTACGTTATTTTTTTTCGAGCAGGTTGCATGTTTCCTCTCTCTATCTATTTACGTTGCTAGCGCATAGTTCTATCCCTCTCAACCATTTACCCAGTTCGCCCGTGAACATCGCAACGAGGTATCCTCTTAAAAGTTATTTTTTTGCTTTTTAAAGGGTTTAGCGTTTTTAACCTTTTGTCATAATAATTGCGTACTTTTTTTGGGTCGGGGGTTTTTTTTAATTTATAATTTTTCTGCTCCACAAAACCCGAAAAGCAAGTTTTTTTATGACAATTACTAAACAAATTCGCGTACAAACATACCTAAGCGTAATAATATTCGACAGTACACAAAATTACGCACTTTATGGTCGTTGGCACTTACAAAATGGTCTTTTACAAAACAAGAACAATTTGTAATCCTTAACGACTCAATTGCGAATGACCTAAGGCACCTTTTCCAGTGTTTTATCACATACATACAAAATTTCGTCCAGTCTGTCCTTGAATGGCTAGCTGACTTGTCAAAGCGTTTTACTTCATGTATCAGAAAGCACGTAAAACCGGGAGACTAGAAGTCATTATATTTTTATCTCGAATAGTGTAAAAATTCTGGCATTACCCCAAATAACTAAATTGAGATAACATAAGTATTAGTTACGAATAAAAATTCTGAACTACATCTTTCGAAAACCGCCTTGGTAAAATTTTCAAAAGTTTTTTTTTTTTTTTTAAAGGGTGACAAAAATAGTGTAGAACGGTCGTATTAGCGCAATGTTGACTGTAATCTTGTCTGTCTGTGTGTTGTGCCTAGTTTGGCTTACAATGAAGGGTTGGAAGCAAGCTCGGTCCAGTGAACATAAATTACCGCCGGCAATGGACGGCGAACTACCCATCATTGGACATATGCATATTGCTATTTATTATGTTACAAGTGAGTATTTATGGTTATTTTATGGATATTCATGCTAATAATTTAAGATGCGAAATAAGTCGGTTTGTCTTTGTTATAAAAATTTCTGTAATCTACTCTAATCTATCATGGAGAAAACATTTATTTTTTGTTTGTATCCTAAAGACTACGAAAGTACTACTTTCACTGTTGGACAGCTACACTCTTCCCAAGTAGCGTAAGCAATATTTTATCCTGATACGTACTGATACAGTAGTTTCCACGGAACATTGGTGAAACCGCGGGAAAATGTTTATCACTTGATAAATTTGTATATGGAAATCGACGGAGCGCGGTTGGCATTTGAAACCGATTCTAAAGCTTCAGGGATTCTGTAAATAATTTATTGTTCTATAGATTGAAACCTTAAATCAGCACTCATAAACTTAATGTCATTTGTTTCCTCAGATATCTACAAATTCATGAAGACCTTGAGTGATGAATGCGTTAAGAAAGGAGGTGTTATGTTTGGCAAATTCGGCAGCGAATTGTATTATTGTAAGTACTCGCACACTGCAGACTTTTTAGTCGGCCGACTGTTTCATCGGACGCTTGATAAGGGTCATGGCACATTATACCGGCACCGCAATAGCACAGCTGCAGCACGGCGTCGCCTCGAATTTAGACTACGGCTAGCTGCCAGCGCGCTAACTACGCGTTGTTCGCAAGGTACAAGCGTGCCATGACCCTAAGTATGTACGAAGACCTTAATGAGACTGTGCACATAAAAAAATATTTTATCCAACCATCGGGCCAACTATCGGCCTGTTAACTGTTTAGCAGTGTGTTTGTAGACTAAACCACGGTCCAAAAATGTATGGACCAAAAACCCAGAGTCGATTTAGACAAATCAGGTATCAACAGCTTTATTAAAATGCACAATTTACCCCACCGAAAAAATTATGCCCATGTCCATGGGATATAACAGTTATAGGCTAAAAAAGTATATTGGAAAAATCATGAATAACTGGTTATTTTTACCAGTTTTTGCAACAGCAATATATTAATAATGAATAACTTGTTATTTTGATCAGTTTTTTCAAGGTAGAAATAGTTTAGTTTTTAATTAATTATGCCAGAAAACTTAAAAAAATAGACGTTATCTCATTAATAAAGGACTTTGAACTTGATAGTTGCATATGATCGCTAGTTATATTTATTATTATCCTATGATTATTATTGCATGATTCTACCAGACCTCGGGACTATAGAGTCCCGGATTTTTGGGAGGCGAACGTGGGGCCGAAGCCAACACGCTGAAGCCCTTTTGAGACAACTTTAATGAAATGGTGACACAAAACCGACGATTATCCCTGTATACACTATAGAAATGTACCCAAGGACAATCCCCGGTTCTGTGCTAAACTATTGCTAACTATGGATGAAAACTACTTGGGCTATTGTGATGGGATGCTAGTGGACTAGGAATGGGGAAACTACGGGAACTATGGCACCTGCCGATAACAATGTAATAAATACACGTAAAAATGGCAGGTGGAGACTCGCCAACTCACTTACTGGGCCCCCGGGAATCAGTCGCTAAATCGCAACAAGTGGGCAACAGGTACATGAGCGGCTGAAGGGTGAGGATACCTCGGCGGACTTTAAACGCAGATCACGCGCTCCCTGTGGGTCCGGCATCACCGGCCCACTCGCCACTTACCACGAGGCACCTACCCTCCGAGCGGGCTGCTAACCCTACTCTAGCGACTCCACTCTGACCGGCCGATGAAGGCAAGCCAAGAGGCGTGAGACCTATCCCCCGTCATGCTTCACTCCGGCAGGCCGGAGATGGGGGACAGTATACTCTCCCTGGAGCACTCGGATATATAGCCCCGCGGGGTCGCTACTCCCCGTCATCCGCCTCAGATGCCCTGCGGGGCTTTATTATTATTATATTGACTGCCTCGTTGGTCTAGTGGTCGCAAGCGCGGCTGCTGTGCTCGCGGTCTCGGGTTCGATTCCCGAGTCGGGCCGAAATCGCTTTGTGGGTTTTCCTAAACTTTCACAAAGCAGCCCGTAGTCTGGAAGTTGGTGATTGTTTCACCCGTGCATCGGAGAGCACGTAAATGTCGGTCCTGCGCCTGATCTCTTTCCGGTCGTGTCGGATTGCCGTCCCATCGGGCTATGAGAGTGAAGGAATAGGGAGTGCACCTGTGTCTGCGCAAATGCTTGCGCACTATAATATGTCCTGCGCTGCTGGCTGATCTCCTTAAATGAGAACAGCCGCCGTGGCCGAAATCGGCCGTGGACGCCATTATTTATTATTATTATTTTGTATGTTTCTAACTGACCACAGGACTATGGAGTCCCGGATTTTTGGAAGGCGAACGTGGGGCCGAAGCCAACACGCTGAAGCCCTTTTGAGACAACTTTAATGAAATGGTGACACAAAACCGACGATTATCCCTGTATACACTATAGAAATGTACCCAAGGACAATCCCCGGTTCTGTGTTAAACTATTGCTAATTGTGGATGAAAACTACTTGGGCTATTGATGGGATGCTAATGGACTAGGCATGGGGGAACTATGGGAACTATGGCACCTGCCGATAACAATGTTTGCACACGTAAAAATGGCAGGTGGAGACTCGCCACCTCACTAACTGGGCCTCCGGGAATCAGTCGCAACAAGAGGGCAACAGGTACATGAGCGGCTGAAGGGTGAGGATACCTCGGCGGACTTCAAACGCTGATTACGCGCTACCAGCATCACCGGCCCACTCGCCACTTACCACGAGGCACCTACCCTCCGAGCAGAGCTGCTAATCCTGCTCTAGCGACTCCACTCTGACCGGCCGATGAAGGCGAGCCAAGAGGCGGGAGACCTATCCCCCGTCATGCTTCACTCCGGCAGGCCGGAGATGGGGCACAGTATACTCTCCCTGGAGCATTCGGATATATAGCCCCGCGGGGTCGCTACTCCCCGTCATCCGCCTCAGATGCCCTGCGGGGCTGATTATTATTATGAATATAATGCTGTTGAAAAACTGGTAAAAAATAACAAGTTATTCACGATTTTTCCATATATACTTTGTTCGTCTATAACTCATATACCCCATGGATGTGGGCAATTTTTTTTCGGTGGGGTAAATTGTGCATTTTAATAAAGCTATTGATACCTAATTAAAAAGTCGTGGTGGCCTAGTGGGTAAAGGACCAACCTCTCAAGTATGAGGGCGCGGGTTCGATCCCAGGTCAAGCAAGTACCAATGCAACTTTTCTAAGTTTGTATGTACTTTCTAAGTATATCTTAGACACCATTGACTGTGTTTCGGATGGCACGTTAAACTGTAGGTCCCGGCTGTCATTGAACATCCTTGACAGTCGTTACGGGTAGTCAGAAGCCAGTAAGTCTGACACCAGTCTAACCAAGGGGTACCGGGTTGCCCGGGTAACTGGGTTGAGGAGGTCAGATAGGCAGTCGCTTCTTGTAAAGCACTGGTACTCAGCTGAATCCGGTTAGACTGGAAGCCGACCCCAACAGGATTGGGAAAAAGGCTCGGAGGAGGAGGATTAATACCTAATTTGTCTGAATCGACTCTGGGTTTTTTTTTGGACCATCGCTGTCAAAAAATACCCGTTAGTCCTATGCAGAATCTGTTTTTATTTTTTATCAGATGCCTTGTTTATATTTAGACTTAATTGTAATAACCAGTCTTAACAAGTGGTTTAAGCAATTTGGTCAAGGAGGTTAGATATTATAATCAGTCTCTAGTCAAACTTGTCTTTTTACATATTCAGGCTCAAAAGGGCTTTGATATCATTTCATAAAAATGACAAAATAATTGCCTGTCTGTCGAACTTTGATCTTTCCTGGTCAAGAGCCAGAGAAAGGATAAAAGTTTTGCAGTCTTAAAGTAAAGGTATTAATGGCTAATGATAATGGCGTCCACGGCCGATTTCGGCCACGGCGGCTGTTCTCATTTAAGGAGATCAGCCAGCTGCGCAGGACATATTATAGTGCACAAGCATTTGCGCAGACACAGGTGCACTCCCTATTCCTTCACTCTCATAATCCCACACGACCGGAAAGAGATCAGGCGCAGGACCGACATTTACGTGCTCTCCGATGCACGGGTGAATCAATCACCAACTTCCAGACTAAGGGCTGCTTTGTGAAAGTTTAAGAAAACCCACATAGCGATTTCGGCCCGACCCGGGAATCGAACCCGAGACCTCGAGCACAGCAGCCGCGCTTGCGACCACTAGTTGTATCACTGATGCACATTACCAGTGTCTGAATTTACGTTTTGAAGGAAGACTTGCAGATCTGACATATCCAGTTACAGTTATGTCAATCATGTTTCGGTTTTCATGAGCTCAAAAACGACTAGAAAGAAAGAAAAAACACAACACGTGGCACAACACATGGCAAAAAAATTAAGGGGAAAAAGGACATAAAAATAAATGTATGTGCCAAGTAGGTCAAGATTAGCATCATGCCAGACAGCTGCTTGATGCTGGTTTTCAACTGGCCCTAAGAGGAGTTGTGGATGTCAGTGTGTACGAATAGTACCTACTGATCTTGTCTAATGCGGTAAATCCCGGAGATTGTCCTTCTATTGAATACTGACGTACTCAGTGACGTACTCCAGTGTACGTGGTATCATAAAACCCACGAAAATTGTCTGCTCTTGTAATAATACGATCACGTTTTGTACTTATTTCTGCCATTAAAATTTTGCGACATAGGCTTAAAATAAACAAAACTATATTCTTTTTACAAGCTTTTATTTAACTTGCAATGTATGTATGTAGGTATGTATGTATGTATGTATGTATGTATGTATGTTAGGGTGTCCCTTAAAATTCAACTTCAATATATTTTTACGCATACCTTCTAAAAAGTTTCGTATGGACTTAATATAGTCTAGAAATAAATATTAGCCCGATTTATAAACGATAACCCGTGCCGACTTGAGTTTTTAACTTGTCCATACAAGTTGCGCGGGAGCAGCGCGGCGACCTGTTATTGCGAGTTTCAATTGTCATTTCATAAGTGATTTATAACATTTTTTGTGCGTTGTTGTTTATTTTGTGAAAATGTCTGTGGAATTACGAAGTGATAAACAAAATATTTTCCTTATCGGACTGCCAAGCCACCAGATAAATGGTGCAAAATTACCATCTAATCCACAAGTTCTCACCGTTTTATTTTACAATATTCGTGAAGTCAAGCTGACTGTTAGTGAAAGTGCGAATCTTGTTATAAGAGAGTGCATTATATTTTGGGAAAAAGCCAGAATTCCTACGAAGGCAATCTCTAACTGCGTGAAGAAACTTGTTGATTTATATCATGTTTGGAGGGAGCTGCAAAAAAACTGTAAGAAAACTCAGTTGACTTTCAAGAATCGTGAAAATAATTTTGTAAAAGACCTTGATAACTTATTTGATATTGCACATGCAGATGCCTTTGACAGAATGAAGATAGAGGAAGACAAAGATTTCTTAAGGAAACACAGAGAGCCAGGTCGACCGGGATGCTCAGGTGGAATCGACAAAAAATTGCCGGAGAAAGAAGAACGAGTTAGGCAAAGACGATTGGAAGAACAGGAAAGAAAGGTAAAACAAAGAGAGTTATTGGCTGTTGCATCTACTTCTTCGATAGATAACTTGGAATGTCTTGAGAATTTGGATGAGGAACAGATTTCGAACTCTGAACTTAGTACTCAGATTCCTTGCCCTGAAAAAAGTTTTAAAAGAGGTACAAAAAGTTTAATAACTCCTAAACTGGTAGCAGCTTTAGATCGATGCCAATTAAGCATAAGGGACTCAGTTTACATTGTCCATGCGGATGTAGAAGCGCTTGGTCTGAACAGCGATGATTTCCCTATAAACAAATCCTCGATTCAGCGAGTTCGTACTCAAGCGAGAAAATCCAGGGCAGAAGCAATAAAAACTGACTTCCAGAATAATTTGCCTGACGTAGTCACAGTTCATTGGGATGGAAAACTATTACCTGGATTGGATGTACGAAGTTCAAAAGAAGAACGCTTGCCAATTATTGCTTCATTTTACGATAGAGAACAGCTTCTTGCAGTACCGAAATTAGAGAATTCTTCTGGAAAACATCAAGCTAAAGCCATTTCAACTGCTCTCTTTGACTGGACCCTCCATGACAAAGTACAGATAATGTGCTGCGATACAACAGCTTCCAATACTGGCCGTTTCAGTGGAGCTTGTACTATTTTGGAGCAGACTTTAGAAAGGGAATTGCTGCTTTTTGCTTGTCGTCATCATGTTTATGAGTTGGTCCTTAAAGCTGTTTTTGAAACCAAGGTAAAACATATTACAAGTAGCCCAGATATTCCAATTTTCAAAAAGTTAAGAGATAATTGGAAAAATATTAACACTGATAACATTGAGTCACCTCTAAATTTCGTTAAAGCACATATTGCTAGGCCCCCCGGAGCTTTGCATCAAGCGCGATGAATGGCGAGAGCAACCTATTCTATAAAAATATGTTTGCTTCAATCGCAACTTAAAATAACTGCAGAGGACAAAAATGCTCCAAAATTTCCAAGGCATCCATAAGCAAGTTTATTCGTCATTTATGGTACCTATTTGTGTGAAGAAACAGTCATGTTATCACTCTTTGATGAAGAAGTTGATACCAAAACCAAGACAAAAATGATTATAATAATTTAAACAGAGACGAAAGTTCAGATTCCTCTAAACGCTATGTCCCATCGAAGGAAGAAATTACGCAAAATTTCGGGAAGACGTATCTTCGCGGGGTGACAATCCTGCTTTTTTGGAAGCTAGCAGACGATTAAGTCGTTTGAAGGTCGTAAATGACACTGCTGAAAGAGCTGTTAAATGAATGCAAGATTTTAATGGTCTTATCACAGCTGAAGAAGAGCAAAAACAGTTTTTGTTGCGTTGTGTTCAGGAACATAGAAATCTGTATCCAGACTGTAAAAAAACTACACTAAAGAGAAGTTACCCTAATTCATTATTATTATAATTTGTATTTAAATAAAAGTTTGTATTGATATTTTTTTTAGTTTTACTCATATTTACTTTATTTGTTGCATTTTAATTAGTTTTGGATCAAACCAAAATGTCAGACCAAAACACCATTTTTTATTAAACTTTAGAGCTCGGTCGGCACGGGTTGCAATCATGCTACAGATATGAAATTTCATATTTAAGTACATTTTAGCATTTATAAAAAAATTGGAGGGTATGTGTTTCGAAATTCTAAAAAAAAATTTTTTTTGCCATATAAGGGACACCCTAATGTATGTATGTAAAATCTCTGATATATTTTGCTCTTGAACACATGACCCCCAAGCTACAAGATTCTTATGAAGATTGGTTTCAGACTTTCAGATTTCTGTCTACCCGTAACGACTACTAAAGTCCAATTTCACCAGCAAACGTCTAAGTAATCGGTAGTTAAAACGACCACTCTTTTTAGGGTTTCGTACATCAAAAGGAAAAAACGAAACCCTTATAGGATCACTTTGTTGTCCGTCTGTCTGTCTGTCAAGACCCTTTATCTCAAGAACGCGTGGACGTATCAAGCTGAAATTCACATGAAATACTTAGGTCTATTGTCCCTTTAAGCTGTAAATATTAAACTTCTAAGCCAAGCCAATCAAAAGATACAGCCGATTATGTCGATATTTTCAACAAACTTTTGCGACACACAACAATTTTGCTTACATGACATAAAATATTTTTTAAATAATTATAATTATACTTACTACTTACCCTTTTTCACATTCATGAACGCGTAGAGATATTAAAGTTGAAATTCATATCAAACATTTCTTAAATCTAATTGCCTCTAAACTGTGAAAAATTCTAAATCAACGCAAAAATTCAAAACGCTGAGGTAGGTACCTACCTATAATCATAGCGCATATTTTGAAATTCGCCACTACTCGCAACGGAATCAAAACTTGAAGACTACTTCCCGCTGACATTGAATCTTGAATTTTGGTATGAAACAATAGCTTAAGGTAACCTAACAGAAAAACCCGAAACCTTTTAAAATTTTTTTTGCTCATTTTTGCTCTGGTACGGAACCCTTCGTGCGCGAGTCCGACTCGCACTTGGCCGGTTTTTTTTTCTATGAACCTAGAATTTTCCTAAACTTTTTTGTTCTGTCTCAAGGAATCGATTAAATAATTCCATCTTTAATAAATCTTTTACATTTATCATATTTGTTTTCAGTCATAACGGATCCTGAGGATAGCTTGACAGCGGCGAGTGCATGTCTGAATAGACATTACGCCTACAATTTAGGTGAAGTTTGGCTGGGAAATAATAGCCTAGTTTTGTCTGCAGGTTTGTTAATTTGTACCTATTTGTTTTTAAAGGTTGCCCATTTTCCTTTCTTCTATATATTTCGAGGAAACACTACTGAAGTTTTAAAGCCCCAGCTGAAGTCCTTTTCTCTTCACCTAAACTTGAATCAACGTGACCTGATATTCTTGGTACACTTGATTGCACGCCCACTTCGTGTAGATTCTGCATTTCTATTCCGTTGATTAATCATGAGATTGTGACGAAGAAGACAAGATTTGTTCATGTTTATTGCAGGAGAAACATGGAGAAATCGCCGCAAGTTGCTGAACCCAGCGTTCAGTCTGCCGGTGATCCACAGCTTCTTAGACGTGTTCAACAGTCAGGCCAAGAAACTCATCAATAAATTAGAACCTTATGTTGGCAAAGGGAAATTTGATCACAGCGTGTATCTTCTGAAGACTTCATCAGAAACACTTTGTGGTAAGTTTTTTAACATTTTTTTATCCGAAGATTCTAACTGTCGATAACTGTTATCTATACTAATATTATAAAGAGGAAAACTTTGTTTGTTTGTTTGGTTGTAATGGATAAACTCAAAAACTTCTGGACCGATTTTAAATATTCTTTCACCATTAGAAAGCTATATTATCTGCGAGTAACATAAGCTATATTTTATCCCGGTGCGGGCCACGGGACGCGGGTGAAACCGCGGGAAAACGGCTAGTTCGTTATAAAGTCATCTGAAACAAGATGGTTTGCTTACTTTTATATTTAAATTAAAGATAAAGTACGTCTATTTGCAAATATGGGTAGGTACAATATAGGTGACAGAGATAAATTTAAATGGTTCGGCCATATCTTGCCATGAAGGCATGCAAATTTTAATAATAGGTACTTACAAACTAAAAACGAATAATTAAATCTAGATCTAATAAGAACAACTTATCTACACTAATATTATAAAGCTAAAGAGTTTGTTTGTTTGTTTGTTTGTTTGAACGCGCTAATCTCAGGAACTACTGGTCCGATTTGAAAAATTCTTTCAGTGTTAGATAGCCCATTTATCGAGGAAGGCTAGGCTTTTTATCCGGGTCCATGCCGAGGTTCCCACGGGATGCGGGTGAAACCGCTGGCAGAAGCTAGTAAACTATATGTATAATAAAATATTATGCTGATAAGTGAATTCCTCAATGAAAAATATTTTATTCAATAATCTTAACTTTTTTTTTAATTTCAACAGGGTTAATTCTTTCCACTGTTTGGGTATTTTATTATAAACTAGCTTTTGCCCGCGACTTCGTTCGCATGGAATAGGGACTTCGGCAGATTTTTGGTTTGACCAATAGATGGCGCTATATGTCCGGAATAATTTTTTGTTTTTTATATTTTTTGTAATAAAAACTATCCTATGTCCTTTCTCAAGTTCCAAACTATGTCTGTACCAAATTTCACATAAATCGGTTCAGTAGTTTAGGCGTGAAGAATAGACAGACAGACAGACAGACAGACAGAAAGACAGACAGACAGAGTTACTTTCACATTTATAATATTAGTTAGGATCACCGGAGCCATGCAGTAAATGCTTACGGACTTCGAATTTGTGTGAGAGGAGGCTTGTGCCCGCTAAAGGGGCAATAGAAAGGCTGAAAAAAATGATGATGATAAAGTATTTTATTTAGCGTAGGGGAAAGGGGGATAGCCCCGGCCAATTTTTTATTTTTGTTATTGTGATTTAATTATCAAGAGAAATACAACGAAAACTACCAAAAATAATCAACACAATATTTATTCGTATTATAACATTGAAAATTTGAGCAAAAATAATATCCAATACTTATTAAACCCACTTCAATTAGTGGTCAAATTTTGGTATCTTTTTAAAGTGGCGGGTAGCTCCGGCCACCTACGTAATTAATGGCCAAATCGATTTTTGGTGACATACACATCACAGTTATAGTACGAATCCGATGGATTTATATCAACACGTGCCTCGTGAGCCCAATCTAAACTTGATCTTGACCCGATCCAGCAGAGAAGTACGTGGAACTTCATACTGATCTGCGGCAGCTCTCTCAGAAGATTTTTTCTCAAGCACCGCTTGAATTGCTTTTTAGGGTTCCGTACCTAAAGGGTTAAAACGGGACCATATTGTTTTAGCTCCTCTGGCTGTCCGTCCGCCCGTCCGTCCGTCCGACTGTCCGTCCGTCCGTCCGTCTGTCACCAGGCTGTATCTCATGAACCGTGATAGTTAGAGAGCTGAAATTTTCACAGATGATGTATTTTTGTTGCCGCTATAACAACAAATACTGAATACTAGAATTAAATAAATATTTTGGGGGCTCCCATACAACAAACGTGATTTTTGTCCGTTTTATAAATAACTAGCTTTTGCCCGCGACTTCGTTCGCGTGGAATAGTGATTTTTGGTTTGACCAATAGATGGCGCTATATGTCCGAAATAAATTTTATTTTTATTTTTATATTCTTTTGTAATAAAAACTATCCTATGTCCTTTCTCAAGTTCCAAACTATGTCTGTACCAAATTTCACACAAATCGGTTCAGTAGTATAGGCGTGAAGAAAAGACAGACAGACAGACAGAAAGACAGACAGACAGACAGAAAGACAGACAGACAGAGTTACTTTCACATTTATAATATTAGTTAGGATGGTACCGAACCCTTCGTGCGCGAGTCCGACTCGTACTTGGTCGGTTTTTTCATGTTTTCTTCACTCCAGTCTCCGCGATTCGTAGTTCTAATTTTGAATTTCGGCATTATGATACTGCAAACAAATATATATTTTTAATTAAGACTTAAAATAATAACATTAAATAGAATAATAAACATCTAACATATGGCCGGGGATACCCCCAAAACTAATGGCCGGGGTTACCCGACATGACTTTCTTCGATAAAAAAAATATTTAAAAAAAGCAGCTAATTATACGTTGAAATAAACTTCAAAATACAAAATAGAATAGTATTCAATCATGTAAAAAAAATCAAATAAATAATTACTTACGTTTAATCAATGAATAATGGTTTTCGAAACAATTGAAGTCACGCGGCCGTCGACAGCAAAAAAGAAATTCACTCTATCACGCCCGAACGCAGCGGTCAATCGACTTCAACTGTTTGCATTTGACGAATTACTCTTAAACGCACTCAGAGATCACACGAACTTCAAAATCACGCCACGCGAATTACTAATATTTACTATGGCCGAGGCTACCCACCGGCCGGGGCTACCCCCCTTTCCCCTACACGATGGCTGATACTAATTTTCTGTTTACAGTTGGTACATTTGGAATAAATCCAAAAGAAGCGGCTGAGTTTACCGAGAAATACGAAAAAGCGCTTTTTGATTTAATAAGACTAATCATAAAGAAGTTCTTGAGGTTTTGGCTGCAGAATAGATTGATATACAAGCTGTTTGGACTGAAGAAGAAGGAAGATGAATTAGTTCATACTTTACACGCAATGTCAGAAAAAGTAAGTGAAACCATGTATTTTTTGGGAGACCTCAAGTTCAAAATTAAGGAGTGGATTCAAAATTCTTATATTTTTTGGCATCGACTTTTTTGCTTGCAGGTTCTTCAAGAAAAACTACATGATAGAAAGAATAAAGTTCTAAAAACACAAACGAATGGTATGTTTGATTACATCTTATTAAGTAAAAAGGAAATATACGTCATAATAAAACAATATCATGTTGTGACGCTACTTTCAATGCTATAATATTGTTCATCGAGTATAATAAAGTAAGAACAGTCTTAATAGGCAAATTCAGTGAGTTACCAAAAAATACGTTTTTAATATGGCTGATGGAATAATTTAGACTGTTTTCGTATTTTCAGGTACAGGATACAGACCTTTCTTAGATCTTATTTTAGACCTGTCAGAGAATGGTGCACTAAACGATAGAGAAATAAGAGAAGAAACTGACACTATCATATTTACTGGGATCGAATCCACGTCCAACCAGTTGACATACATTCTCTTGCTGCTGGGAGCTCATCCAGATGTACAAGAGAAACTGTATGAGGAGTAAGTTGAGTTTGAATACTGTAATGTGTACGTCTGAAGATTAATAGACTAATACCTATAATTTTAAGAAAAATATGTAGTGTTGCAACAATAAATCGTAACTCGGACGTTGTACATAATGACCGCTCAACTCGACGAGTCAACATCTCCTGAGGATGCCCCGTGGAGTAGCGAAACACATGTCAAGTATAGGTTCGGTTGCTTGGCAGCTGTCTCTTTGCTGTATATGCCTCATTCCATAATTCATCTACTAGAATAGATCTATGATAGGTTCCCATTCAACTTCAAACGCTAGGTACACGGTTTGTAGAAGAGGATCTTTTGGAAAACCGGCAAGAAACCCCAATTAAATTGTATTTATTTATTCCTTTACAGCCCTTATTTAGGTCCATAAAAAACACTTATAAACTAATATACATCAAGATTATTACAGTAGATACAATACTATAACATTGTAACTTTATAACTAAAATAAATATAAATAAATACTTTAATAGAGCAGTATCGCATTGATATCGCATGATGCAACAATAAATGTCTGTCGTTAAAATAGCTGCTGAATCTCTATCAGGCAAGGCGATTTTTTAACATTCACCTCTGGGTTATATTTAATAATTTTTGAAAACGATTTTTCTCTTGATCTTTGACAGTCCAAGAGGCCATAATTTATTTAGGGGACGGCGCAACTTCTTTTCAAGAATCTTATTATGACAAACAAACTTACAAAATATTCTTTAGTAGCAATAAAACAACTTCATTTTAACACTAAAATCACCTTATTGGGATCATTAAGAAAGAGACACATGTTTTTACCACCAAGGCCCGTTCACATAGGCCTAAAATTTGTTTTGTCATTTTCGCCACTACGTAAATCAAACCAGTTCTTCAAAACACATTAGTATGTAGAATATAAGTTTATTGTTTTGTTGCAGACTATTAGATGTTGTAGGTGTAAACAGGGATGTCGAAAAGGATGATTTGAACAAACTGATTTACACAAACGCAGTGATAATGGAGTCTTTGAGAGTACTTCCTACTGTACCTCTTATTCTTAGGAGTGTGGACCAGGATGTCAAACTAAGTAAGGATTAACTAGTTATCTTAACATCTGAAGTAAAAAAAGAAGCGCAATTAGCAACCCAAACTAATTAATTTTGTGAATTAAAGAATGGAATTGTCAAATTACTTGTCTCATACTTGTTGATTATGATCAATGCTCATTACTTTACAGTATTATGCTGAGATTCCACGAAAAAAAGTATAGTTATTTGTGTTAATTGTGTAACAAGTGAGCAAAGTTGTTGTTTTGTGCAACTGCAGATTTTGATTCAATGGCACTTTTGTTTTTCTGATTAGATTCATTTTCTGATTTCAGAAAACTACACAATGCGTGCTGGCAGTCACTGTCTCATATTTCCTCTGATGCCTAACGTTGGATCTACCAGCGGCTCGGAACGTGATCACTTCAGACCTGAAAGATGGCTAAATGCTGACTCTAAAACTCAACAGGAATTTGCTGGATTTGGATTGGGGAAACGAGCCTGTTTAGGTATTTAAACAAAAATATTTTTTGACCTTAATTTATATTACCTACTCAGGAAAAAATTAATATGCATTTGCTAATTAGGAAAACCACATATATATATTTTCAGTTGTCCAGACGATGAACATTAGTTAACTCTTTAATTTCAGGCAGAACATATGCGATGGTAATGATGAAAGTGGTACTAGCGCACTTCATACGGCGGTACCGAGTGCGAGCTGACATGAGTCAGTTGCAGCTGTCTGCGGACTTCGCGATGAAACCAGTGTCTGGTCACGAGATCAGTATTGAACGAAGAACTTAATAAAAAAATTGTATTTTTACTTTTTTGGTATGATTAAACGGATTTTTTTCTTTTTAGTTTTATTTGGTACCTAAAAAAGGTTTGATCCATGCATCAAAAACTAGTTTAATGCAAAATCCTGGTTTAAGGTATAGAATAATAAGGCTTAATAATTTTGGTCTGCTACCACGACCAACGAAGTTATGGTAATTTAAGAAGATTTATATCTTCAGGCAAAACATATGCGATGATGGCTATGAAGATCATGCTAGCTCATTTTCTAAGTAATCAATCCTTCATGATTACATAAAACATTAACCGCATTTTCAAAACACGCACGAAGTTAGATTTGAATGGGAACCACCAAACTGATTTAGCCGAAAATTGGTGAGGTAGTTTAGAATCAGTACGTCGATTCTATAAAATTCAGGCAACAACTCGCATTTCACTTCGCTATTCACTCTCACTTCGCATTTGGTTCTAAAAGTCATCTCATAATTTATCTGTCAAAATCTCGAGTTTAATTTAGTTCAACTCGCAAACACGCTCGCAAGAGTAGCGCTAGTGTAGTAACTCACGGCGGATTCAGATGCGAAGTTTAGAGTGAAGTCTTAGAATCACACTGCAGGACACAAATATAGGGTAATTTTTGGGTATTGTAAGAGTTGCCATTTTAAAATTCCCTTTTTAAATAATAAACAAAGGTAATAAGAAAATCTGTTTATTTATACCCAACAAAAGTAATTAATGTAACAATTTGAAATCAAGTTCTTCGTTCAATTTTTATCTCGTGTCCTGAAGTTGGCTTCATAAGAAGGTCAACAGACAGCTTCAACTGGCTCATGTCAGCTTGCACTCGGTACCGGCGTACGAAGTGAGCTAGTACCACTTTCATCATTACTATCGCGTATGTTCTACCTGAAATGAAAGGGTTCACTAATGTTGTTCACATGAATGTAATAGAAATTAAGTATTAAAAAAAAATCATTTTCCACTTGATATTTTGAAATAAAGCCCTACACCACACTGCACACGTCAGTCCATAGTTTTTGTTTACTACCAATTCGATAACTCCTGACTTGTTACACAGGGGAATCAGTTTGCCCAGGCCGGGTAACTGAGTCGAGGAGGTCAGATAGGCAGTAGCTCCGTGTGTAACTTTTGAAGAAGACCTTAAATACGTAGTTAGAAAAAGACTAGCCAGATGATGAACTACTTAAAATATATTCATCCGGCTTTCCCACTAAGCAGGGTACTTGTTGTTTAATTCCTGAGTAGGCAACATAAGTACCAAAAAAGCTAAAAAAAGTGTTTGAATACCTAAACAGGCTCGTTTCCCTAATCCAAATCCAGCAAATTCCTGTTGTGTTTTGGAGTCAGCATTCAGCCATCTTTCCGGTCTGAAGTGATCACTTTCCGTGCCGTTGGTAGCTCCAATGTAAGGGACCAGAGGACCTATGACACATTGGCTCCCAGCACGCATTGTGTAGTTTTCTGAAAGCAGAATCAAATAAAACATAGGAAACAGAAACACAAAAGTGCCTTTGAATTAAAATCTGCACTCGTAGCAAACAATAAGTTTGCTCAAAAAAGTTGTTTGTTAGTAGACTCATAATAATATGGTACAGTAATGAGCATTAATTAGTCAATACGATTGTATTCGAAAAATGTCGACTGATTAATTAATTCTCGGGTGCTAATTACGCTTTTTTTACTTCAGACATTAATATGACTAGTTAGTATTTAAGTACTTAGTTTGACATCCTGGTCCACACTCCTAAGCATGAGGGGTACAGTTGGAAGTACTCTCAAAGACTCCATTATAACAGCATTTGTGTAAACCAGTTTATTCAAATCATCTTTTTCGACATCCTTGTCTGCACCTAGAATATCTACTACTCTGTAACAAAACAATACATATATATCTACATACTTATGTGTTTTATAGAACTGGTTTGATTTATGTAATAAAAAGTGAGCAATAAATGTTTTTAAATAAATTCTAGGCTTATGTGAATCGGCCTTGGTGCTTAAAACATGTGTCTCTTTCATAATGATCACGATAAGGTGATTGTTTGCAAGTTTAACTGAAAAGAAAATATTCCTAAAGAGCCGTTGCCACTTGGCAAACGTGACCCAAAAACTACTAAATGTAGCCCAGAGATAAATATTAAAATCCTCTAAGAATTTAGGTAATTGGAGTTCTTTGCCAGTTTTCCATAAGATCCTCTGATTGACTCAAAAAACTCGCGCCTAGCGTTTAAAGTTCCATGAGAACCTCTTGTTACCCCTGGGTATATTCTACATGAAAACAACATTTTGGCATGTATAAAGTTAATATTACAACATTGAAACTGAACTTACTCTTCATACAACTTATCTTGTATCTCTGGATGAGCTCCCAGCAGCAAGAGAATGTATGTCAACTGGTTGGACGTGGATTCAATCCCAGTGAATAAGATAGAGTCAATTTCTTCTCTAATTTGTTTATAAGTCAGAGCACCATTCTTAGATAAGTCTAAAATTAGATCTAAGAAAGGTCTGTATCCTGTACCTGAAAGTAGGTATATAGACAAAATAATTTCCTCAGCTAGATCAAAATACGAATTTTGTTAGTTACTTCTTCTTCGTTCTTATTATTATACTTAAAAAACAACATATAAACGTGCTCAGTTGCATCGTTTCTTTATGACACATACCATTCGTGTTATCCTTCATGTAATCATACATACCATTCGCGGGTGTTTCTACAAGTTTATTCTTTCTAGCATGGAGTTTCTCTTGTAGAACCTGCAATTTTTTGCAAAATCGAAATCGCCTCATAATAATTTACTATTAGTTAAGATTGCACTTTAAAAAAGCAATTACTATTTCTTTTAAATTCACGCCCCTCGCACCTCTGTTCATCAAAAATATTCACAGTTTCACTTACTTTTTCAGACATTGAGTGTAAAGTTTGAACTAATTCATCTTCCTTCTTCTTTAGTCCAAACAGCTTATATATCAATGGATTCTGCAGCCAAAATCTTAAGAACTTCTTTAACATTAGATTTATTAATTCACTAAGCGCTTTTTCGTATTCCTCCGTAAACTTCGCGGCTTCTTTTGGATTTATTCCAAATGTGCCAACTGTAAACAGAAAATCATTATCAGCCATCCTGAAAGCAAAGTATAACGTGTTTCATCTTCATTATCTTCATTAGCCTTTTTATCGCCCCACTACTTTGCACAGGCCTCCTGTCACCAGATTCGGAGTACTTAATTTAGAAAAAGTAGGATTACACCATCTTGATCCAGATAGACTAGAATTTTTGGGTATGAAACGTTTAAAAAACTTACTACAAAGTGTTTCTGATGAAGTTTTCAGAAGATAGACGCTGTGATCAAATTTCCCTTTGCCAACAAAAGGCTCAAATTCATTGATCAGTTTCTTGGCCTGACTGTTGAACACGTCTAAGAAGCTGTGGATCACCGGCAGACTGAACGCTGGGTTCAGCAACTTGCGGCGATGTCTCCATGTTTCTCCTGCAAGAACGAGGGTTCAATCAAGTGTATCAAATTATGCTGATCCGAGTATTGGAGATTTTTTTTGTGCTGAAGCTCTAAAGTGTCCTCTCAAGGTAAGGGGAGCAGAAAAAGGCTCAACGCTTATATATAATAAAATATTATGAACAAACCTGAACACAACAGCAGGCTATTTCCCTGCAAAACTTTACCGAAATGGTAGGCGTAATGCCTTGTCAGACATGCATTCGCAGCTGTCAAACTGTCCTGAGGATCGCTGATGCCTGAAACATGTTTATGTGGAATGTTCGCATCAGATGGAATGGCATAATTAATTCTGGTGAAATCGGTCTATGGTACGCATAGTCCACCATGTCGGGGTTTCCCCCCGACGCAGTGTCTCCTTGCGCCAGTCGTAGAGGCGCAAGAAGACCCTCGTCTCCAGACCCTACGGTGGCAGTTTGGCTAGTAGGCCAGCTGTTTTGCAGAAAGAGGCGACGGCATCCCATTCCCTCTCGCCCCAGACCATAGCCTGCACCGGTTTGGAGCCCACCAGGACCAAAGTTAGATTCGTTATTCTGGGCGAATATAAAATAATGCATCTGATTAAAAACTGGATTCTACATAAGTTGAACCTGAATTTTTTTATTCCAAATTGTATTCATAGAAATTAGGATTTCTTACAATAATACAATTCACTGCCGAATTTAGCGATCATAACGCCTCCTTTCTTAGTACATTCATCACAGAAGATCTTCATAAACTTGTAGATATCTGAGGAAACAAAATTCAGTTCTAAATACGTTCTAAACAAAAAATGATTGTGCTCCATGAGGTTTTAATCCATAGAATAATAAATTACTTTCAAAAGCCCTGGAGCTCCAAAATCAGTTCTCAAATAGCAACCGCGCCACGTCAATTTTCATATCTATCTTTATGAAGTAGCCGTTTTCTCGCGGTTTCTTTCGCGTCCCGTGGAATAAAATATAGCATTTGTCAACAATGAAAGAATTTTTCAAATCGGTTCAGTAGATTCGGAGCCTTTAGGGTAATAAATTATATAACAAAAATTATTAAAAAGAAAAGCAAACCTATTTTTGCATCTTTAATATTAGCAAAAATATCCAAGAAAATAAACGTAAATACTTACTTGTGACGTAATTAATACAAAAATGCATGTGACCAATGATGGGCAGTTCGCCATCCATTGCGGGTGGTAACTTATGTTCACTGGAGCGAGCTTGCTTCCAACCCCTCAATGTAAGCCAAACTAGGCACAACACACAAACAGACAAGATGCCAGTCAACATTGTGCTAATGCGACAATTTCCGATCTAAACGGAATTATGAATGTTTCAACGATTTATACCCCTGAGGCAATTAAAAAAGAATGTTTATAAACAACAATAATAGTAAAACAGACAATGTAAACAGAATGTAAGTACCATAACGACAGAGATTTGCAGAAATGAACATCTTCGATATTCATAATTATTATCTGTAACCTGCAGGTATGATTACGATTTTAACCAAGTTCAAAAAAGAGGTTCTCAATTTGACAACATGTTATTTATCATGTTCCGTAGTAAACTAGGAACCCATAGGAAGTGGTGAAGGGTGGGCGTTTTGAAATTTCTGAATAAATGACTTTTGATTTTGATTTTTTGATTTTTTTCATATAGTTTCGTTTGTTTATGAGGGTACCCCCATTTTTAGTAATGCTATTTTTTTCGAAAATACTTGCTCCGAAAGTTAAAAAAATCAATATGTGCATTTGGAATTTTTTTATTTAAAAAACTTACTTATACCTACAGAACCCTTTTACACATGAAAAACTTAACAAAGTTTATAATTGATCCTTCACTGTAAGTAGGTACCTATATCATGGAGCATCTGGTATACAAATGTACTCTGTGCTCTGCATGCCCTCGACCCTACGAGACCCTGTTAAAGACAAATTAAAACAGATTATATATTTGCCTTTGTTTACCTACAATGTTTGACAAGTTTGGCAACCAGTTTTACCAAGGGGTATCGGATTGCCTGGGTAACTGGGTTGAAGAGGTTACATAGGCAGTCGCTCCTTGTAAAACACTGGTACTCAGCTGGTTAGACTGGAAGCCGATCCCAACACTGTTGGTAAAAGGCTAGGCTATGGCTACCCAGAAAGGCTGTGAGAGCAACATCTGCATCCAAGAAGTAAATTGGGCATGGAGAACCAAGTCAGGAACATTGAACTAATTAATTATCAAAATGTATTTTTTTAATTGAATAATTTGTTTTCGTCTTTAGAATGCTAGCTCTACTTTAGTAAATTGCTTTTCTTTAGTTAAGTGCCTACTCTTTACTCTTTTGCAAAAAGTCGTGGTGGCCAAGTGGGCAAAGAACCAACCTCTCAAGTATGAGGGCGCGGGTTCGATTCCAAGTCAGGCAAGTACCAATGCAACTTTTCTAAGTTTGTATGTACTTTCTAAGTATATCTTAGACACCAATGACTGTGTTTCGGATGGCACGTTAAACTGTAGGTCCCGGCTGTCATTGAACATCATTGGCAGTCGTTACGGGTAGTCAGAAGCCAGTAAGTCTGACACCAGTCTAACCAAGGGGTATCGGGTTGCCCGGGTAACTGGGTTGAGGAGGTCAGATGGGCAGTCGCTTCTTGTAAAGCACTGGTACTCAGCTGAATCCGGTCAGACTGGAAGCCGACCCCAACATAATTGAGAAAAGGCTCGGAGGATGAAGTGCCTACTCTTTACAATAGAAAAAGATACATTACTTGAGGTAAAATGAATGAATATGGGAGTAGGTAAGTTGCAAAAATATCACCTGACATCCATGTAGTCTCAAATTCCACGCACTCTATTCGCGTTTAAAACACCCTTGAACATCAAACCTGACTGTGGTTTTTTTTTGGTGGGAAAGAAGACGGATCACAATCCATACAAAATTGCCCCACGTCCTATAACAATGTGACGTATCTCAAAAAAAAGATAAACATGTTTAAAAAAATATGGCATACTCTCTAATTTATTTTTTTACACCTTCATACGAAAAAAATGCTTTAAAAATTGTTCAGGCGCTGTTGTGAAAACATTGTTCATAGGACTATTTATGGACTACTAGCTTCCGCCAGCGGCTTCGCCCGCGTGGAGTGTTGATAAAAAGTAGCCTATGCGTTAATCCAGGTTATCACCTATCTACACACCAAATTTCAATTAAATCGGTCCAGCCGTTTTTGCGTGATTGAATAACAAACATACATCCATACATTCTCACAAACTTTCACATTTATATTTACATTACATTTATATTTACTTATTCAGTTGTCGAGTTCCCTCGACTTTCTCTGGTCTCCATCATCAAGTCAGGTTCAAACCTTCACTGTTGCAAAGGTCTATTCAATACAAATAATATAAGCCCAAACACGACGTAGTTTACATATTCGGTTGTCGAGTTCCCTCGATCTTCTTTCGTCTCCATCATCAGGTCAGCTCCAAACCTTCACTGTTGCATATTGTTATAAGACATACACCTTATAGTCAAGTTTTTATTCTGCGCATGCCTTCAACTTTCAAAAGTCACCCTGGATTTCTCAGGGTTTCCATCATCAGATCCTGATCTGATGATTATGGGACCACCTGTGAGGTATACCCTATCAAAAAAATAATAATTTAATAAAATAGTCCATAAATAGTCCTATGAACGATGTTTTCATAACAGCGCCTGAACAATTTTTAAAGTATTTTTTTCGTATGAAGGTGTAAAATAAATAAATTAGAGAGTATGCCATATTTTTTTAACCATTTTTATATTTTTTTTGAGATACGTCACAGTGTTATGTGCGATGCAAAGATTACGCGCACGCCTCTAGTGGCGACATTAAGAAGCTGTCTAAGAACGACACTGACAGCCTTTTCTATACAATTTATGTCACGATAAAAATTGACACTTTTTTCTTTTTAATTTTTTCGCGCGGTATTTTGACACAAATTGTATGGATATCTGTCAAAGTGTCGTTCTTAGACAGCTTCACAATTTTGACACTAGAGGCGCTAGTTAGAATCTTTGCATCGCCAATAAGACGTGGGGCAATTTTGATCCATCTTCCCGTTCCCGCTGAGGACGCAGCGTAAGAGAGTGTATGACTTTTATTGGACCTGAAACCCATAATGTTCCTTCCGGAACCCTATGTAACAACTCTTTCGAACAATAAAGATCAATATTAGAAATGTACTTATTTGACTATGAAAAACGGCTAGGAAGGTTTAAAAAAATACTGTATAATCATCTGGGACCGCTCTAATTATCTAATTAAGATTCGTGTTTTTTTTATATACGAATGTTGTAATTAGGTAGGTACCTATCATTTGATTTATGTAAGTATTTTTGAAGGTAAAAAGCGGTCCCCCGACACGTTAAAATTGAGTTTAGTCTGACATGCTTTAGTTGGTACTTACGTAGTGTTAAAAGTTATTTTTTGCTTTTTGTAGGGTTTAGCGTTTTTAACCTTTTGTCATAATAATTGCGTACTTTTTTGGGTCGGGGGTTTTTTTAAATTTATAATTTAATTTTATTTCATGCTTTTTGAAGGAGCTCCTTAATTTTTCCTTCATTTAATTTATTTTATTTTAAGATGGGGTCGCTATAGACGATCTCGGCCAAAGGAAGCTGTTTAACAATCCTCATGACAAACTGGATCTGGGAGAATTGCACAGATTGAGAAACAATAAAGATTAACCTTTGGTCATTCTAGATTTTCAGCGAAAATATAAATCGGTTTATCCGTTTCATTCCGGCATTCCAGGGTTTCGTTCCGGCATTCCAGGGTTTCATCCGCAACATCCCATTTCCAGCATCAGGTTCTCGTCAATTAGAAACATGAAGAGAACTCGTCAAGACAAATTCAACGAGCCCAAACTCGATGGGTTTACTAAAAGGCAGTTCAGGGTTCTTAGGTTATCTTCGTGCCCTAACAGCATACCAGCTCAGTGGTTCCAGAAGACATTAGTTTTTCAAATTTCAGATCCCACATATGCTTGCAAGTAAACTAAACGTGTAACGTTCCTATCACACCTTACAAACGAGCTGATGACCTTGAAGACCTGAACCGATTTCCACCAAACATAGCTAAGAACACTCCCAAATGACATTCCTTTTAAACAAAAAAAACCGCATTACAATCGGATCATCCGTTTGGGAGCTACGATGCCACATACACACACACACACACACACACACACACACACACACGTCAAACTTATAACACCCCGTCGTTTTTGCGTCGGGGGTTAAAAAATACAAACATCCAAAGTAAGAAATTTCTTTTTTGGGAAGTCGGTTAACAAATTGTACCAATCCTCAATCGACTCAAGCTTAACAAACACATTTCATAATAAAATTAGAATATTTTCATCATAACCTCAAACAGTCATCAATTAATAAATCGTGTGTCGTACCCACGGGGGTCGTACCTATTCACATTAAATCCTATCACATATGAAAATGAAAAATATTTTTTTGTTCATAAAGGATTGTACAAAAAAGCTTATACGACAATTATATTATATAAGACAATACTTTATGATATTCAATGGCGAATTGTAAAAAATTAAAAATTTTGAAAAAGCCCCCGACGGTAAAAATCTTATTGAAAAATAATAAAATAACTCAAAACCCCCGACTTAACCCAATTATATAGGAATATCCGTCGGGAGCTGCCATTAAACCAGCTAAAGGATTCTAGTGTCGTGAATACAATTATTGAAGAATTGTAGATGTTTAACGATGACATAAAATACACTCAATTAATTGTTGAAATTTCATATAGAAAAGGCAGCCCCCGACGGTTATTCCTATATAATTGGGTTAAGTCGGGGGTTTTGAGTTATTTTATTATTTTTCAATAAGATTTTTACCGTCGGGGGTTTTTTCAAAATTTTTAATTTTGCTTAATTTTATTGAAGACTTTTTAGAGAACATATACGAATGAGGTATAGTCTATATAATATGTTATTGCAATATTATTTTGCACCGATATTGTAGCGCCCTCTAGTGAGTTACAGGCGTAATTTTTATTATTTGGGAACATGCATTATGCACGTACACATTGCTGATGAAAACAGAATTGTAATCGGACGTTTTGATTATATTGTAACATTGTTTGGCACTAATATTGTGGCGCCCCCTAGTGATTAATAGCCATGACACCTATCTAAGAACATGAACTCATCGAACACAAAACCGTTATTGAAAACCGCATCAAAATCGGATCATTAGTTTAGAAGGTAGGTGGGAACATTACTTTGCTCTTTTGCACTAATATTGTGGCGCCCCCTAGTGAGTTACAGCCATGACACCTATCTAAGAACATGAACTCATTGAACACAAAAACGTTATTGAAAACCGCATCAAAATCGGATCATTAGCTTAGAAGGTAGGTGGGAACATTCCTTTGCTGTTTGGACTAATATTGTGGCGCCCCCTAGTGAGTTACAGCCATGACACCTGTCTAAGAACATGAACTCATCAAACACAAACCCTTTATTGAAAATCGCATCAAAATCAGATCATTAGTTTAGAAGATATGTGGGAACATTACTTTGCACAAACGCACACACAAACACACAAACGCACATCTCTCACCCTAAACGCATATACCTGCTCCGTTCCGTCGTGGGTAAAAAATAACCTAAACCATTCAGTGGTTTAGCCAAAGGAGTCATTTTTCGTTTTCATAATTTACAAAGTCATGTGTAAATCATATTAAATCCATGTACAACATAAACATAACGTCTTAGATCAACAGAAAAAAACATTCGCTGTTTTTCATCTATATTTACTCATACACATTAATGCATTGTTATTTCTTTAATTAATTAAGTTTTTAATCATTTAACAATACAAATATTAAAACTTACACGATTTGAAACTTAATTTTTACACTATTTTACACACATACTTATTCCGACACCGGTTTGAGCAGACAAAGAGAATATAATGAGCAGAAACAAACGCAATCAGCTGTGTAAACAAGATGGCCGGCAAATTTTGACGTTTAACGTCAAATGAAAGTATGTGCGTTTCGTTTCACGCACATTTTTGTTAAATAATAAAAAAAAATTAGTCCCGAAAATCCCGGGATTAACTGAATTTAATCCCGAACATTTCGGGACTAAAAATATGATCCTGAATCCCGATCGGGATCGAATCCTCTAGACACACCCGATATATTCCAGGTGAAGCTATCACCAGATCCACCTTCTCCATTGCTCAATGAGCTGTTGAATGTCTTCGTTCAATGCTGATCTGGCACCCTGACACAGGTTTGAGCACGAAGTCCGCAGACAGCTGCAGCTGACTCATGTCAGCTCGCACTCGGTACCGCCGTATGAAGTGCGCCAACATCACTTTCATAGCTATCATCGCATATGTTTTACCTGTGAAGTATACGATTATTTGTCAAAATCAGACAGTTAGGCATTTTTTGTTGTCTGGCGAGGCTGCGGGAGCGCTTGGAAGAGTTACAGCGGCTCTGGTACATCAGCAAAGAGTTGAAATACTGGACGTCTGATGATTTCATATCTCAAAAAAGGGCATTTAGGATCTATAACCTTTGTACTTAGTAAAACAGCAATAGTCACCTAAACAACCACGTTTTCCCAAACCAAATCCAGCAAAGTCTTGTTTACTGTTAAAATCATCATCCAGCCATTTTTCTGGTCTGAACTGATCCCCTTTCAAATCTTTGGTAGTAACATTAGGAACCAGTGGAAATATGATACAATTACTGCCTGCTCTCATCGTGTAGTTTTCTGAAACATTAAGGAAAAGGTATGAAAGAGGCATGTACACACAGAGAGTAGTTTTATTAAAGAAAAACCCTTACTTAGTTTAACATCCTGGTCTACGAATCTTAGAATGAAAGGAATAGTTGGGAACACTCGGACAGACTCCATAATAACTGCGTTTGTGTAAACCAGTTTGTTCAAATCCTCCTTTCCTACATCTCTGTCTGGACCCAGTACTGCTACTAGTCTGTAACAAAAACAGTCATCATTTTTATTGCCAGAATTAATGGCAACTGACTGCTGTGATAAACATTGCTGTGGGGCCATCGATTGTATCTCAAATAAATACTTAGTCAAACGAAACTATCTATTTAGTTGTCATACATTTTTTAAAATACATGTTATTTTGACGTCAAGTAAACCAAATTCAATGATGACAATAATTATTCTTTGACTTTGTGGTTCAAATAGAAGTACAAGACAATCTTCACTGGGGGTTTCGGTTTTTGATATTAGTTAGAGGTCAAAAACTTACTCTTTATACAATTTGTCTTGAATTTTAGGATGTGTTCCTAGTAGCAACATGGTGAATATCAGCTGCGTGGATGTGGTTTCAAAACCAGTTGTTATAATTGCATCAGTTTGTTCTCTGACTTCTGTTTCAGTAAAAGCACCAGTTGCTGATAGATCCAAAAGCAGATCTAAAAAACCTTTGTATTGCAAACCTGAAATACATAACAAAATAACGTCAGTAACATTTTAAACACGGATGAAGTTAACCGTTCTTCCGTGTTTTGGAAGATGAACTGATGTGTCCCGGCTGTCGTTTGAAAATCTTTTGCAGTCCTCAATGGTTTAGAAGCTAGAACGTCCAACAACCAGTCCTACCGAGGGATATTGGGCTGCTTGGGTCAACTATTTTGAGGAGGTCATATAGGCAGTCGGTCCATGTAAAATTTTGGTACTCAGCTGCATCCGGTTGGACTGGAAGCTGACCACAACATAGTTGGGAAAGGCCAGTCAAATGATGACACAGATGAAATCAACCTTTGTTTTCTTCTTCCGTGACAATAAGTACAATCAATATTTTGTTACTTGTATTCGCAGGTTTATACATGCATACCGCTCGTTGGAGATTTGATAGTATCGGACGTAGCTTCATTTTCCCTTGCAAGTTTTTTCTTTTGTAGAACCTGTAATAAAACCATTTGTATTAATTGATGATTAAATACTCGTACTTACTTCGTCATTTTATCTGTAGTGAATCTTATATAATTATTGTTGAACTTACTGATTTCGTCAGTGTATGTAAATTTTCGACTAATTGATCTTCTTTCTTCTTTAGCCCAACAAGTTTGTAAATAAAGTCGATTTGCAGCCAAACCTTGAAAAACTTGACTTTTAGGAGTTCTACCAGCTCGTACCCTGAAGATATATATTTCGCTAGCAGATTTTTACTGATCGCATATTCCACTCCAAATGTGCCAGCTGAAAAAAGTATTGCATTACACTAAATCATCTTTATGATCATTTCCTAAAATTTTGTGTGTAAGTGTACTGGTATCAAACAGCAAAAAATTGTGACTGAGACTCTATGGAGTGGCGGATAACCCTCCCTGAAATACTTACCGCAAAGCGTTTCAAAGCTGTTTGCGACAAAATATGTGCTGTGATCAAATGGCCCTTTGCCAACGAAAGGCTCTAATTCATTGATCAGTTTCTTGGCCTGACTGTTGAACACGTCTAAGAAGCTGTGGATCACCGGCAGACTGAACGCTGGGTTCAGCAACTTGCGATGACGTGCCCATGTTTCTCCTGCAAAAGAAGTACAGATGATTTCTTATAGATTACTAGCTTCTGCCAGCGGTTTCACCCGCATCCCGTGGGAACTACTTCCCGTACCGAGATAAAAAGTAGCCTATAGCCGCGTTCCTCGATAAATGGGTTATCTAACACTAAAAGAAATTTTCAAATCGGACCAGTAGTTCCTGAGATTAGCGCGTTCAAACAAACAAACAAACTCTTCAGCTTTATAATATTAGTATAAATTAGTATAGATTTTAAAAGTTGTATTTAAAGGAACGGCATGATATGATATACAATTTTCTGCTGACTGATAGCCACAAAAGGACTTCAACGCATACAAAGTTTTTTTTTGACGTATGTCAAATAAAAAAGTCGTGGTGGCCTAGTGGGAATCCGGTTAGACTGGAAGCCGACCCCAACATAGGTGGGAAAAGGTTTGGAGGATGATGTATGTATTGCAGTTTGTAATTTATTAAAAGTAAAGCTGTCTTTAACACACCTGATGAAGTTGTTATGCTGTTCCCCTGCCAAACTTTAGCGGATTCTATCGCATAATGCCTTCGGAGACAAGATTTTGCTACCGTCGAGGCATCTTGTGGATCTGTTATCACTGAAAAAATAAGGATAATATAAAATATAGTTAAGATGTATTTTGTAACTAGAAAAGTTTTTTGTGTCTTTCAAAGAAAAAGCTGGCCAAGTGCAAGTAGGAATCGCATGAAGTGTTCCGTACCATCATTTAGAAAATGAGCAAAAAAATCACGTTTGTTGTATGGGAGCCCCCCAAAGTATTTACTCTATTCAAGTTTTCAGTATTTGCTGTTACAGCGGCAACAGAAATACATCATCTGTGAAAATTTCAAGTCTCTTACTATCACGGTTCGTGAGATACAGCCTGGTGACAGACGGACGGACAAAGAGAGGAGCGAAAACAATAGGGTCCCGTTTTACCCTTTGGGTACGGAACCCTAAAAAAAGCCACTAAACGTTTTCATACTAGGCTTTAATAAAAGGTCACTCTAATTTACAGAAAATATTTTTGTACTTACAATAATGTAAATATGGACCAAGTTTTAAAATAGTGACTCCACCTTGCTTAACGCAGTCTTCACTTAGAATTCTAAAAAAATTGAAGACATCTGAGGAAAGAAATCAAAGCTATATTTTCAAATTATCGGTATAAACCAAACCGAGATAGCAATCAAAAATATAATAATTGTACTCACTAGAAGACAAAGAAATTCCTTTGTGCAGATGTCCAATAATGGGCAGTGAGCCTGGAAAAGCTGGTGGTAATGGATGCGCTTTCGAAGTCGAGTTCCACACTTGTTTTAACCAATGGCTATCTAAAATCAAAAGTGTTAAATTAGTCATTATCATATCAACCAATTGCCTTTCGCCGATGATCGTAGGCCTTTCCAACGAACGCCAATAATCTCGGTCATGGTCGCCCCTCATCCATCCTATCATCTTCTCCAAATTGTCACCGTGCACCAGGAGGTCCATCACTACGTTTTCCCAAACGTGGTCTCTCCTATAAATTTTGTCTGCTCCATCGACTATAAGACCGGCCCACTTGCACTTTTGCGTGCTGATTCTATGAGACGAATGACTTCGTTGAAAATATTCACCAGAGAAACTACGAGCATAGTCCTTCTCATTACACACAGAGCCACTTTGAGCTTAGGGCCCAGCCCTACAGTAAAGTGTTCGCGTGTGTGTTTCGCAAGTCATTGCAGGTAAAGACACACTGGTTAAAGACCGTGGTCTTAATAGAGGTATAATATATACTTGTCTATTTTCTGTACTAACCCGCACTTCTATACTAATATAATTAAAGGGAAATATGATTTTGTTTGTTTCTTAGTTTGTACCCAAAAGGCCCCAAAACTACTGAACCGATTTGAAAAGTTCTTATAATGTCCTGGTACGGGAAGTAATTCCATAAATGTATATACTTATAACAAATCTGTAGAGAGGTCAATTCTGTACATTGAATATATTTACAAAATAACTATTAGGGGGTGATTAGTGATCGATACTGATGCCAAAAATGCAATCAGTAAAATTTTTGTCTGTCTGTCTGTATGCGTCAAGCAGTTTTTGTTATGGAAACAAAAACTGCTTGACGGATTTCAACGAAACTTGGTACAATAAACCTTATTGACCGACAATAATTTTATTGACGACTTTAAATTGTTGTTATTTTTAACCGACTTCCCAAAAAGGAGGAGGTTCTCAATTCGGCCGGTATGTTTTTTTTTTTTTTTTTTTTCTATGTATGTACATCGATTACTCCGAGGTTTATAGACCGATTTGCGTGATTCTTTTTTTGTTCGACGCGAAATAGCTGCCAGATGGTCCCATAGTCATCAGGTCAGGATCTGATGATGGAAACCCTGAGAAATCGAGGGCAACCTTCGAAAGTTGTAGGGATACATAGTATAAAAACTTGACACTCAGGTGTATGCCTGAAAGTACTATTCAACAGTGAAGGTTTGGAGCTGACCTGATGATGGAGACCAGAGAGGGTCGAGGGAACTCGACAACTGAATATGTAAACTACCTCGTGTTTGGGCTTATATTATTTGTATTGACGAGACCTTTGCAACAGTGAAGGTTTCGAGCTGACCTGATGATGGAGACCAGAGAGGGTCGAGGGAACTCGACAACTGAATATGTAAACTACCTGGTGTTTGGACTTATATTATTTGTATTGACGAGACCTTTGCAACGGTGAAGGTTTGGAGCTGACCTGATGATGGAGACCAGAGAAGGTCGAGGGGACTCGACAACTGAATATGTAAAATACCTCGTATTTGGGCTTATATTCTTTGTATTGATGAGAACTTTCCACTTATATGGATAGTGACAACTATTCGTATCACTGAAAAGCAGTAAATAAAAAACTTTTTTACAAAAAAACTAAACCGACTTCCAAAAACACTAAAAAGCAAAAAAAAAAACTAATTTTAGGTGCATCGGCCTAGAAGTCGGTGGCAAAATTAACTTAGTAACATCCAGTAGACACCGACTTCTAGGCCGATGCACCTAAAATTAGTTTTTTTTTTTGCTTTTTAGTGTTTTTGGAAGTCGGTTTAGTTTTTTTGTAAAAAAGTTTTCTAAAATAGGTAAGTATTAGTTATTTTGGTATGGTTTAAATATTTGTTCAAATTACAAATTATTAATAGTTTACATTTTATTTCTATTTAGGTAAAGAAGTAGTAGGTAGGTTTAGATAATTGGACAGGCCGGTGTTTATTATTTCTTCCTGTCTTTGCACAAAGTCCGAATCTAACGCGGACGAAGTCGCTGGCAGAAGCTAGTACTTACTAATTGACAATTCACTGTTTTTTTGTTCACTGGAGCGAGCTTGCCAACCTTTCAATGAAAGCCAAACTAGGCACAACAAACACACAGACAAAATTGCAGTCAACATTGTACAAATACGACTATTTCCGATCTAAATGGAATTACGAAGGTTTCAACTATATATATCCTCAGGCAATTAGAAATAATGATTATAAATATTAATAATAGCAAACCAGACAATGTGAATAGAATGTAATTAAGGATCATAACGAAAGAGATTTGCATTAATTAACATCAGGCCTTTGATAATAATTATCTGTAACCTGCAGGTATGATTATCATGATTATTAACCAACTTAAGAAAAGAAGGTCCTAAATTTGACAGCATGCTATTTTGTGTTTCTCAATTTATCCAAGACGCCTGATCTAACTTGTGTTTTGATATGAAAGGGTATACTTGCTTTTTTAGAAACCCTGAGAAATCGAGCGTAACTCTCAAAAATAGGCATGATGACAGGGTTATGACGTAGTAATTCTAATTAGTCCGCACGTATTTTTTTATTTTAACATAACATTAAATATTTAATAAGATATAACGCAACAAAGATTGAGAGTAGTGACGCCAAGTCTGTATCTTTGTACTCAGAAATGACGTAACATAAAATTGAATCTTTACATATTATTATCTTCGTTGTTACTTGTTTAAGAGAGAAAATAAAAACAATATATATAATAATAGTAAATATCCTACTAATATTATAAATGTGAAAGTTTGTGAGAATGTATGGATGTATGTTTGTTATTCTTTCACGCAAAAACGGCTGGACGGATTTGGTTGAAATTTGGTATGTAGACAGGTGATACCCTAGATTAACACATAGGCTCCATTTTATCAACACACCACGCGGGAGAAGCCGCTGGCGGAAGCTAGTATATAATATAGTGTCCATTGTTTTAGGGTTATCTAAAAGACGGACAATTTTTTTTTTTGTCAATATGCCTATTGTAAGCACACTTTAAGTTAAACTTTAAATTAGTGTGTCAACATAACCAACATAGTCAACATAACCGAGAATGTTTGGAACTGACATGATGAACTGACTGACTTATACCTACCGAACCCATTTACATACCAAATAGGAAACAAAGTTTAACATTGACGATTAATTGTAAGTGCTTATTTTATAGAGCACCTTTATAACCTCGCCCTACGAGACCCTCTTAACACTAGTTAAAGCAAATTATAATCTTAATTTGCCTTCAGACCACTCGTAAAGGTTGTGAAAGCAACAGCTGCACCCAAGAAGCTTGGATTATGGATAACCAGGTCAGGAACTGCTGTCAAAATGTGTATTATTTCTGTTATTTAATCATTTGGTTTCGACTTGGATGGTTAGATTTTAGAACGAGAAGAAATTGATTTGATGAGTAGATACTTATTTGAAAGTAAACAATCTTGATAGAACTATTAACAAAAATCCTTATGATAAACATAAATAGACTGATGCTTAAAAATATAATGATTCAATTCAACATTGATGAAGTGCTTATCTTTAAGTGCCTACTTAAATTACGAGCATTAACCATTACTTGGAGTAAAATGAACGAGTATGGGAGTAGGTAGTGACGTGTTATTGGTGGGTAATGTCCGCTCCCGCTGAGGATGCCACGTAAGGGAATATCGAACTTTTACTGACCCTTGCTTCTAGATACCTGCATGTACAAGGGACTCGACAACTCTTTTTAATAATCCCTTAGCCCTGGCAGGCTTCGGCCCTAAGGTTCCCCGCTACGTTTGCTGACTCTCTTTGAGGAGCGCTTGGAACAACAACAACAGGACACGGGTACGTAAAATTATTTAATGGGGTTAGAATTGTACTTATCTATACTAATATTATAAAGCTGAAGAGTTTGTTTGTTTGTTTGAACGCGCTAATCTCAGGAACTACTGGTCCGATTTGAAAATTTCTTTCAGTGTTAGATAGCCCAATTATCGAGGAAGGCTATAGGCTGCTTTTTATCCCGGTACGGGAAGTAGTTTCCACGGGATGCGGGTGAAACCGCTGGCAGAAGCTAGTGTTTAATATTTACCACATCTTTCTACAACATAATGTTGTAGAAGTATAATTTTTTTTGTTGTTACACAGGTTAAACAGGTTTGAAAAAAAAAAACTGGTTATTTATTGAGGTAGGTTACGCAAGAGCCTCAGATAACACAAAATTAATTACCACAGAGCGTTTCAAAGTTGTTATTGAGGAAATATGGTCTGTGATCAAATAGGCCTTTACCGACGAAAGGCTCTACTTCATTGAGCAGTTTCTTGGCCTGACTGTTGAACACGTCTTAGAAGAACGTCTGTGAATCACCGGCAGGCTGAACGCTGGGTTCAGCAACTTGCGATGACGCGTCCATGTTTCTCCTGCAAAAAGAATACAAATTGCGAAAAAATATCTCTACAAATCGCATAGGTATGTAGTATTGTCCTGACTAACAGCCAGTTTCTTCATCAAAAGTAAAAGTCAAAGTAATGTCTAAAGTAAAAGTAACGGTCAAATTCGTTTTTTCAAGGCTAAAGTAACAGCAAAACTAATAGAAAAAAAAAAACGAATTTGACCGTTACTTTTACTTTAGACATTACTTTGACTTTTACTTTGGCTTTTACTTTTGATGAAGAAACTGGCCGTAAGAGTCTTACATAGATCCTGGCACATGGAAGCGATCACATCAGATGTATATATGGGAGCAAATTCAGTTGTAAGTGGCTGATTTGTGGAACTTCCATTTCATTATGTTAGTTCTCATTAAACATAATTATACGTATACATATCATTTTTTTAAGTTTATTAATATATCTCCCAAATTATTGGTATCCTTTCAAATTATACTCGTGAATCGATAAACATTCCAAGAAGACGATGATTATGATACTCAATAAACAATTCTTTATTGCATTCTACAATGTAGGCTTAAGTGGTAAACATTTTTTGGTAAGTATCAATAGTGAACCCTGTCGGGCACAACAAAAGATAATATAAATATATGTGGACATATGACATATTCTCGATAATTGACATATTATTGAAAATATGATCCGATCAATATGATATTTAAGTTAGACTTTTCTTTTTATGTGAATATAGATTTAGTTTATTTTAAAATAATTTAAGTTAAACAAAAATAAACCGCATAAAGTCCAAAAGGTCCAATCTAACGATTAAAGTTTTATTTTAACATACCCGCTGATGTTCCAATGCTGTTACCCTGCCAAACTTAAACAAAATCGAACACGTAATGCCTTCGCAGACAAGACTTCGCTGCCGTCAAGGCATCTTGAGGATCTGTTATCGCTAGAAAAATATAAGATAATACTTTAATTACTACATGGTCAAAAGGCGCAGATTTTTAGCCCAAATTAAATAAATTTCGAAAATTATTTTATTGTACTTACCATAATGTATTTCAGGTCCAAGTTTCAAAACAGTATCACCTCCTTGCCTTACACAATCTTCACTTAAAATCTTAAAGACATTGAAGAGGTCTGAAAGAGAAAAAATAATACTATAGTTCGTTGTAATTAGCAAAAGAAGAACTCTGTGAAAACAGAGAAAGAAAAACAAATAAACTGTCTTCTACATTACAGTAATTAGAATGGAGAATTTTGATGTTCCCAATAACAGTTAATGTCTTTTGACTTTGAACAGAGGTCTCCTTATTCCACGAATCTTATTTAATCCAATTTTTTATTATTATTATGCGTATGTGGAGTGTTAAGACGGGTATTAGCGTCATCTGTTAACGGCTTAACCGTGTTGGAAGATGCAGTGTCACTACAGGATTGCACACTACACAGGTAGGTATAATATGAAATTGATAGTTTCTATTGGCTGATCGTCACGGCAATATCTGAAAGACCACGATTCGTCGATCGATCAAACTACTACAATATTCCTTGTTGCAAGAAATTACTCACTAGAAGACCAGGTAAATCCTTTGTGCAGATGTCCAATGATAGGCAGCGCTCCCGGTAACGCAGGAGGTAGTGGGTGCACTTTTGTACTTGGCCACAAACGTTTCAACCAAAGACTCCCTAGAAACATTTAGTTTTGTTTTAGAACAAAAAATATTGGATAAAAGATATAATAAGTACCTATGCATTTTTAGGGTTCCGTACCCAATGGGTAAAACGGGACCCTATTGTTTTCGCTCCTCTGTCCGTCCGTTCGTCGGTCCGTCCGACTGTCACCAGGCTGTATCTCATGAACCGTGATAGTTAGAGAGTTCACAGATGATGTATTTTTGTTGCCGCTATAACAACAAATACTGAAAACTAGAATAAGATAAATATTTCGGGGGGCTCCCATACAACAAACGTGATTTTCTGCTCATTTTTGCTCGATATCCATAAACATATATAGAGGTAGAATATTAGTTTGGATGGTACGGAACCCTAAGTGCGCGAGTTCGACTCGCACTTGGCCGGTTTATATGCACAGTTTTTTTTTTATTTTTACTGTAAATATGTAAATATCTATGTAAATAAAGAAATTATACAGACCTACATGTTAATAGAATTCAAACTAAAAATAATATTAGACAATTAATTGTATATGTCGGAGACGGTCAATAGTACGGACACTAAACGTCACGCAAGCGCGCCCTCTGGTGGCGTTTCCGGTGAAACAACATTTTGGCGCGCTTGGCAGAGTCGTGGTGGTCAGCGTGGCGTCCGCGGAGCTCAGTCTTGATCGAGTCTTGGTCGAGGCTTCGTCGAGTCTTCGTGTTGTCGCGTTACTGCCCTACGTCACGTCTAGTGTACCTAGTGTTATTGCCTAGTGTTGTAGTACCGTTGTAGATCCATATTGTAAAGTCTTTTGAAATTAAAGTGTAAAGGTTCTTCTAACCTAACAGACAGACATGTGTTGCTGGGGAGTTTGTTCCGCCACTTCTTCTCCCCAAGCCAAAACACATAGGAAGTGGCGAAGGGCGGGCGTTTTGGGGGATGTCTTTTGTTCTGACTAATTTGAATAAACGTTTGAGTTTTGAGTTTGTTTGACTTTATAGTTTGTTTGAGTTATCTCTTTGGTTGATTACCCTAACTGATGTCGGACGATAGTGCCATCCTGATGTTCCCTCCGACATCAGAAGTGGGATGCAATCCAAATGCCCACATGTGTTAAGGATTGCTCTGCAACTGCCCACGTGTTCAAAAAAAAAAAAGTGAAAACGCTATGTCTGATACGATACTGCTATCGCATTGAATCGAACCAGGTAAGCACTAGGAAGAATCCTGGGTGGTTATTCGGTGGTATGGTTATTTGGGTGTGCCTGTCAGACGCCGGATAGAGGTTGTCTTGAAGGGCAAGTCGACTATCAGACTCCGGATAGAGGATGTCTTGAGTCGCAGATGTCAGACGCCGGATAGAGGTTGTCTTGAAATGGTGACTATCAGACTCCGGATAGAGGATGTCTTGAGTCGCAGATATCAGACGCCAGATAGAGGTTGTCTTGAAATGGTGACTATCAGACTCCGGATAGAGGATGTCTTGAGTCATTGGTATCAGACGCCGGAGGGAGGTTGTCTTGACGGAAATTGTTGAATTGAGCTTAGTTTTTGACTTTTGTTAGTAAGGTTTGCTATGTGAATTTTGCTAGAGTGTATTTGAATCATTTGGATTAAAAAAAAAATGGAACGTCGATAATTTCAAATGGAGGTTACCTATAGTAGGAGATTTATTAAGAATTTCAGCGAAGGTACAAGTATGGTAACCCCGGTTATGGTAATGGTATCGGTTTCCATTGTTACATGTCAAGCTAGTTATTGAAGGTATGCTAGAAAATTAACCGACTTTGTCTTTTTTTCATGTTTCAACAATGACGGTGATTATTGTGCAATCTGGCGACAAAATTATTGCGGAGCATTCCAGCTGCCTGCCAGGAGCCCAACGTGTCATCGTGAGGTCCGAGTGTTGGTGCTTGTGCATCTACGTGGCTTCACGTCCGCAAAAGCCTCGCTGTACTGAGCGCTATAGCGATGTGCGCATCGTCACGCACGTTGAGTGGAAACCCGGTGAGACCGATCCATTTTTGGTTTATTTTTGTGGTTATTTGTCATATGACATTTATAAACTTGAGAGGCAGTCTCAGTCTCGCTAATTAGTGTTGGTTATGAACTGCCTGGGTTCAAGGAGCATTCATTGCCACAAGCTTCCTTATAAAGCTGCTGTTAGGTTTGTTTTGATTCGAATGTGTCCAGGAGCTGACATAATGTTGACGTGACCTTCATGAATTGCATGGTTGGGAAAATCGTCAGTGAAATTAGATTTTTACCATGATGGCAATATTGTCATCATTGTTATGAAAATGTTGTGATAAAATTAACCAATTTCCGATTTCTTTTGCATGTGATAATCCCGTGAGCCTCTCCTGCTTCGATGCTGTGGTGTCCGCGAAGCGCGACGCCTGGCTTCTACTGCGCGGCCGGATTTTAGCATGAACATACACGAGGCGCTATGCACAGAGATGTTAAGAGACGCCTGAATGATAAACCTGGTGAGATCAATCCAATTTTATTGTAGCTTGTCATTGTACATTGTGCTGTTTGACTAACTTGTTGGCCTAGTGGTCGCAAGCGTGACTGCTATATACGAAGTCTTGGGTTCGATTCCCGGGTCGCGACGAAATCGCTTTGTGGGTTTGAGAAACTTTCACAAAGCAGCCCTTAGTCTGGAAGTTAGTGATCAATTCATTCGTGCATTGGAGAGCACGTAAATGTCGGTTCTGACGTTAACGCAGTGTCAGTGGCGGCAAGAAGCACTTTTAATGTGCAGGTGTTGGGGCACATTAGGCAGCATCGTTTGTGGTGCGGCACTACACCCCCATCTGCTGTCGTCAGCATAGCCTCTTGCATCTGCCGACTGGTGTACGTAGTCTGTTAGGGACTTCCATATAGGCCACGCTAATTGATAACTGACGGGAGTCGATCTACGGGTGGTATGAAATCGGGTGGATCAAGTTCTTTCCACCGTGTAACGCGACTACTCGTTGTTACTCGAGTTCACCTTTTTCTTGACATTCTCGCAGTTGGTGTTGTACGTCAGTGCCCTATCCAGGTTTACGCCCAGGGACCTTGGGCAGTTCATGTGCGCGATACGTACGCCTCTCCATGCGACATCTATCTCGTGGTTAGCCATGTGGTTGCGTAGTTGGGAGGCACAAGACGTGAGTTTTGGCAGGATTGGGTATTAGGGTGTTTTCCTTGTAGCAGCAGTCTCGTTCCTTCAGAGCCGCAGAGAGCCCGGTCTCAACCTCTTCAAACAATTTAGCCAGCATAGATATAGCTGAGGGTATTAGGTGGTTTCGGCTGATCGTTTGGTTATATTTGGTCTCAAACCATACAGCGCTTGATGGAGGCGTTATGTGTGTTGATTTGTGTGCTTGATGGAGGCACTGTGTAGAATCACGATATGTGTTAGGATGTTGATCTGTGATTAATGATGGTAGTAGGTTTTAATTAATGAAATCGTAGATGATGAAAGCTAGGTTTACAGGGTTGACATGTGTGTATGCTTGTGTGTTGCGCTTCAATCACAGGGTTGATTGACTGTTAAGTTGGAAGTCGCAGAGATGACTGCCGTTGAACACTTGTCACAGGGATGGCTGAAGTGTGTATCTTATGTTTGGTCACAGGGATGACCTGGTTTCTGTTTATCATTAAAACCTCGAATTAGAATATTTCAGTTTTTGATTGAATTGTGCATCAGACTATAGATTTTTGGCAAGGTGTTACGTTCACCACCGCTGTACCAATGATGGATACCGGGGTGACCTGGAAGAGACTCGTTGGCCTGTGTGACGGCATCGGGGTGACCAGGAAGAGACCCGTATACATCTGTGGTACAGTTGGTGTCATGTCACTGTAGTTGTGGTTGTGGTCCCTAGGAGGCCAGGATGGGCTGAGAGCTCGGCTAAGGGACACGACGGTTTTGTGAAGCCTATCGAATAGAAGGCGTTGATGTGAATGACAACCGTAGCTGTAATGATTTTGTAATTTACAAGTTCAGTCTGACTAGCAATTCGATCTTTCTTTGATTTCGTGCTTACGATTTAATGTATCTAGTTTCTTCATTTGAGTAGTGATTGCTATTCTTTAAATCTGTATCGTGTGTAGGTCTTACTATCTTACGTAACGAGAAGGTCAGTTGCTGACCCATATGTTGTCAATATTTGATCGGTTGCCTAAGCACTTTCTATTTGTGGCTTAACAGATATCATCATAGGTGAACCGAGCCTGGAGAACAGAACGAGATCTACTAGGCAAGCGGCGACCGAGATATGCTGCATTTCCCGTTTGCAGCGTCGTCTTTCCCCGGATTTGTCGTGGAGGCCGTGTGAGTTGCGGCAGGCCAGGACATCGCGTGTCATCGCATAAGGTGAAAGCCATCTATTATTAGACCTGATATATCTTGCCTCACCTAACAAACGTTGCATTGTAATTGTTGAGATTGATCAGACAAACTTGACGATAACTGAGTAGAAATTGTTTTAATCCTTTGAATTATTGAGCTGGTCCATAGTCGTGACTGATTTTGAGGAATAATTTGTGACTTGTATTCTGTCACTTTAACTGTTTTAGATTATTATCAATGCTTTCCTATTATTCTTTATTGTACACAAGATAAAATTTGATTCTAATTACAAATCAATTTAAAGGTCATTAACGTCAATAAAACGTTCAAGTGCGTACTTGTACATGTGTGCGCACATGATAGGTTGCAAAAAATGCCGGAACATCAAAGTATCACTGATGAAATTGAGATAGAACGAAGTAGTTATGATATTGAGTGTTTAAGTTTGCATGATGATCGGACCGATATTCCATGACATGTGACAGATCTTGGGGACTGGCTCGCAGGGCCAATGTCCCATGACACGTGACTAGTGTGACTGATGAATGACTGAATGAATGACAGGAACCGGCCCTCTGGGTCGATGTTCCACGACGTGTGTTGACTGTGACTGACTTTCGTGTGTGCTCGCTGGGACGCTGTAGCACGGCATGGAGTCATGTTAAGAGCTGGCCTATCTTGGTTGTAGGTTCTGGTGACTAACTATGTCGCTTAGCACAGTCCAGTGGGACTTGACTATTTGACTTGGCCGCGAGGCGGCGTGTGGTGCCATGAGAGTTGGCATTGTGACTTGGCCGCGTGGCGGCGTGGACAGAGTTTGACGACTGAGAACAAGAGACAGAGTTTGACGATGGGGTGACATGTGGTCCGGAGTATGATGACAAAGGACATGTGGTCCGAGTGTGATGACTTAGATTATTGTAAGGTTCATGAAATAAACGAAGTGTAGCCATGGTCACATGTAGAGCTTAAATGTTTTGTTTTAAATTTATCAGTTTAGAGTTTATTGTCTCTTGTAAGAGGCAGTGATCAGTTTTACTTTGAGTTTCCTAATTTTCATTCTGAATTATTGTAATGAAACGATTATTTTCTTTCTTTTCATTGACCATTTTCCAATAAAATGTAGAGTTTGTTTTGTTGCTTGTGAGAGTTTAGTACTCT
The DNA here is from genome assembly GCA_963856015.1 of Helicoverpa assulta. Lineage (NCBI taxonomy): Eukaryota > Metazoa > Arthropoda > Insecta > Lepidoptera > Noctuidae > Helicoverpa > Helicoverpa assulta. The sequence goes on from CAWLCW010000002.1 coordinate 10,428,882, forward strand.
GTTGCTCTGGGTATAGCTTTTAAGAACTAGTTGTCACCTAGATTGTTTGTTAAAGACCTAATTGAGGCCATTTGAAGTTTGTTTAATTTCCTTGAGAGAAGTGAGCATAAAACAAAGATCGAGAGTTACTGTTGTGGTCAGGAGTGGCCGAGGCTGTACTGTGCATACTGTGCTGTGTTTGTGTTGTTGCAGATTAAACCCACGAGGACGTGGGTCTACGCAGGATGGCCGTGTCGGAGACGGTCAATAGTACGGACACTAAACGTCACGCAAGCGCGCCCTCTGGTGGCGTTTCCGGTGAAACAACATTTTGGCGCGCTTGGCAGAGTCGTGGTGGTCAGCGTGGCGTCCGCGGAGCTCAGTCTTGATCGAGTCTTGGTCGAGGCTTCGTCGAGTCTTCGTGTTGTCGCGTTACTGCCCTACGTCACGTCTAGTGTACCTAGTGTTATTGCCTAGTGTTGTAGTACCGTTGTAGATCCATATTGTAAAGTCTTTTGAAATTAAAGTGTAAAGGTTCTTCTAACCTAACAGACAGACATGTGTTGCTGGGGAGTTTGTTCCGCCACTTCTTCTCCCCAAGCCAAAACACATAGGAAGTGGCGAAGGGCGGGCGTTTTGGGGGATGTCTTTTGTTCTGACTAATTTGAATAAACGTTTGAGTTTTGAGTTTGTTTGACTTTATAGTTTGTTTGAGTTATCTCTTTGGTTGATTACCCTAACTGATGTCGGACGATAGTGCCATCCTGATGTTCCCTCCGACATATACATGTTTATAGCTCCTCACATTTTTTTTGAAACAAAATGTTTACTAAGACACTGCTGAGCTTCGAACAACCGGTCGAAGCTCAGCAGTGTGATTCTATAAGACTTCACTCCAAACTTCAAAAAATAGTACAAACATAAACTTATATTATTTTAACTTTGTACATTAAATAGTCTTTGTTACAAATTAAATTTAACCCTAACCTTGACGTAACTGTACGTCGATTCTATAAAATTCAGACAACAACTCGCATTTCACTTCGCTATTCACTCTCACTTCGCATTCGGTTCAAAACGTTCTAAAAGTCATCTCATACTTACGTATTAGTAGTATACTTACGTACCGGCAGTTTTACTTCCTCTTGCCCTGTTTCCAATTTTATTTGGGTCGGCGCAATATTATGTCTTCCGCTTCCATCCTACCCTGTCACTCGTCGTACTGACACTCAGCTCTTGGTGTTTCCGAACAAATTTGCATGATTCTAGTATGTAAATACAGGGGAGAGTAAAGATAGCATAACATCATTTGGAAGAAAGGCTTGCAACTATATCAATGCAATGAGAACTATTGTATCCATCCTCATACACCTTAAATAAATCATAGCCACACTCAATCATCATCATACTCATTTATTAGAAGTTTTACATAAAATTCGTCATAACAATCATTAGTAATCTCAAAACATAGGTTAAACTGCTGTACAGTTTCTTCGTTCAATACTGATCTGGCACCCTGACACCGGTTTGAGCACGAAGTCCGCAGACAGCTGCAGCTGACTCATGTCAGCTCGCACTCGGTACCGTCGTATAAAGTGCGCTAGCATCACCTTCATAGCTGTCATCGCATATGTTTTACCTGTAAGACGTATGATACATTTATACAATAATGGCGTCCTACAAAATGTCGGCCACTGTGGCTGTTCTCATTTAATCTGAGATCAGCCGACTACATAATACATATTATAGTGCATAAGCATTTGCACAGACAACGGAACACTCCCTATTCCTTCACTCGAGTAGCCTGATGGGACGGCAATCCGACACGACCGGAGGGATCAGGCACAGGACATCGTGCTATCTGATGCACAGGCATATAAATCACCAACTTCCAGACTTCCACAAAAGGATTTCAGCCCCACCCGGGATCCGAACCCAAGACACCGTGCAACAGAAGAGGTATCGTCACAGACAGTTGAGATATTTGTTAAAAATCTGACAGAAAAGAAAGTTTACATACCTGTACAACCACGTTTTCCCAAGCCGAATCCAGCAAAGTCTTGTTTGCCGTTGAAATTATCATCCAGCCATCTTTCTGGCTTGAACTGATCCCCTTTAAAGTCTTTGGTGTGAATGTTCGGTACCAGAGGAAATATAGTACAGTAAGTGCCTCCACTCATCGTGTAGTTTTCTAGAATCAAAGTAAATACAATTTATTTTATCACTTATGATCCTGGATGAAGTGCAAAAAGAAAATATACTAGATTGCTCTGAAGCATCTTAAAATCTAGAGTTGAATCCTTACTTAGTTTCACGTCCTGATCTACACATCTTAGTATAACAGGTACAGTTGGGAACACTCGAACAGTCTCCATTATAACTGCGTTTGTGTAAACCAGTTTGTTTAAATCTTCCTTTCCTACATCTCTGTCAGGACCGAGTACTGCTACAAGCCTGTAATAATAATAATCTTCATGTTTATTGACAGAATTAATGACATCAGTTTTTCTATGTAAAATGTAACCTACATTATGTTGTGTGATCAGTCCAATAATGCCTTAAACAAAAACAGAGTCAAACCAATTGTTTGTAAATATGTATTCGTCTGCAAAGACGACTTTTTCAATTATTTTTCTTTGTGGTTCAAACTAAAGTATAAAACTAACTCCAGTGAATAGCTTTTGAGGAATAACACGTTGCATTTCTTCTGTAGCAATGAGGTAAATACACATAAGTCAGTGTTCTGTGGTATGTTTTAAAACTTACTCTTCATACAATTTATCTTGAACTTCAGGATGTGCCCCTAACAGCATTGTCATGAATGCCATCTGGTTGGATGTAGTTTCAAAACCAGCTGTAAGAAGTGCTTCAGTTTGTTCTTTAACTTCTTTTTCTGTTAAATCACCATTTGCTGACAGGTCTACCAGCAGATCTAAGACAGGTTTGTACTGTAAGCCTGAAAATTATTCCAAAATCTGGGTAACCAGTAAACCAAGTTGCAAAAAGTTGAATATGTTCATGTTCGTGACAGTAAATAAATCTTCTTCTAATCTTTCTTCTCTTCTTCTATCTTCTTTAATATATAAAAGAAAGTCGTGTTAGTTACTCCACTTATAACTCAAGAACGGCTGAACCGATTTAGCTGAAAATTGGCAGGGAGGTAGTTTAGAGCCAGGAGAAGGACATAGGATAAGTTTTTATTACAAAAAATAAAAATAAAAAATACAATTTATTCCGGACATACAGCGCCATCAAACCAAAAATCTGCCGGATGCCACTATTCCACGCGAACGAAGTTGCGGGCAAAAGCTAGTTTTGTATAAACTATAGGTATTTATAATAAAAATATTAGCATTGCTGAACGTAGGGTTGCCAGGTGTTAGGATAAAGCAAGACATACGTAGGATTTTTGATTGCTTGTCCGGCCAAAATAAGCGGCATCCGGCCTGTTAGGATTTAGGTAGGATTTTTCAATTTCGAAATTCGCGCGCGGATCGAGATCGAATCACGCCGAACGAGTATCGGCACGACGCGGGGCGCGCGCGGCGACCGGCGGCCGCGCGCTCGTCTAGCCGAGTTGACTATTTTATTAGCTTTAAATTGCAATCAGAAAATCCCGGATTTCCATTTTTTTTAAGTAACACCAAAATTTTTCAAAAATGTCAGGCGTCCGGATTTTTCGACCGAATGTTAGGACAAAAAAATAGTTTTACACTTTTTATACAAAAAAATGGACAAAAAAAAAACAAGATGTCCGGATTTTTTACCCAAATGTCAGGACAAACTCACAGGTCTGTCCGGCTTTTGCGTCTGAGGACCTGGCAACCCTAGCTGAACGTACCGCTAGTTTTTGATTCGACTGTGTTGGACAAAGCTTCATTTTCCCTTGCAAGTTTTTTCTTTTGTAGAACCTGTAATAAAACCACTTGTATCAAAATGTTATAAAATACTTCTTCGTTTAATCTATTATGAATCATTATTATCGAACTTACTGTTTCCGTCAATGAATGTAAATTCTTCACTAATTGATCTTCCTTCTTCTTTAGCCCAGACAGCTTGTAAATCAGGTCGATTTGCAGCCAAACCTTGAATAACTTGGCTACGATAAGATTTATTACTGCATATGCTGAATCCACATAGTTATCTAGCTGTTTTTGGCTGATCGTGTCTACCCCAAATGTGCCAGCTGCAAGAAGTAATTTTAAACCTACTATTGTACTTAATTCCATGCTAGACCTTTATTATATTGGTGTCTTTTATTATTTTGATCAGATGTTACTTATTTAGCAGCATAAAGATTTCGAGCAGTTTGAAGTGTTATTGACGTTGGTTGAGAGAAAGCATCTGATAATACATAATAATGTTGTCGGACTCCAAAAAATAATTACCACAAAGCGTTTCAAAGTTGCTTCTGAGAAAATAAGTGCTATGATCAAATGGCCCTTTGCCAACGAAAGGTTCCAATGTATTGAGCAGTTTCTTGACCTGACTGTTAAACAAGTCTATGAAACCGTGTATCACCGGCAGACTGAACGCTGGGTTCATCATCTTGCGATGTTGTTTCCATGTTTCTCCTGCAAGGAATTTAAATATTGTGTCTTACAAATTACATAGGTATTTTAAAAGATGAATTTGGGTGAACGGTATAAAGATACAATTAAGTATGTTTGTGCTGATGATAGCCTCATATGGACTTCTAGGATATTATGGACTGAAAAATATTATGCCGACGACGTAGCAGATGTAAGCAGCTTTTCTTAAGATGCAATTATTTAGCTTTGGAAGGTTTAACAGTTAAAGTTTCATTAAAATGTACACACCTGATGAAGTTGCTAAGTTATTACCCTGCCAAACTTTAGCGAATTCGAACACGTAATGTTTTCGAAGACATAATTTCGCTGCTGTCAGGGCGTCTTGTGGATCTGTTATTACTGTAAAAAAAAAACTTTTAAGTTAAACGGTTTTATCTTATGTGCACTGAAAACTAGAATCATCATCATTAATTTAAGAGCCCAGCTCTTGTCGGTGCAGCTCCTTCCATTTACACCTATCTAGCGCCAACTCCCGAACTTCCTTATACGTCACAATCTATTGCAAAATATAGAGAATAGGAGAGGAAAAATGATGGGACACCTTATACGTCACGACGATTTTATCAAAAACATCGTGGAAGGGAAGGTCGAAGGAAAGAGAGGAAGGGGTCGTCCAAGATATAGCTACAACAAGCAAATTAAAGAAAAAGTGAAGGTTGTGACGTATAAGGAAAACTAGAAAATAAAAAAAAAATAGTTACATACCTATCAACCTACGTAGTTGGTCCCGGTCATATTAGACTAAAATAAAAACGTGGGGCCCATTAACTATTGCTGTACTTAATACTTTCTTCTAGAGGTATAATAGGTGTGGATTGCATCGACTTACAATAATCGTGACTGGAGATTTCAGCCGTAGCAGATTCACCAGCGAACGCCGAGCTCATGATCTACCAAAGTATAAAGATATGCTTTGACATAGGTCCTACCTATGGCAAAGCATATCTTTATACTTTTCAGAGTGGCCCCACGTTTTTATTTATCATAGGTTGTGTTTTTTTGTTGCAAACCGTTGTGTTCCGTCGTAGGCCTTTTATGTACTAGGGCCACAGTAACTCTTCCGAACAATCCCGCAGCCCAGGCAGGCCTTGGCCCTGTTGGGCCCCGCTGGGGTTGCTGACAGTATCCTACTTGTGTAGCCCTTTCATTTGATACCTTATATAGAGGAGGTTGTGGAAAAATATGCAATCGGCCATTTTGTACTGGCGGCCATCTTGGATTTACAATGTTATTGATATTATTATAATGTATTGTCACCGGAATCAAAGGTGTATACCAAATTTCAGATCAATCTGACAACAACTAATTTTGACCCAAACAAACAAATAAACAAATAAATACCGTACGGTCCGAGCTAAATAAAACCGTTTAATAAGGGGTAAATATGTTAATTACATTAATAAAACTATATCGTCAAAAGCTGCTAATTTTAAAACAAACGAAAAGTAAATGGTTTTTGTACTCACCATAATGAATTTCAGGTCCAAGTTTCAAATAAGTAACACCTCCCTGCCTCACGCAGTCTTCACTTATAATCTTAAAGAAATTAAAGAGATCTGAAAAAGAAAATCAATAATTTAGATTGGTATAGGTAAATCCAGTTTAGAGTGAGCTAGTAATTAAAATAATAACTGTTTTATTTTAACCACTAATAAAAAAAGTGGTGATAAATCGATTAGCTCGTCGCACGATGATCAATAATATAATAAGTGTTGCCGTTCCACACGACGCGAATCATTGGGAGAATATTCGTGTCCAGGTATTTTTATGGTACCATAAAATCTTTGAAACTACTGAACAAGAAAAAAAACCGACCAAGTGCGAGTCGGACTCGCGGCGAAGGGTTCCGTACCAAAGCAAAAATGAGCAAAAAATCACGTTTGTTGTATGGGAGCCCCCCAAAATATTTATTTTATTCTAGTTTTTAGTATTTGTTGTTATAGCGGCAACAAAAATACATCATCTGTGAAAATTTCAGCTCTCTAACTATCACGGTTCATGAGATACAGCCTGGTGCAGACGGACGGACGGACGGACAGAGGAGCGAAAACAATAGGGTCCTGTTTTACCCTTTGGGTACGGAACCCTAAAAATCTGGACAGAAATCTTCTAAGCAAACAAGAGAAAGTGAAAATATAGAGGTACATATATAAAATTACTCACTAGAAGACCAGGTAAATCCTTTATGCAGATGTCCTATGATGGGCAGCGCTCCCGGTAACGCAGGAGGTAATGGATGCACTATTGTTTTTGGCCACAGACGTTTCAACCACAGGCTTCCTAGAAACCAATTTAGAACAAAACAATAAAAAAATGCGATGTAGATTGCACAACTGTTTATTGAAACTAAAAAAAAAATATGGATCAATTGAATAAATATTTGTAACCATTCGAATACTTTTTCACATCAAATTAATTGCTGAAGTAAGCTTATTGATTAATTAAGTTTAATTTATTAATGCATGGTTAATAATTTATTAATTAAGCTTAAAGATCTGACTGCAGAACATTGAAAAGCAGCCGTACGTCGCGAGCATAAATTGTAGTCTATTTTCTGTGTGCAAATGTAGATTCAGGCCGATGGGACAAACAACAGAACGTACTCACGAGTAACAGATACACCAGATTTAGATTCTTCACGTTCTCTCAAGTAATCAGCTCTCATAAAAAATATAAACAATAAACAAAGTGCACTAATTATTAGAATGAAGCTCAACATCTTGCGCCTGAGTATAAACTAATCTTCGAAAACATTGCGACGAGCGTTTATTTATAGGAATTCAAAACATATTACTTCAAAAAAATTAAATCAAAATTTGGACGCAGCTAAATAAAGATCAAAAACGTTTGTTTCTTGGTACAGTCAGCACCAAAAGTCGATGAACAGAATCAACATGACAAAACACCTGTTTACAATAAAATGCCATAAGTTATAGTCGCAACTAGGAAACAAAATAGCCTGTACACCAGAAATTTACAAAAGTCGTTAAACACGAGTATTTCAAAAGTATCTGTGCACTAGTATTCCTAAAGTCGCTGTACACCATCAATCCAAATGTCGCTGAACATCATTGTATCAAAAGTCACTAAACAGCAGTAAATACAAAATTAGGTTAACAAAGTATATTTTTAATGTTGCCGTGTGTTAATATACTTTTGACGCTTATGTTGTTCAGCTACTTTTGGGACAGTGCTTGCTTGACCTTAATAATGTATGTTAACACGTTAGTATCTATTTCAATACTTATTTACAAAGCAATTATATTTTATTGTCAGTAATCTTACTAATCTATAATATGAAATAACATAAACATAACTCTTATGATCTACGAAGCGATTATTGTGATGGTACTTGTAATTTACTTTGCGCGAATCTTACAAAACCTACCTTCATTTAATTTTTAATTTATTATTTCTATTCACATGACTTGTGATAATTTTAATCCAGCAAGATTGTCATAGTCTGAACTAATTGAAATGTTGTGTAAGTGCATAGTTGTTTATATATATTATTGAGATACATCAATCGATAAATATCACAATAATACCGTATAATGTGCATATTACGGAGCATAAACGTCACAGAAGTCTCCTATCTCGATTAGTTCTCCAGCCTCTCCAGGGCCACCAGAGCACATCCAACCCCAAAACCCAACAGATATTCTGCCACTTGCACGGTTATCGATTATATTACGTTCTGCATATCGAGCCAGAGAGACATACGACCATTTTCAGTAGAATGAAATGTTTTTTCATCCGAAAGCCAAGAAGTTATTTCTAAAAGCGTTATGTTAATGAAAAGAGTTATGTTTATGTTATTTCATATTATAGATTAGTATTACTGACAATAAAAAACACTGTAAAGCAAAAAAAAAAAAAAAACAATTTTTAGGTGCATCAGCCTAGAAGACAGTGTCTAATGGATGTAACTAAGTTTATTTCGCCACCGACTTCTAGGCCGATGCACCTAAGAATAGTTTTTTTTTTGCTTTACAGTGTTTTTGGGAGTCAGTTTTATTTTTTTGTAAAAAGTTTTTTATTTTTAGCTTTTCAGTGACAAGCATAGTTGTCACTATCCGCATAAGTGGAAAGTTCTCATCAATACGAACAATACAAGCCCAAACACGAGGTAGTTTACATATTCAGTTCTATAGTTCCCTCGACCTTCTTTGGTCTCCATCACCAGGTCAGCTCTAAACCTTTACCATTGCATAGTGTTATCAGACATAAGCTTTAGTGTCAAGTTTTTACCCTGCGTATTCCTACAATTTTCGAAAGTTGCCCTCGATTTCTCAGCGTTTCCATCATCAGATCCTGACCGTGTGATTATGGGACCACCTGAGAGGTAAACACTATCAAACAAAAAAAAAATTTGCAAATCGGTCCTGGCGTCTCCGAGTAATCGGTGAACACATAAAAATAAAAAAAAGATCCCAACGAATTGAGAACCTCCTCCTTTTTGGGAAGTCGGTTAAAAATATAATTGCTTTGTAAATAAGTATTGGAATAGATACTAACGTGTTAACATACATTATTAAGGTCAAGCAAGCACTGTCCCAAAAGTAGCTGAACAACATAAGCGTCAAAAGTATATTAACACACGGCAACATTAAAAATATACTTTGTTAACCTAATTTTGTATTTACTGCTGTTTAGTGACTTTTGATACAATGATGTTCAGCGACATTTGGATTGATGGTGTACAGCGACTTTAGGAATACTAGTGCACAGATACTTTTGAAATACTCGTGTTTAACGACTTTTGTAAATTTCTGGTGTACAGGCTATTTTGTTTCCTAGTTGCGACTATAACTTATGGCATTTTATTGTGAACAGGTGTTTTGTCATGTTGATTCTGTTCATCGACTTTTGGTGCTGACTGTACTTTGTTTTTATTTACTTGTTGTGTATGTTATTTGTACACAAAATATTATATTTGTTATTACACACAAAACAAAAAAAAACCGGCCTCGAGCACAGAGGATTCCGTACCATAATTTATAAAATGGCAAAAAAAATCACATTCTTTTGTGACGTGGGAACCCTTGTAAAATATTGGTTATATTCTAGTTTTCAGTATTTATGGTTACTCTGGCTACAGAAAATACATCGCCTGAAAATTGCAAATATCTAACTATTACGATTACATATACAGATTACGATTATTACGATCATTACGATTACAGATAAATACTGGTGGCAGATGGACGAACGGACAGACGGACAGAAAAGTGAAGTCTTAGTAATATGGTCCCGTTTTACCTTTTGGGAATGGAACCCTAAAAATGCATTTTCATTTACGTCAATGAGGTATAAAAAATAATTAATGCACAAACAACAATATGCCTACTACATTCAAACCTGTTAACGAAGGTCGAATTTATTTTTGTACCAATACAAACAACCAATAGCTCTATATTCGTAAGACAAGTATTTATATGTTTACATTAATTAAACATCTTAAATTCTGTAGACATAGGTACCTACTGACCACGACTACGGGCGCCAGGTGTCGAGAGGAGCCACCTCTGGCCACTGTAGGTGCGGGGCTGTGTGCGTCAAGGGTGTCAAAGATGGCTCCGTTTATAACGACAGGCCAGTGTCCTGTTGGTCCACGCGCTCCTCAAAGAAAGTCAGCAAACCCAGCGGGGAACTGTTATATCGAAATAACCCCTGCTTGACTTATAAAATTCAAACCCGAGACTTCGTGCTCAGCAGCACAGACAGCTAGACCAACGAGGCAGTTAGTAGGTAAGTTGTAAGAACATCGCCCGACGTATTCCAGATGGTCTCCTATTCCACGCAGTTAGCTCGCGTTCAAAGCACCCTTGAATATCAAACCTGACTGTGGCCTTTTTTTGGAGTGTCGTACTTTAATGACCCTGAAACCCATTATGTTCTGTCAGGAGCCCCTTGTGTGTAACAGGGGCCAGATTTTGCTAATGTATATTAACACGTTCGCGTGAGCAACGTCTTACAACTTCGTGTTGATATAATTATGAAAAGGCGCAACGTCGTACGACGGCCTCTAGATTGTCATATTTATTTTGACGGACCATGTCAGACCTATGTGGTGGCGACAACGTTTATAGACGTCGGACGTGAAATAACGTTGCGCCACATAGCACAGATTATAAGACTACGTATAACGGCGAGACGTCTTGAGACGTGGTTTAATTTTGTATGGGAAAAAGGTGCGCCTCAGTACCAACATTTAAAAATGAGATTGCTCACGCGAACGTGTTAAGACCCTGAGCAAATGACCTTGAGCCTCTGTGCCATACAAACTCGGCGCAAGAAATACGTAGCGAGAACGCTCATATTTTGGATTAAAATGCTTATAAAATAAAATGTTCGTGTTTTGAAAAAAAAATAAAACAACTTTTTTTTTTTTGGTATTTGTTTAAGACAATAATAGTCATGGTGGCCTAGTGGGCAAAAAACCAACCTCTCAAGTATGAGAGCGCGGGTTCGATTCCAGGTCAGGCAAGTACCAATGCAACTTTTCTAAGTTTGTATGTACTTTCTGAGCATCTCTTAGACACCAATGGCTGTGTTTCGGATGGCACGTTAAACTGTAGGTCCCAGCTGTCATTGAACATCCTTGGCAGTCGTTACGGGTAGTCAGAAGCCAGTAAGTCTGACACCAGTCTAACCAAGGGGTATCGGGTTGCCCGGGTAACTGGGTTGAGGAGGTCAGATAGGCAGTCGCTCCTTGTAAAGCACTGGTACTCAGCTGAATCCGGTTAGTCTGGAAGCCGACCCCAACATAGTTGGGAAAAAGGCTCGGAGGATGAGGATGATTTGTTTTAGACAATGAGAAGTTGACTTCAAAAAACAGTACAATAAACGGCTTCTGCTGCGTTTTGCTCGGGGACGCGCCTTAACAATGTACCTCTAATATCAATAGCAGTTTTAACCTTAGCCGGCATTCTGTTACTTATATAAGACCGATCGTATTTCAACGACAGTTCATTGGTCTGCCATTTGGTCTTTAGGGTAGTCTGCTCTACAATCATATTGCAATCGTAAATCATTTGCAGACAATATGATTCATTAGTGAATCACAGAAAAGGATAAAAACGTTTATTTAAAAGAAAAAATATGCCACATACGCTTCAATCTTAATGGATTGGATCACATTTTGATATCAATCGGATGTCGCTTAAGTAAAATTAACAGAATCGAGCCCCAGGGCCTGCGGTAACTATTTCGTTCAATCCCGCGCCTACGGTGGCCGGGAGTCGTCTCTCGACACCCGGCACCCGTGGTGTCTACGATGATTCAATCGGTACCTATATCTTTGTCTAGAGATTTTGAAATCTTTTAATGCATTTATATTAATTGCAATAAATTTTGGGTTAAGCATACCCGTAGGGTGGATACCACAAGTGCAGCGCGGTGCTTGCTCGAAAACAGTCGCGTTCTCACTGCACAATACAAATATTATATTCGAGTTTAGCGCGTCATTAGCGCTGCGTTCTAAGCCGCTCATTGCCAACGAAGTTTTGGCATTCATTAATCATGCCATCGATTATTTGGATAAGGTCAGCATCGAGCAGATCTGCAGATCAGCTTACATTCGCTTGGACAACTCGAGCAGATGCCATCCCGGCGAAGGTACGGTGGCGACAAGAGCCTACAGGACATCATCTCCCTGTTGAAAGATATAACGTGTCTTCAGCCCAGCCTGGAAGATATGAAGTCCAATATGGAAGCGTCACAGGTTACCATCAATGACCTGCGTGGCGTTGTTGGGCAACGCTCTTTCTATAAGTGGGTCACTGGATGTAATTAATGTGTATACTCGTCACGGGGCGCAAAATGCGTCCGTCATCAGTTTCGAGTCAGCAAATTCGAATGCGTCACTCGTCGCCGATGTTCCTGACGATGCACCCCGCCCCGCCGCCGCCGCCGCCGCTGCTGTGTCAACACCTGCGGCCGAGACTTGCGTGGGAACATCGACCCCCAAACGCACATATGCGGCAGTAGCCACCACCAACAAGTCCGCTGTAACGCAAACAAAGCGGGCATAAAAAAAGGAGGTAAACAAACCCGCGGCCTATCGCAGCCACAAACTGGTCCTAAGATGGACCCGTGCGACAAGGATGGATTCATAAAGTTAGAAAGGAGAAAACAAAATTCAATCTTGTTGAAATCAGTGCAGTACCGCACTTACTGGACCAAAAAAAAAAAGTCGTGGTGGCCTAGTGGGTAAAGAAGCAACCTCTCAAGTATGAGTGCGTGGGTCCGATTCCGGGCCCGGCAAGTACCAATGCAACTTTTCTAAGTTTGTATGTACTTTCTAAGTATATCTTGGAACCCAATGACTGTGTTTCGGATAGCACGTTAAACTGTAGGTACCGGCTGTCATTTAACATCCTTGGCAGTCGTTACGGGTAGTCAGAAGCCAGTAAGTCTGACACCAGTCTAACCAAGGGGTATTGGGTTGGCCGAGTAACTTAACGGGTTGAGGAGGTCAGATAAGCAGTCGCTCCTTGTAAAACACTGGTACATCTCTGGTTCTGGTCCGGTTAGACTGGAAGCCGACCCCAACATATTTGGGAAAAGGCTCGGGAGATGATGACCGCACTAATTAGACCCAGTATCCTGCTGCGTCCTGCAGTACCTGCGACGCAGTTGTTCGTGTCCCGTCTACATAACACCACGACGGTGGAGCAGTTCGTGGGGTATGTCCGGTCTAACTGGACCTTGAGGGTGGAGGAGTTGGAGTCGCGCCACAATTTCAAGTCATCTTCCTCAAGGAAGAGTTTTGGCCCAAGGGTGTCGTCTTTAGATCGGAGGTTGCGAGGAAGGCTACGCGACACCTCGCAGCGTAACACGACGCCGATTTTTATGTATTGATTTTTTTTTTCTATGGGCCTTAGATGCCTGATCTAAATAAATTAAATTAAACGGGACCCTATTTTCTAAGACTTCAATGTAAATATTTATACAGGGTGTTAGTGTGAACACCGTTATCCTTGAAACCAGAGGTTTGGTTTTACTTATAGAACGTAAATTAACTTAAATTAAGGCAAAACTTAAATTTTCACTCGTCAAGCTACAGTAGTAGGTATTTTTGCCTGTCCTAAGCCAGAAAAAGTATGAAGGGAAGTTACATCACACGTTATTTGTATGTGTTTTAAACGGAGTGCTGCAGGTCACCGCCCTTTGACTCGCGCGCATAGTATCCATAAATTTACGGACAGTGGCGGAAAGAAACTTATTAACAATTTTTAATGAAAGAAACGTACATTTATTTTTAAATTCAGATAAATAAAATTATAATCAAGTCAACTACCTATGGTTTCAAGGATAACGGTGTTCACACTAACACCCTGTATATGTATAGGCACTTCTATATTGTATCTCAAGATCCGTGATAATTGGACAGTTGAAATTTTTTGATGATATTTATATTTTTATAGCCATAATTACAACATATACTGAAAACTAGAATAAAATTAATATTTTAGGGGGCGCACACACTACAAAATAATGTGTTTTTTTTTGACATTTTACAGTTAATGATACGGATCTCTACCAACGCGGGTCCGATTCGTACTTGCCGGTAAACATTAAAAACAAAACACCCAGAAACAAAGGTTTTTGATCTTTAGCCTGGACGCACACATTCGGTTTCCTGGTCAGGAATTCAGATTCGGGATTCCGTCACACTAGCGCACACGTTCCGGTTTTTTTTAATTCGGAATTTACATAACTAGTACGAAAAGGAACTATGTTGAAAACACGACATTATGGACGATGGCGAGTTGATTGCTGTTGCACTTTTACTGGCGCTAAACAAGAAAAAGAGGAAGCGTCGTTACTGAATACACAAAGACTGACTGAAAGACAGTTCTATGTTAAAAGAGCTAAGAAAGACATATGCATGCACCTGATTGACCCGCGTTTAAAAATAAAAGCCGCGTTTATTTAGCACAACGATTGAGCATTGCCATCCAACGTGGCGATGCTGCCAGTCTTTTGGGTACATTACCGAGTGACAGCGATAAGGACCAATTTTTTGAGGCTGTTTATTACTTTTAAGCTGATTATATGTTTAAGATTATTTTTAGGTGTTTATTTATGTAAATATGCGAATATTTGCTAACTGTTAAATAAACAGGATTTCTTATCTTAAAAAAAAAATATTACATACAAAAATAAAAACAAATATAAAAAAGCAAGTGACAAGCGGACATGTCCATTCGGAACAGGGCTACCTTGATTTTGAATGAAAATTTCCGTATGTGTGCGGCGGCCGAACCAAATTGTACGAAAAAAGAGCATTTCGGTTTCCGAATCTGAATTCCTGATCAGGAAACCGAATCCGGAAACCGAATGTGTGCGTCCAGGCTTATTTAGCCGAGTTCAATTTTTTTTTTAGAAAAACATGTTTTGATTTCTTATAAATAAACCCTCGTTGCAATGTTGCCAAGTATCAGACTACACTCAGACGCAAGATGTTGAGTTTCATTTTAATTATTACTGCCCTTTGTTTATTACTCATATTTTTTATGAGAGCTAAGAACTCAAGAGAACGTGAAGAACTATCTAAAACTGGCTTTGATGCAAGTGAGTACTTTTTACCTTTACTGTACAAATTAATGGACTTGTCTTCCATAGTCATCATCATCATCCTGGTTCAAAGCTGATACTTCTATCTAAGACTTTTATGTCCCGGTTTCCTCGCGATGTTTTGCTGTCCTGTTAGTCTATTCTATAGATACTAATGTTATAAAGATTAGTTTGTATGTAGGGGGTAATCTTTGAAACCGCTGGTCAGATTCCCAAAATAATTTCACTTGTAGATAGCCGCAATGTTCCTAAGTACCATAGGCTATATTTTATCCCGGTATGGGCAGTAGTTCCCACGGGAAGCGGGAAAACGGCTGGTCTGTTATAATGTTATTTAAATGCGCAAGAACAAACAACTTTTCTTTCTTTCTTTCTTTCTAAATAATCTTGTTCGATTCAAAGCCAGCCGTTTAATTAGAAGTGTGTGATGATGTTCCTCTCTTCGCACAAAGTCCGAATCTAACGCGGTCGAAGTCGCTGGCAGAAGCTAGTTGTCTAATATTTTTTTAGCCGGAATGAATTTTAAGCAGTGCGCAAAAAAGAACTGGTAGTACAGAGTCAATAACCGAAATTATCTGCATCGTCACAAATATAGACACTAACTGTTCTTACGCGGGCTGAGCTGCGCTCGCGTCAGTAAACGAGTTTCGCGTTGCCGCCGCGCAGCCACCGTGCCTACTATGACTGTGATCATACAATCGGTTCAAAATAAACATCTTTCGCTATCATCATCCTCCGAGCCTTTTCCCCAACTATGCTGGGGTCGGCTTTTACTGACTTGATTCAGCTGAGTACCAGTGCTTTACAAGAAGCGACTTCCAATCTGACCTCCTCAACCCAGTTACCCGGGCAACCCGATACCCCTTGGTTAAACTGGTGTCAGACTTACTGGCTTCTGACTACCCGTAACGACTGTCAAGGATGTTCAATGACAACCGGGACCTACAATTTAACGTGCCATCCGAAACAGCCATTGGTGTCTAAGATATACTTAGAAAGTACATCTTTCGCTATCAATAACTATTTATTTGTACTAAAACACAACAAAATAAAAATATATGTATCTATAAAACTTATTTAACTATAAGTTGACTTTGCGAACTTAATAAAATTAATTCCTATAAGTATATATTTTTTTTGTTCTGAATCAAAACTATTTGTTTCTAGGGAGCCTTTGGTTGAAACGTCTGTGGCCAAATACGATAGTGCATCCATTACCTCCCGCGTTACCGGGCGTGCTGCCCATCATCGGACATCTGCACAAAGGACTAACTTGGTCTTCCAGTAAGTACTTTCCTGCAACAAGGAATATTGTAGCAGTTTGTCTCACATTCTCCGGTCCCTCGAGATCGACCGACGATTCCTGCTCTTTCAGATACATATAGCCAACAGAAACTGTCTATCTGATATATAATACATGTGTGGAGTGCAATTCAGTAGTAACCTATAATATGTATTTGATTTCTACTTCAGATCTCTTCAATTTCTTTAAGATTTTAACTGAAGATTGCGTTAGGCAAGGAGGTGTTACTGTTTTTAAACTCGGACCCGAAATACATTATGGTAGGTACAAAAAGAATATAGAAATTTACTTCATTTGGGCAAAAAATTTGCTCCTTCTGACCATGTAGTTATTTACGTATTATCTTCTTTTTAGGGTTCCGTACCTCAAAATGAAAAAAACGGAACCCTTATAGAATCACTTTGTTGTCCGTCTGTCTGTCTGTCTGTCTGTCAAGACCCTTTATCTCAAGAACGCGTGGACGTATCAAGCTGAAATTCACATGAAATACTCAGGTCTATTGTCCCTTTAAGCTGTGAAAATATCAAACTTCTAAGCCAAGCCAATCAAAAGATACAGCCGATTATGTCAATATTTTCAGCAAATTTTCGACACTCGCAAAGGAATCAAAACCTACAGGATACTTCCCGTAAACTCAGAATCTTGAAATTTGGCATGAAGCATTGTCATATAATGCAAATATAGGAAAAATTGCGAAAATCTCATTTTTTTAGTTATATAATATAAAAAAAATATTTTAATAAAATGAAACTTACTACCTTATTTCTCACGAACGAATAAAGGTATCAAATTGAAATTTATACCAAATACCTAGGTCTATTGTCCCTTTAGGCAGTGAAAAAATCAAACTTCTAAGTTAACGCGATCAAAAGATACAGCAGTTATACCGACACCTTAGACGAATTTCCGTCACACGCTAGGGAATCAAAACCAACAAGGTACTTCCCGTGAACTCAGAATCTTAAAATTCGGCAAGAAGCAACGTTATATAGTACAGATAAAGGAAAAATTGCGAAAATGATAAATTTGAAGTTACATAAAATATTAATATTATTTTTGCTTACATGACATAAAATATTTTTTTAATAATTATACACTTACTACCTACCCTTTTTCACATGAACGCGTAGAGATATTAAAGTTGAAATTCATATCAAACACTTCTTAAATCAAATTGCCTCTAAACTGTGAAAAATTCTAAATCATTCAAGGTCATTGGGCACCTTAGTATGGAAACCATACCCACGGCGGACACGAACGAAATATAGCACAGTATAATCATATAAGGCTCTGATTTACTATGGCATTAGTCGCATCAATGTGAACCATGGGAATCTAGAGAAAATCAGGTTTAAACATTCACCGTCTTAGCACAAAAACTTTTAAACGTCAGTTTAAGACTTGTCTAAAAAAATGTCAGATTATGACGTTGACTTATGGTTCATTTTGCAGCCACAATTTTTTAGACAAGTGTAAAACAGATGTTTAAGTTTTTGTAGTAAGGCCACAAATATTTTCCTCATTTCAATGGGGAATTTAAACGACCAAGTTTGACGGATTTGAGAAATCATTTCTTTGTAGTGAAAGAGTATACTCGCCGTTTATTTCCATTGTCATCAGGTCAGGATCTGATGATGGAAATCCTGAGAAATCGAGGGCAACTATCAGAAATTGTAGGCATGCATAGGGTTAAAACTTCATTCTCAGATGTATGTCTGATGATACTATCAAACAGTGAAGGTTTAGAGCTTACCTGATGATGGAGACGTGAGAAAGTCGAGAGAACTCCTCAACGGTATGTTTTAGTTACGTCATGTTTGGGCTTATATTATTCGTATTGACGAGTATTAAAAATAACAACTTTTTACAAAAAAAAAAAACTACTTCTAAAAACAACAAGAAAGTGTTTATATGCATCGGTCTAGATCTCGGTGCTTAAATGAATATAGATGCATCCTCTAGACACCGACTTCTAACACCGATGGCCGATGCACATAACATCTTTTTAATTTCTTTCTTGCTTTTGTTTTCTTGTTGCTTTTTTATACGTTTGAAGTTGGATTTGTTTTTAAAATGCTACAAAATAAAATAAAGCTGACTTTATAAAACAAAGAAAGGGACAGAATTACACTTTTGTCAAGGCTCTAGAAACGTAAAGCCAGCAGCCCCGAATCCTACTCTCTAGCAGTCGTTGTTACAATTCGACAGTTACAAGTCGTCAGGCAGTTTCGAAAAAAACCTGAAACTGGGGCTCGTTAGGTGATTAATCCCTCAAAAATAAAAGATCCCATTAGTAGTGAATTCTCATCACCTAAAATAAAATAAGCTCCAACACAAGGTTACGTTATAAATTGTAAAGTAGTTCCCATAACTATATCTGATCTTTGCTATCGATGGCAGTCAAACCTATCTATGTGGAAAATCTTCGCCAATACGAATAAAATAAGCTTAAGTACGTGGTAGTTGCAACATACCGTTCAGGAGTTCCCTCGACTCTCTGTAGTCTCCATAATCAAATCAGCTCCAAACCTTCACTGTTTACCAGTACCCTCAAAAATACACTCACATGTCTGGTTTTGACTCGATGCGTGCCTACAATATTCAAGAGTTGCCCTCGATTTCTCAGGGTTTCCAGATCCTCATCAGATCCTGGTCACCCGAATAGGCATCTTCCTTCTTTATGAAAAGTCTTTAACAATAAAAACAAGCATTGCAACCTGTACGATCCTCTGAAACTGCTTGTCTTTTATATTTTTCAAACGATCCTGGACATTCGTCTCCATGGAATTTTTATAAAATATTTATATTCAAAGAAACGTCATACCATTCTCCACGATTTAAAACTACTTTGATTCATATCCGCCACGTTTTACAAAGCGGGTCAGATATGCCTTAAAGACAT
This sequence comes from Helicoverpa assulta, assembly GCA_963856015.1. Taxonomy (NCBI): domain Eukaryota; kingdom Metazoa; phylum Arthropoda; class Insecta; order Lepidoptera; family Noctuidae; genus Helicoverpa; species Helicoverpa assulta. Next base: position 10,448,242 of record CAWLCW010000002.1, read on the forward strand.
AATTAGTTATTTTCAATCAGATTTCTGAATGATGACTATAAAATGTTGTATATAAATAACTTTAATAAAATAACTTTTACAAGGTACTGGCCTACTATTTTAGTTATATTATAAAATAAAAAATATTAACTATTTTGACTCTCACGAAATTACCATAACTATGATTGTTCTAAACTGAACGGTTAGCGCGAGACTCACTTTTTATCTATACAGGATTTGTACGGAACCCTCGGTGCGCGAGTCCGACTCGCACTTGGCCGTTTTTTTACAGCGATAACAGATCCTCAAGATGCCTTGACGGCAGCGAAGTCTTGTCTGCGAAGGCATTACGTGTTCGATTTTGTTAAAGTTTGGCAGGGTGATAGCATTGGGACATCGGCAGGTATAATAATGACTGTTTTCTATAAAACTTTAACAGCTAGAACCTCCTCATTGGACTATTGATCGATTTATAATTTGAAAGGATACCACATTAAGAAATCAAGTCTGTCACCAATTTAACCAAGGGGTATCGGGTTGCCCGGGTAACTGGGTTGAGGAGGTCAGATAGGCAGTCGCTTCTTGTAAAGCACTGGTACTCAGCTGAATCCGGTTAGACTGGAAGCCGACCCCAACATAGTTGGGAAAAAGGCTCGGAGGATGATGACCACATTAAGAAATAAGTAAAGCTGCAGAATGAAGTAGTAGCGTAGGACAAGCATATTGATATTACTACAACTGAATCGGTGAGTGCATGTGATAATGTAGGATCCATGTGAGATTGTTGGTCAGCATAGTACAAAATTACATACGAGTATTATATTTTTTGTTGCAATTAGTTACAGCCTTTATATCGTCTCACTGATGGGCACAGGCCTCCTCTCACACGAAGAAGGACTGAGCGTTAATCACCACGCTTGCTCAATTCGGATTGGTGATTTTAGGGAGATGTTTTCCTTCACCTTTTTATCAGCCATTGATGTCCAAGATATACTTAGAAAGTTCATTCAAACTTAGAAAAGTTGCATTGGTACTTGCTTGACCTGGAATCGAACCAACACACACATACATGAGAGGTTGGTGCTTTACACGACTTTGTGTATGCCAGTTCGAATTATGTATTTAAAAATAATTTATAAGAAGAAGATTTGTAATACTTTTACAGGAGAAACATGGGCATATCACCGCAAGTTGCTGAACCCAGCGTTCAGCCTGCCGGTGATCCACGGCTTCTTAGACGTGTTTAACAGTCAGGCCAAGAAACTGCTCAATGAATTAGAGCCTTTCGTTGGCAAAGGGTTATTTGATCACAGCTCACATTTCCTCAGAAACAACTTTGAAACGCTCTGTGGTAATTAATCTTTGTGATATCTGATGCTTTTGCGTAACCTACCTCAATAAATAACCATTTTTTTAACCTATTTAACAACAATCAAATGTATATCACTACATCTTTATGTTGAACAAAGATGTGGTACATATTTAACATTATTTTTTTCAGCTACTACATTCGGAATTGATGCCATCAGAGAAAAACAGCACGAACTATATCTGCAGTCAGCATATAAAATAATAAATATATTCAAGGACAAGTTATTTAAATTTTGGCTACAAATCGACTTAATTTACAAGCTAACTGGGTATAAGAAAGAGGAAGATCAATTAGTGAAGAATTTACATTCATTGACGAAAGCAGTAAGTTAGATGATAAAGACGTACTTAAGATGCATTGCAGATAAAATGATGAAATAGAAACATAATTATTTAACACAAGTGGTATTTTACAGGTTCTGGAAAAAAAAAGAATTGCCAAAGAAAATGAAGTTTTGCCCGATACTAAAACAAATACTAGCGGTATGTACATCGCTGTCGTATAACATAATTATTTAATCAAACTTATAGTCGGCCGATAGTTTGATCGCATCTGAAGATTACAACGGTACGGGTAGGATACAATGATCGGGAACCCAGTTGATTCAAAATTGGATAGGATTTATGATTATTTTCAAAATAAACTGTCAACCAACTATCGGCCGATGGTTAATTCATATGGAGGCTCTAAGATATCTGGAGGCTATCACGCAATTGAAATTGAAAACAAAACCAATTTCACATTTATCTTTTTTTTTCAGGTTTAAAATACAAAGCTTTCTTAGATCTGTTGATAGACTTATCAGCAGATGGTGTTTTTACTGAAAAACAAATAAGGGAACAAACTGAAATAATTCTCACAACTGGTTTTGAAACTACATCCACACAGTTGACATTCACCATGTTACTACTCGGAGCACATCCTGATGTACAAGAGAAACTATATCAAGAGTAAGTTATTATTTTCTATAGATTTTTTAATTATTTTGTTAGCTTAATTTTAGTTTTATTTTGCTGTGCCCTACAGGGTCCACAATTGTTCTTGACACCTACTTTATGGAATGCAAATAAATAATATGAATACCGTAAGTTTTAGACGATATTATAATTGCTGATTCACTAAAAGTTAAATAAGTCCTTTTTGGAAATAAAAAGTATGTTCAAACTACTTTAGTGTTTCTTTATTTAAAGCATTATTGACCTGATCACTTTACGTAGATAAATTATACGGAGCAGCCTAATTTTATTAACTACATTGATATAATGAACACTTCAATCTCTGCAGGCTACTAGAAGTACTGGGTCCAGAAAGAGACGTAGGAAAGTATGATTTGAACAAATTAATTTACACAAACGCAGTTGTCATGGAGTCTCTCAGAGTATTTCCAATCATACCCTTTGTGCTAAGATGCATAGATCAGGATGTGAAACTAAGTAAGGACTTATATTACGTATTTTGAGTTCACATTAGTCCGCTAGTGATGAAATAAATTAAAATACTTACTGTGATTTCAGAAAACTACACGATGAATGCCGGCAGCTACTGCATAATATTTCCACTGATACCGAACGTATCAGCAAAAGACAAGAAAGGGGATCAGTTCAGGCCAGAAAGATGGCTGGACGATGATTCGTGTAGCCAAGACTTTGCTGCATTCGGCTTGGGAAAACGCAGTTGTATAGGTATGTAGATCGGCGTAGTGCAGGTTGGTGATTTTTATGCTACCAAATGTGATGCCTTCCTCCCAATTCTCGCAGGTATGTCTCATGATGTATTCTCCATATATGTTAAACAAGATAGGCGATAAAATACATCCCTGGCGCACGCCTCGGCGAAATTTAAAAGGCTTTGAGGCTGTCTTATCGACTCTTACTATTCCTCGGCTTGAGTTATACAGGATGCAAAGTAGGGCGATAAGATTCGGTACTCCAAGTTCGTTTAGGACTTTCCACAAATAATCCCAGTTGACACAGTCGAAAAAAGCTTTGCTGTAATCGACGAAGCACATTATTACAGGCGTATCAAACTCGTATACCTTCTCAACGGGCTACCTTACATTGAAAATTTGCTCTCCTTACCTTCCTTGAAGTATTACCCTTGCCCTTCACGAAACCCGCTTGCTCCTGCGGATACGATTGTTCATAATATGAAGCAAAATTTTACTGGCATGTGAGATGAGGGATAAGGTTCGATATTGCCGCAGTTCTTAGTTGACCCTTCCTTGTGCAGCGGAAGAGTTACGGATTCCAACCAATCCTGCGGCCAGTCACCGTTATGGCAGATGTGTAAGCAAATCTTGTGAAGTGTCTCTATACGCAAATCACTCTATACCCATAGCCTTAAGAACTGCAGTGATTTGGTCGGTTCCTGGTACTTTTTTGTTCTTTAGTGATTGAAGTGCAACGGATATTTCGGAGCGGATGATCATGGGTTAGAGTTCTAGTTCTTTCCAGTTCAGGACGACTCTGGGCGTTGAATGGTGATCTGAGTACAGCTGCTCACAGTAGACACGCCTCGGCAATGCGGTCAAGCTCGTGTAGTACAGTGCCATCGACATCTTCAATGACCCACGATTTATCCTTGATCTGTTTAGTAAGGACTAACTTTCTTAAAGAAGTCTGTAGTTTGTAACTTGCTAGAAAATCTCTCTATGTCGCTGCAAATGCCCTGGATGAAGTTGTTTCTGTCACGGATTACACGAATGCTAGATGCAAGCTAGTACCTTCGATACTTTTACGCACACGCGGGTGACGTAGCGGGCAATAGCTAGTTAATAATAAAAATATAGAAATATGAAGCAACATCCATACCGATGGAAATAAAAACGATGTCCAAAAGTATAAAAAACAGCGTGAAAGAGGAATATTTTTGTTAATGGAATGAATATGTGTACCGAAAAAAGCTCAAATTCTCATGAAGTTGGATGTAACACTATGCAAAGCAGGTACCAGAATCGGAGCTATAATATAACCACTATTTTGAGGATCTAAATAGAATTTTATTTTACAGGTAAAACATATGCGATGATAGCTATGAAGGTGATGTTGGCGCACTTCATACGGCGGTACCGAGTGCGAGCTGACATGAGTCAGCTGCAGCTGTCTGCGGACTTCGTGCTCAAACCTGTGTCGGGACACGAGATCAGCATTGAACGAAGACATTCTTCTTCAGCTCTTTAAGGAATGGAGAGGGTGGATCTGGTGATAGCTTCACCTAGAATATTCATTGATGACTTTGTGGTTATGATACAATTTTTCTAATTTTATTACGGAACGTGTCTGAGTTTTTATTTATTATCCGACTTCCCAAAAAGAAGAAGGTTCTCACTTTGAATGTTTGTATTTTTTTATTAAATTATATTGATATTAGCTGCGACCAAATAAATTAAATGTCCATCCAGATGGTTATCAATGTATTTATTTTCAAACTTTCCTAGCCGGATTGTATACTCAAATAAGTACAACTAACCCCATTAAATAATTTTACGTACCCGTGTCCTGTTGTTCCACGCGCTCCTCAAAGAGAGTCAGCAAACCTAGCGGGGAACCTTAAGGCCGAAGCTTGCTAAGGATTATAAAAAGAGTTGTCGAGTCCCTTGTACATGCAGGTATCTAGAAGGAAGGGTCAGTAAAAGTCCGATACTCCCTTACGTGGCATCCTCAGCGGGAGCGGACATTATCCACCAATAATAAGTCAGCGTGGAACACGTGACTACCTACTCCCTTACTCGTTCATTTTACCCCAGTGATGGTTAATGCTCGTGACTTTTTGCTATTTTCTATTTAAGTAGGCACTTAACTAAAGATAAGCACTTCTTCAATCTTCATACTTCATGAATTGAACCATTATTTTAAGCGTCAGTCTATTTATGTTAATAAGGAATTTTGTTAATAGTTCTATCAAAATTGTTTACTTTCAAATAACTGTCTACTCTTTCTGTCTCAACTCAATTTCTCCTCGTTCTAAAATCTAACCATCCAAGTCGAAACCAAATGATTACATAAATAAAAGAAATAATAAACATTTTGACAACAGTTCCTGACCTCGTTATCCATAATCCAAGCTTCTTGGGTGCAGTTGTTGCTTTCACAACCTCTATACGAATAGACAGAAGGCAAATTAAGATTATAATCTGCTTTAACCAGTTTTAACAGGGTCTCGTAAGGGCGAGGTTATGAAGGTGCTCTATAATATAAGCACTTACAATGTATGATCAATTTTAAACTTTGTTTCCTATTTAATATGCAAAAGGGTTCGGTAGATATAAGTCAGTCAATTCATCATGTCAGTTCCAAACATTCACAGTTATTACACTCTTGCATACACTTGAATTTCAAGTTTAACCCAAAGAATGCTTACAATTTTCGAGAGTTACGCTCTATTTCTCAGTTTCCAACCTCAGATCCTGACATTGGGAGCTAAAAAGTAGGTATACTTGCTTTCATATAAAAAAAAAAATAAAAAATACTATAGGCGTCTTCGATAAATTGAGTAAAAAAAAAATATAACATAGTGTCAAATTTAAGGACTTCCTTTTTTGAAGTTGGTTAAAAATTTGATAGTCGTACCTGCAGGTTACAGAAAATTATTAATAGCTTGATGTTAATTTATGCAAATCTCTTTCGTTATGATACTTAATTACATTCTATTTACATTGTCTGTTTTGCTATTCTTATTCTTTATAAACATTATTTCTTAATTGCCTGAAGGGTATACATATATCGTTGAAACCTTTATGATTCTGCTTAGATCGGAAATTGTCGTATTTGTACAATGTTGACTGCAATTTTGTCTGTGTGTGTGTTGTGCCTAGTTTGGCTTACATTGAAAGGTTGGCAAGCTCGCTCCAGTGAACAAAAAGACAGCGAACTGTCTATTGGTAAGTATTTATGGAACTACTTGCCGTACGGGGATGTTATAAGAATTTTTCAAATCGGTTCAGTAATTTCAGTGCCTTTTGGGTACAAACTAAGAATCAAATAAAAAACAACTTCCTCTAAAAAGGTTTTGGGGGCACTCGGGAAGCTGCGCGAAATATTCATATCGTCAATTCCACAATCCTTTAAAAAAAAGTTCTTTAACCAATATACCTTACCCGTAATGACGGATGGCGAAACATTACTGTAGAGTTAAGCTCAAAGTTGATCAACGTGTTATTAGAAGGTCTGTGCTGGTAGTTTCTCTGGTGTATAAAATTCGCAACGAAGTCATTCGTCGGAGAACCGATTTTGCTCGTAGAATTAGCACGCAAAAGTGAAGTGGGCCGGTAAGAGTGGGTGTCTACAGACGTACGGACAGTCGATAGAGCAGACAAGTATTACAGTGGAGACCGCGTTTGGGTAAACGTCCTGCTGAACGGTGGACCGATGATTAGAAAAAGGTAACAGGTAGTGGATGCGGGCTGCCCATGACCCGAATAAATGGCGTTCGTTGGGAAGGCCTACAATCAGCAGTGAACGGCAATTGGTTGATGACTAATTAAACATTATTGATTCTAGTAAGCCTTTGGCTGAGACGAGTGTGGAACTCAACTTCGAACGCGCATCCATTACCACCAGCTTTTCCAGGCTTACTGCCTATTATTGGACACCTGCATAAAGGAATTGCTTTCTCTTCTAGTGAGTACATTTATTATATTTTGATTGCTTTCTCGGTATAAGCAAGGTAATTTGAAAATATAGCTTTGATTTTTTTCCCTCAGATCTCTTCAATTTTTTTAAAATTTTAAGTGAAGACTGCGTTAAGCAAGGTGGAGTCACTATTTTAAAACTTGGTCCAGATTTACATTATTGTAAGTACAAAAATATTTTCTGAAATGTATAGTCCCCTTTTCCTATAGCCTAGTATGAAAACTAGAAACCGTTTAGTAGCCTTTTTTCCTAGAAAGATACAAAAAAACTTTTCTAGTTACAAAATACATCTCAACCATATTTAAATCATTTTATTTATACCTATTTTTTCAGTGATAACTGATCCGCAAGATGCCTCGACGGCAGCAAAATCATGTCTCCGTAGGCATTATGCGATAGAATTAACTAAAGTTTGGCAGGGTAACAGCATAATAACATCATCAGGTGTGTTAAAGATAGCTTGCATTTCATTTCATTACAATTTACTAAATTGCAAACTGAAAACTTTTTACGCATTGAAGTCCATTTTCGGCTGGCAGTCAGCAGAAAATTGTATAATCATATCATTTTGCCGTTCTTTCAGATTCAACTTTTAAAATAATCTATAAGAAACCATCTGTACTTCTTTTACAGGAGAAACATGGGCACGTCATCGCAAGTTGCTGAACCCAGCGTTCAGTCTGCCGGTGATCCACAGCTTCTTAGACGTGTTCAACAGTCAGGCCAAGAAACTCATCAATGAATTAGAGCCTTTCGTTGGCAATGGGCCATTTAATCACAGCCCATATTTCGTCACAAACAATTTTGAAACGCTTTGTGGTAATTATTTCTGGGAGGGTTATCCGACGCTCTTCCATTTTGTCTCAGTCAGAAATTGTTTGTGTTCGATAGCAGAATACTGTAAAAAATTAAGGAAAAGATCATGTAGATGACACAGTGTAAGTCTTGTAATACTCTTTTCAGCTGGCACATTTGGGATAGAAAATGCGATGAGTAAAAAACTACTAGCTAAATATATATCGTCAGGGTACGCGCTAATAGAACTCATTAAAACCAAAGTACTCAAGGTTTGGCTGCAAATCGACTTAATTTACAAACTTGTTGGGCTAAAGAAGAAGGAAGATCAATTAGTGGAAAATTTACATTCATTGACGAAAACAGTAAGTTCAAGAATGAAGTAAGTTGAAGATGAGATTCACCACAGATAACACGAAGAATTATTTCATTAGCTTTTTACACAAATGGTTCATTACAGGTTCTACAAAACAAAAAACTTGAAGCTTTGTCCAACACTGTCAAATCACCAACTACTGGTATGTATAACGCTGCCAATAAAAGTGACATAATGTTAATGTTATTTTTTGTACTTTAAGTCACAATAGCAAAAGATTCATCGTATTTTTGTATAAAAAGACACGACAAAAACGAGAAAAAGACAAAATTAAATACGTGGATGACATAATTTTGTTACATATTGCAGGTTTGCGATACAAGGGTTTCTTAGATCTGCTGATGGACCTATCAGCAGAAGGTGCTTTCACAGAAATAGAAGTCAGAGATCAAACTGAAGCAATTCTTACAACCGGTTTTGAAACCACATCCACACAGTTAACATTCACTATGTTACTGCTAGGCACACATCCTAAAATTCAAGACAAATTGTATAATGAGTAAGTTTTTGACGTTTAATTCTTATCAAAGGCCTAACTCCCTAGGGCACGCCACCAAAGTGGCGGTAAGTTCCCTCTTTGAGGAGTGGCTCGGGAGGAGTCATGGCGCCCTCACGTACCGCATGACGCAGGTCCTCACCGGACACGGCTGTTTCGGGAGGTACCTGCATCGAATCGGTCGTGAGGAGGCGCCCGGGTGTCACCACTGTGCGGATGGCCCCGAAGACACGTTGGGCCACACAGTCCAGGTGTGCCCTGCGTGGGAAGGGCACCGCCGGGTTCTCGTCGAGGCTTTAGGCGGCGGCGACCTCTCGCTAATGACTACTAATACTGGTAATGAAAATGATGACTATTTTTGTTACAGATTCGAAACAGTACTCGGTCCAGACAGAGATGTAGGAAAGGATGATTTGAACAAACTGGTTTACACAAACGCAGTTATAATGGAGTCTGTCCGAGTGTTCCCAACTGCTCCTTACATCCTAAGATGCGTAGAACAGGATGTGAAACTAAGTAAGAGTTGGTCTTTAATAAAACTACTTTCTGTCTGTACATGCCCTTTCTTTTGTATGCCAATTTCATACCCTTTCTTTCATGTTTAAAAAGATGTACCTTTTTATATTGTTTTCAGAAAACTACACGATGAGAGCAGGCAGTAATTGTATCATATTTCCACTGATTCCTAATATTGCCACCAAAGATTCAAAAGGGGATCAGTTCAGACCAGAAAGATGGCTGGATGATGCTTTCAACGGCAACCAAGACTTTGCTGGATTCGGCTTGGGAAAACGTGGTTGTTTAGGTATTATAACACCTACATTACTAAGTAACAAGGTTTTAGACCCAAAATGCTCGTTTTTGAGATATGAAATTATTTGATGACCAGTGTGTACATTTTTTGCTGACTAAAACCTATTGATCCTTCTGAGACCTTTTATGTACCAAAGCTGTACCAAAGACTAAAAATGCCCAACTTTATGATTTGGTCAAAAAATCTAAAATGTCATGCTTTACAGGTAAAACATATGCGATGATAGCTATGAAGGTGATGTTGGCGCACTTCATACGGCGATACCGAGTGCGAGCTGATATGAGTCAGCTGCAGCTGTCTGTGGACTTCGTGCTCAAACCTGTGTCAGGACACGAGATCAGTATTGAACGAAGATATTCAACAGGTCTTTGAGGAATGAATTTATCACCAAATTCACCTTAGATCTGGTGATAGCTTCACCTGGAATATACATGTATAGATGATTTTGTTTGTGATAATTATCCCAATTTTTTATTTGGGATCAATGCAGCTTGTTTTCTTCTTCCATTCTCTTCTGTGTGTATCTGTATCACTGGTACCTACAATTTATTAACCGACTTTCCAAAAAAGGATAAAGATAAAGATATATTTATTTTGCAAATATAAGAAAGGAAGAGGTTTTCAATTTGGATATTGTGTTTTCTTTTATTATTGGAAAATAGTAATATTAGCTTCTTGGACACCGATGACGGTGTTTCGGATGGCACTTTAAACTGTAGGTCCTAACTGTCATTGACCATCTTTGGCAGTCGTTACGGGTAGTCAAAAGCCAGTAAGTCTGAAAACCAGTCTTAGGAAGGGATATTGGGTTGCCTGCGTAACTGGGTTGAGGAGGTCAGACAGGCAGTCGCTCCTTTTAAAACACTGGTACTCAGCTGGATTCGATTAGATTGGAAGCCAACTAAAACTTAGTTGGGAAAAGGCTCGGGAGATGATAATGATGAAGATATATTGAAATTGGCTAGGACTCAATAAATTAATATTTATCCAGATGATTATCTAATATTTTTTCTAAACCTAAGAGACTATAACCTAAGAGACTAAAAGATCGGACCGGCTCGAAAAGCCGGTTTTATTATAGTCAAATAAGAACATTTCTAATATTGATATTTTTTTATACACTCATTTTTACCCACGACGGAACGGAGCAGGTATATGCGTTTAGGGTGAGAGATATGCGTTTGTGTGTTTGTGTGTGCGTTTGTGCAAAGTAATGTTCCCACATATCTTCTAAACTAATGATCTGATTTTGATGCGGTTTTCAATAAAGGGTTTGTGTTCGATGAGTTCATGTTCTTAGATAGTTGTCATGGCTGTAACTCACTAGGGGGCGCCACAATATTAGTTAAAACAGCAAAGTAATGTTCCCACCTACCTTCTAAGCTAATGATCCGATTTTGATGCGGTTTTCAATGACGTTTTTGTGTTCAATGAGTTCATGTTCTTAGATAGGTGTCATGGCTGTAACTCACTAGGGGGCGCCACAATATTAGTGCAAAAGAGCAAAGTAATGTTCCCACCTACCTTCTAAACTAATGATCCGATTTTGATGCGGTTTTCAATAACGGTTTTGTGTTCGATGAGTTCATGTTCTTAGATAGGTGTCATGGCTATTAATCACTAGGGGGCGCCACAATATTAGTGCCAAACAATGTTACAATATAATCAAAACGTCCGATTACAATTCTGTTTTCATCAGCAATGTGTACGTGCTTAATGCATGTTCCCAAATAATAAAAATTACGCCTGTAACTCACTAGAGGGCGCTACAATATCGGTGCAAAATAATATTGCAATAACATATTATATAGACTATAATTCGTATATGTTCTCTAAAAAGTCTGAAATAAAATTAAGCAAAATTAAAAATTTTGAAAAAACCCCCGACGGTAAAAATCTTATTGAAAAATAATAAAATAACTCAAAACCCCCGACTTAACCCAATTATATAGGAATAACCGTCGGGGGCTGCCTTTTCTATATGAAATTTCAATAATTAATTCAGTGTATTTTATGTCATCGTTAAACATCTACAATTCTTCAATAATTGTATTCACGACACTAGAATCCTTTAGCTGGTTTAATGGCAGCTCCCGACGGATATTCCTATATAATTGGGTTAAGTCGGGGGTTTTGAGTTATTTTATTATTTTTCAATAAGATTTTTACCGTCGGGGGTTTTTTATAAAAAAATTTACACGTAGAAATATGTAGGCCTATTTAGGTACTGGTATTGGTATTGGTCAGTTCATTTGAATACTAGTATCTCCTCATACATTATTAATTATTTTAAAAAGCTAATAAACATTTATCAAATGTTTGTAATTACATTAGCCATGTTTAGGAAAGGTGATTCATAATGATACGTCTTGTAGCTATAGGACCATCTATTTTACTCAATATGCTCCCTAACCTACAGTAACTTGTGCCTCATCTCACCTGTTCCTTTATATTTCAAAAAATAGGTTGCTAAATGAATTTTAATTAGTAATTTTTTTAGATAACTGTAAATTTTTGACTTACTATGAAACCTTTAGTGTGATTCATTGATTTTTCTTAAATCTCGTTTCTTCACACATGATGTGGAGTCAATGAACTTAGGAAAGGTTTGTTCTTTTAATTAAACAGTACATGATTAATCATATACCTGTACTGGATGGAGTGTGTACTTTGATGGAGACATGGTGGTTGTAAAATGCTGAATAGAATCACCACACATTTCCTAAATCACCACACAAAAAGGCCTTTCTTTTCAGTACACATTTCCTAAGTCTTTGAATGCCCAACAACAAACAACAAAGACTACAATGTGACAAACAACACGTCAATGTCAAAAAAAGGGGTGTGACAAACCAACATTATCCTGCACCAATTGCCAACATCACCTACCCATGGTGCACCCTGCTGAAAAATGGGCGTAGCTCTGGCGACCGACTGGTGGTGGTACAACCACTACATAGTACTACCGTGTAATATTAAACTCGCTCGGAAAACTTGATTGATAGAGAGTTTGTTCCACCACTTCTTCTTCCCAGCAAAAACAAATAGGATATAGTGAAGGGCGGGCGTTGTGAAATCAACTGGTTTATTTTGCAATTGATGAAGATGACAATTTAAAAAGACCATGTTTATTTCATGAGATAAGTATAATCATAGGCATGAATCTTGAGCGCTGACCTTCACCTGCGCAGAAGTAATTTATTGGGTCCCTTTTGTGGTATGAAGCGAGGCGCAGGGGCGGGCTAAAGCGGTGATTGACCCGCAGCGCATCGCGTCATAGCCGTCACTCGGGATTGGTTCATCATCATCATCATCATCAGCATCTCAGCCATAGGACGTCCACTGCTGAACATAGGCCTCCCCCTTAGATCTCCACAGATACCTGTTGGAGGCGACCTGCATCCAGCGTCTTCCGGCGACCTTTATAAGGTCGTCTGTCCACCTTGTTGGTGGACGTCCTACGCTACGCTAATTGCGCCAAAGAAGTGATTTATTAGCAAAGAACCAATCCTACGGGATTGGTTCTTTGCTAATAAATCACTTCTGCGCAGATGAAGGTCAGCGTTCGTGCCGATAACTATAAGTACATGCATAATGACGGTGTAAAACTCATTTTTATATTTTTTTAATGGCATTTTACCATCATATCATCAGCTAATTATCTAGTTTTTAATAATGTACGAGGGAAATACTAGCTAGTATTCAAATGACTTGACTAAAGTAAAAAATAATTATTGTGTGAATACCAGTACTTCAATAGGACATAAAAAAAAAGATTTACATAAAATCGTCAAAAATAATGGCGTCCAGACCAATTGCCATCTATATTTAGAATCACTTACAACTAGTAGACAAACCCACAAAACGACTTCAGATCGAATCGAACTAATAAAAAAATATTTCTCATAACTTTCTTAAACAAGAGCACAAAACTACAGTGAATTTGAAGTTCACAGATTATTGACTCAAAGTATTATATTTTATTATTAATATTAGATTTTGTTTGATAGTACATAATATGTATACGGAAGGAACAAGAAATCGACGATAGGCCTGAGCACTCATTAGCATAAAATAAATTATCATAAAAAATATTTTAACTAACAAAAAATATATCAAGTCTCAAAACATTTATGGAAGTTTTTTCAATATGTAAACATTTAATTTTGTAAATAAATGTCCCTGCATATAAAGACCGTTTTAAGGTCTAGCGGACAATACGATATTCGTGTTGAATATGCAAGAATCTTAGTAGTTGTAATGGCTTAGTTACACCAAATTATGTATATTTACTTTCTAAGTACCTACCCGTACGTCGTTACGGGTAGTGAGAAGCCAGTAAGTCTGACACCAGTCTAACCAAGGGGTATCGGGTTGCCTGGGTAACTGGGTTGAGGAGGTCAGATAGGCAGTCGCTTCTTGTAAAGCACTGGTACTCAGCTGAATCCGGTTAGACTGGAAGCCGACCCCAACATAGTTGGGAAAAGGCTCGGAGGATGATGACTTTCTAAGTACGTACGTATTTGTAGGAGACCAATGAGTATAATATACTAGCGACCCGCTCCGGCTTCGCACGAGTTAACAGTATTTCGGCACTATTTAATGTGTTATTTGTTATACATGTCACCGTAAGATTACAAATTACAAACATCGTTAGATTACAATCTATCTCGAGAGATTGTAAACTGTCGAATTATTGTGAACTGTAACATCTGATTGCAATTTAACGTATTATTTTTCGCTATATTATAATCTATCAATGTAAAGCGGTCAAATTGTCAACTGGCGTAGAACGGAATGCATCTTGCGCGCTGATTGGTAGAACGTAATGTGCCCCCGCCGCTCCGGCATTCGCCATTTTGTTTGTTTATTTCGTTTGTTGTCGATTGTGTAAACAACTGTGTTTTCGTGGGGTCCCCCTTTTATGGCAGAACTTTTTATGTCATAATCTTATTTTGCATACCAACAGTTGGCAGAATCTTCATTTCGCAGAAAATCGTGTGGCATACACTCATTTAGCATACATTAAAAACGCATAATTTTGGCAAGCAGAATCATCTTTAGGCATAAATTTCATATTCATAATACTTAAATAGTAGAAACATCATTTCGCAGAAAGATGCCAGTCAGTATTTCCTTTTGGCACACATTTCATATAAGTAGTCATCAAAAGGCAGAACTATCATATTTCAGAATGTTTATAGTCAGAATCATCTTTTGGCATAGTTTTGGAATTTTTATTTTCCTGTAAGAAGCATGCAAACAAGCCTGAAGCAAGGAAGCAAGCAAGCAAGCATGCAAGCATGCATACAGCATGTAAGCAGGCCTGCAACATGCAGCAAGCATGGCTTCTGTCACGGCTCCGGCGCTGCGTGGCTCCGGCGGTCCCATGCGAGCTTATCGTCGCAGATGATTTTCACGCTCACCACCGCAGCTTCGGCTTACTGGCCGGCAGAGCCGGCCAGCCTCAACCGCGTCGGCGAGCGTTAAAACTACCTGCGCCTCCGCTCGCAGGCCGCCTCGCCCCTCCGCGCCTACGCGGTTTTGAATTGCACTCTAGGGGTAGGGCAAACAAAACTACGTGGAGTCGGTTTTGCAGCGATTCGTTTTCGTTACTAGCTTAAATTTTTAATACAATGTTTTTTAATTGAAGGTTATAAATGGCAATTTGCTAAATAAATTGAATCTAAATAAAATTCTACCATCTTCATCGTACGCCAAACGAGATTATATCAAATAATAGTTTCTCAAAATATACATTATACTAACTAAACGAAATAATGTGAAACTCTAACTATGCCAAAAGCAATTATGCGAAATAAAATTCTGCCATCTTAAAAGTATGCAACTGAAATTTCGGGCATACAAATATTCGGTGAAACAATGATTATGCTAAATATTTTTTATGCCTTAAAAACATTCGTTGAAATAAAATTATGCCAAGTGTGTTATGCCAAATAAAATTCGGCCAAATAAAATTCTGCCAGATAGAAGGAACCCGTTTTCGTGATTATAAATTGATTTCCTGTTGAAAATAACTTATATCTTTAGAATTAGTTATATAAAAGTGTTGAGGATGTAAAATTTATCTGTGATTAACCAAAGAAAAGCAGTTTGAACGATAAACCAACAAATTAGTGTTAGTTTCCGAACATAACCTAAATTACATTCATTTCTCGTGTTTTAATATTTGTATATGCGTGGAAACTTACGTGTTCTCATTAAATAATATTAGCCATGTCGGATATTGAGCCTGGTCAACAAAATAACTCAGAAAAAAATTATATTGTTAATCCGAACGAATTTACCATAGAGCTACAAAAATATTACAGTGGGCTTTTATTTTTTTTTAATATTTGTTTGTGTTTGAAGACAAACTACCTAATTGTTTTGTTTTTTTTTATAAAAGTTTCTTATAATTTTCCAATTTCAATTTGTGTTTGAAGAATAAATATTTCGTTACAATTTGTTCCCTCCATATGTCAGGAATATTAATTACATACTCGTACTAAATAATAAATACTTGAAGAATTTTTGAAGAGCATTTATTTTATTTAACTGACACCTCTATTTCATTCCTAACTCTACGGGAACTCCATGGGAACAGAACGGCTGGTCGTGATTGGTCGATCTTACAAAAAGACTGACCAATCAGGGAGAGCTTTCGGACAGTTGACAATTTGACAATTTCTCATCGATAGATTATAATATAGCGAAAAATAATGCGTTAAATTGCAATCAGATGTTACGGTTCACAATAATTCGACAGTTTACAATCTCTCGAGATAGATTGTAATCTAACGATGTTTGTAATCTTACGGTGACATACATATAAACCTTCCTCTTCAATCACTCTATCTATTTAAAAAAACCGCATGAATATCGGTTGCGTAGTTTTGAAGGTTTAAGCGTACAAAGGGAATAGGGACAGAAGAACCGACTTTGTTTTATACTATGTAGTGAAGTATAATGAGGAAGGAAAGGTGAAGGAAAACATCGAGTTTAAAGTAAGACCTTACTGTTGTTACTGTTAGTCTTTTTTTTTTTTTTTATCGTCCCACTGCTGGGCACAGGCCTCCTCTCACACGGAGAAGGGTTGAGCATTAATCACCACGCTTGCTCAATGCGGGTTGGTGATTTCAGACTTTATAGTCCAGGTTTCCTCAAGATGTTTTCCTTCACCTTTTTATCAGCCATTGGTGTCCAAGATATACTTAGAAAGTACATACAAACTTAGAAAAGTTGCATTGGTACTTGCCTGACCTGGAATCGAACCCGCGCCCTCATACTCGAGAGGATGGTTCTTTACCCACTAGGCCACCACGACTTTAACCAGTAAGTAAGACCTTACCACCAGTAAGTCTTCATCAAGCGTGCTCACGCAGAGTGAGCGTGAGTTCTTAGAGTCCTGAAGAGACCTAGACCCGGGGTATAGTAAAGGGTGATAATGTTGTGATCATTTAATCGTTGGCGCCTAGCCTAAAACACAATGCAATATCGCACCTATACAGAATTTATATTAGGGCTATTAGAGCTGTTAAGTCCAAATTCTGAGTGAATAAGTTAACGCAAACAGAAAAAGTTACAAATATATGAGAGGAACATATTATGACAGTTGTCCAGAATAATCTATATCGAGCCGCTGTTCCAGCAGTCTGTGGAAAAAGCTGAAGGCCAACTCTCAGGAATGAAAAATTCAGCCATTACGCTAAAAAAGTATGTTTTACGGACCATTCAAACCTAGTTACCTGTGTGGGTATTTACCTCTATAATTAATAATTATTTGGCTATCACATTTCATCTCAAACCTTTTTATCTACAATCTACATAATATAGAATCCTACTAATTACCACAGACTAGCTGTTCAATAAAAAAATACTTACTCCGTCTTTAAAATGTATTAAATTATTACACAACCAGTTTAAAATTAGGTATTTTCTGATAATTATTTAATTTATTACCGTAATTGGTTGCCAACCGTGGTCACTAGGTATGTCACAAATACAAAAAAATATATAAACAAAAATTCGAAACCCGGATCCTCATTAATTCACACTATTTGCAAAAAGGTTTATTTTAGATACACAATTATGTTCGAAAGTATTTTGTACTGATTTCTATCAACTTGGTACACTGTTAATTTCTTATTAAATGGGCCACTAATGTCACCCAGTGCAGTGGACACCTCAGGATGGACACCGCAGGTGGGTTGGGTCCCGAAAAGATGGCGCGACGATCTAGACACCTAATATCCAGACTGGTGGTCGGTTTAAGGATCGGGAAGTGTGGAAGCGAGATGGGGAGGCCTTTGCCCAGCAGTGTGACGGTATAGGCTAAAAATAAATATAAAAATCTGATAAGTTATTATGTAATACTTGCCTAAGATGTGAATTATAATGAGGTGGGTATTGCCATGGCTGCCGATAAACTTGTTTTTAAAATGGCCAAGAGCGATTCGAACGCAAAAGGGTTCCGAACATCGAAATATAAAATTTGTTGTAACTGATATGACAGATAACAGATTAATCTAAACTTCATAATTATTAAGAGGATTTTCTCTCCGTTTGTTAGATGAATTGTAAGTCGACATGGCTAGAAAGAATATTACTTGTGAAATGACAGCAGATAGAAAAGCATAGAAGAAGTCCAAATAAAATTGGGATAAGAGAAGAAGGATGGTGGTACATATAATTCATCATCATCATCATCATCATCAGCCTATCGCAGTCCACTGCTGGACATAGGCCTATATCCAAACTAATATTATAAATGCGAAAGTAACTCTGTCTGTCTGTCTGTCTGTCTTTCTGTCTGTCTGTCTGTCTTTTCTTCACGCCTAAACTACTGAACCGATTTGTATGAAATTTGGTACAGACATAGTTTGAAACTTGAGAAAGGACATAGGATAGTTTTTATTACAAAAAATAAAAAATAAAAAAAAAAATTTTTACGGACATACAGTGCCATCTATTGGTCAAATGTCGAGCTGTTCCTATGCTCCGTAGATAGATGGCGTTAATCGCGCAATGGTGTCATTACACGTGTTCGGTTCATGTTATTGTTTTAATTCATCGGAAAATCCATCAGAAAAATGTAAATAAACAGTAAAAAGGTGTAAAAAAATTAATATTAATATAATAAAAGTAAAAAAGTAAATAAATAGTAAAAAGGTATGAAAAAAATAATAACAAGATAATACTACTTTTAGTACAAAGAAAATGCCCGAACGGAGTATAGATAAATAATCCGAGTTGTCACTATGCTCGATAGATGGCGTTGGGATCGAAATAGATCGCGCTATGGTTTCGTTACACGCATTTGGTTGGGTATCAGCCGAGCGCTTCGGTACTGTCGTGGGAAAATTTTATTGTCGATTGTATGGTCGTTTATGTGGATTGGTCCTGTTTCCTAAATTCTAAATTGGTTCCGTTGTATTTGTCGATTTGGTACAGACATAGTTTGGAACTCGAGAAAGGACATAGGATAGTTTTTATCCCAAAAATCCTGCGGGAGCGGGAACTTCTCAAAAATCCCGCGAGATCGGGAACTATGTGGGTAAAACCAAAAATCTGCCGGAAGTCACTATTCCACGCGAACGAAGTCGCGGGCAAAAGCTAGTAGGTACATATAATTACAGTTATATAATTAATCACCCATAGGAGATTTGTAGAGATAGAGCTGTATACAGCTTAAAACGAACGAAGGATATTCAAAATCATTCAGTCTATCTGTATCTCTTTTTTATTCTAACTCTTCCATGACGGGCCTGCTGGAAGAGATTTCTTTTGAAATTAGCTATGCCTCTGTACTATTTGTTATTTTTTTTTTCTTGACCGTGTTCTGTGTGTAACTGTGTACATGTCACCGTAAGATTACAAACATCGTTAGATTACAATCTATCTTGAGAGATTGTAAACTGTCGAATTATTGTGAACCGTAACATCTGATTGCAATTTAACGTATTATTTTTCGCTATATTATAATCTATCAATGTAAAGCGGTCAAATTGTCAACTGGCGTAGAACGGAATGCATCTTGCGCGCTGATTGGTAGAACGTAATGTGCCCCCGCCGCTCCGGCATTCGCCATTTTGTTTGTTTATTTCGTTTGTTGTCGATTGTGTAAACAACTGTGTTTTCGTGATTATAAATTGATTTCCTGTTGAAAATAACTTATATCTTTAGAATTAGTCATATAAAAGTGTTGAGGATATAAAATTTATCTGTGATTAACCAAAGAAAAGCAGTTTGAACGATAAACCAACTCCACCGGAAACCGAAACTCCATGGGAACAGAACGGCTGGTCGTGATTGGTCGATTTTACAAAAAGACTGACCAATCAGGGAGAACTTTCGGACAGTTGACAATTTGACAATTTCTCATCGATAGATTATAATATAGCGAAAAATAATGCGTTAAATTGCAATCAGATGTTACGGTTCACAATAATTAATAATAATAATTCGACAGTTTACAATCTCTCGAGATAGATTGTAATCTAACGATGTTTGTAATCTTACGGTGACATACATAAACTGTTAAATAAATAAATAAATAGATTCTTATCGCTATCATTCGATAATGAACCCAAAGTTTACTCGTTATGTAATTATTTGGGTCCATTTAGATAAGTATCCTTGAGATGGTCGGCCGTTACATAGTCATTTGAAAATTTCGAACTTTATAAGGATTTTTAAACATTTCCACGGAACCTTAAAGTAATTTTTAACTAATATAAAAGTCTAATAAACACGTTCTCATCGTTTACTCAAAACTCGTCCTCAGTTGGTACAATGATTGGCTTAATTTTGATATTTTGCGTTTTGTGTTTGGTGCTTCTGAACTATAAGAAAAATAGAAGTAAACATGGGCTTCCACCGACCTCGGCTGAATATATACCTACAAGTAATTATTTTTTATAACTATCTTCTTAATACTTAATTACAGGTGGTAGGAATTTTGGAGATATGAATTATTAAAGACATTAATATGTTGCGATTTATATTTAAAAAAAAGTAACGAAAATTATGTAGCGTTATTTCTTCGGCATATTGTCAGCCTTAAGTTCAAAGCAGCCCTATATTTTTGGAAGACAGAATTTTATTTCTCTATACATTTCTTCTAAATTTTTCATTTGTGTTTAAAGGCACCCTCGTAGTTTTTATTGTTAAACTATAACATCGATTCAGTAATTTAGGAGCCTTCACGCTTCAAACAAACAAAAATAAATCTATACTAATATTATAAAGCTAAAGAGTTTGTTTGTTTGTTTGTTTGTTTGTTTGAACGCGCTAATCTCAGGAACTACTGGTCCGATTTAAAAATTTCTTTCAGTGTTAGATAGCCCATTTATCGAGGAAGGCTATAGGCTACTTTTTATCCCGGTACGGGAAGTAGTTCCCACGGGATGCGGGTGAAACCGCTGGCAGAAGCTAGTTCAAAAATAAAAATAAATATTTGACGACCTCGATGGCGCAATGGTCACCATGCCGGGCTGCAATCTGAGGTCCCGGGTTCGATTCCCGGTTCGGTCAGCATTTGTGTGATAAGCATGCTTGTTGGCCGTGGTCTGGGTGTTACAATATTTATTTATAAGTATGTATATATGTAACTCTATGTAGTTTATCAGTTGTGTTAGCACCTATAACACAAGTTAACTAATAACTTACCATGGGGCTAACCGACAGTGTGTGAAAAAAAAAACCCTCTTTGTAATATCGGGTGTGTCGTTCACAATCACATTAAATGAAATGCGTTAATATACTGGTTAATATATTTCGAAAAATACGTAAAAATAAAAAAAAATGTTTTTTTCAAACAAAGTAAATAGAATAAAAATGTGCGAAAATAGAACACCATGTAAAAGTCAGTCATTATAAAACAACTGAAATTCTCCCTTGAAAACTGACAGCTGTCAACTAATCAAAACATTCGATACTCCTAACTTTATGTCTGCTTTACACATAATGTTGTAAATTATAAAAACGAAAAATGACTCTTGTGGTTAAACCACTGAATGGATTAGGTTATTTTTTTTACAATTCGCCATAGAATATCATAAAGTATATGCGATAGGATTTAATGCGATTGTGAACGACACACCCTGTACACAGATGAGGAGCTAGTTTATTACTTTCACGGGACCAGCTGATCCACTAATTTAACACTTTTGATTTTAGAAAGCCTTTGGATGAGACGACTGTGGAACACAACTTCGAAAGCGCATCCATTACCACCAGCTTTTCCAGGCTCACTGCCCATTATTGGACATCTGCACAAAGGGATTTCTCTGTCTTCTAGTGAGTACATTTCATCATCTGCCTAGCCTTTCCAAAAGTTGGGGTGGGCTCTCAGTTTTATCGGATGCAGCTGAGTACCAATGTTTTACGAGGAGCGATGCCTATCTGACCTCCCCGACCCAGCTATTCAGGCAACCCCAAGGCCCTTGCGGGTTGTTCGAAAAAGATACCGCGGCCCTGGTACATAAAAGGCCTATGACGGAACACGACGGTTTTTGGTCAGTAAGAGTCTGACACTCTCTCACCGCTGCTAACCCACAGCGGGAGGGGTCATTTGATGATTTTTGACGTTGGAAAAAAAAAAAAAGAGGCCCTTGGTAAGACTGATTGTCAGACTTACTGGTCCGCTTTGGCGTTCTGACAACCCGTAGAATTCTAAGTGTATACATTGTAGTCTTTGGTAGAATTGTCAAGGATGTTCAAATGACAGACGAGACTTGCAGGTTATAGTGCCCTCCGAAACACGGTTATCGGTGTCCAAGATATACTGAAGATGTATGTACAAACTTAGAAAAGTTTTATAGGTATAATAGGTATGTACCTGACCTAAAATCGAAGCCACAATAATTCTTGAGAGGCTGGTTTTTTACCCACTAAGCCACTACAACTTCTAGTGAGTTATTATATTTTTAATATCCAGTTCGGTACAAGTAGGATCGTTTGACAATATAGCATTGATTTTTTTTCTAGATCTCCTCAATTTCCTCCAAATTGTAAGTGACGACTGCGTTAAGCAAGGTGGCGTTACTATTTTAAATCTTGGTCCAGAATTACATTACGGTAAGTACAAAGCCATTTTTGTCGGTTCTAAATTGAAACTTTAACTTTTTCAGATCATGAACGGGTGTGAAAAAGTAGTGTGACTTTTTATTAGTGTACCTTACTAAATAAAATAAATTCCATTTTTTTCAGCAATAACAGATCCGCAAGATGCCGCAACGGCAGCAAAATCATGTCTCCGAAGGCATTACTTGATGGATTTTGCTAAAGTTTGGCAGGGTAACAGCATAACAACATCATCAGGTGCCTATATTTACTAAATTGTCAATCTATTTGTAACTGTCAGTCAGCACTAATATATCATTATTATATTGCCGTTCCTTCAAATTCAACTTTAACCATCTGTACGTCTTTATAGGAGAAACATGGACGCGTCACCGCAAGTTGCTGAACCCAGCGTTCAGTCTGCCGGTGATCCACAGCTTCTTAGACGTGTTCAACAGTCAGGCCGAGAAACTCATCAATGAATTAGAGCCTTTGGTTGACAAAGGGCCATTTGATCACGGCTCATATTTCGTCACAAACAACTTTGAAACGCTTTGTGGTAATTATTTCTGGGAGGGTTATCCGATATCTTCCTTAACTTCTCAGAATTTGTTGGTGTTCGATACCAGTCTACTGTAAAAAAATGTTAGGAAATAATCATATAGGTCGATGATTAAGCATAAGTCTTGTAATACTTTTTTCAGCTGGCACATTTGGAATAGAAAATGCGATCAGTAAGAATCTGGGAGCTAAGTATATATCCGCAGCGTACGAGATGATAGACCTCATAAAAGCCAAGGCATTCAAGGTTTGGCTACAAATCGACTTAATTTACAAACTTGTTGGGCTAAAGAAGAAGGAAGATGAATTACTGGAAAATTTACATTCATTAACGAAAACAGTAAGTTAACACACAGATAAACAGTAAGTACAGTAAGCTTAACAATAATGATGTAGGATTCACTACAGATTAAACGACATTTCATATTTTTTGACACAAGTGATTTTATTACAGGTTATTACTGTTACAGCCTTTTTTTTATCGTCCCACTGCTGGGCACAGGCCTCCTCTCACACGGAGAAGGATTGAGCATTAATCACCACGCTTGCTCAATGCGGGTTGGTGATTTCAGACTAAATAGTCCAGGTTTCCTCAAGATGTTTTCCTTCACCTTTTTATCAGTCATTGGTGTCCAAGATATACTTAGAAAGTACATACAAACTTAGAAAAGTTGCATTGGTACTTGCCTGAACTGGAATCGAATCTACGCCCTCATACTCGAGAGGATGGTTCTTTAGCCACTAGGCCACCACGACTTCAATTTGACTTTATTACAGGTTATACAAAAGAAAAAACTTGCAAGGGAAAATGAAGCTTTGTCCAATAGTGTCAAATCACCGACTACTGGTATGTAGACCGCTGCCAATAAAAATTACATTATGTTATAGTAAGTTCAACTCAGTCGTGCGCGCGGCCTTATGTGTGGGTAACCCTTGTACATATACAGTAACTTTGTGTGCGTGACAAGAGGTACAGTCGGGTACAATACAGTTATTTAGGGGTTGTAAACGGGTGTTTAAAGAAAAACAGTTATTACGTAATTTAATGTTCATTTCTTTTCCTATAATGATTATGAATCGCTATTTGAAAAATCAAATGATGAATTTCGGATTCGCTACTCTCCAAGGTGAATTATAAATTCTGACTCCATGTCAAAATGTCTATAGTATTCTTCTTTTTTCTTTTGTACATGTCGACAAGTATTACGCCACATCCCTTCATCATTTTCACTCAAACGTTCATTTATGAGTTTCATTATTTTGTTATTTTGGTTGACATTATGCGAAGCAATATAACTTTTTAAAATTCCCCACACATTTTGTTTACATTATTATACTAGATTATACCTCTTTTTACATTCTTAGTCCACACTTTTATTTATTGTCCGCGTACCCCGAGCTAGAAAATATGTACTTATGGAGTATTTAATTCTTAGATAGGTACTGTCAATGTCAATTTGAAAGTAAATAATGAAAAACTATATTTAATAATAAAAAGCTTTGAATGTTGTTTCATTTTTTGAATCGCTTTATCTGACTCCTTAATAATTTCTCCGTGAATAACTAGTATTTTCGTAAACGACTGTACCCATAGGAAAAAGTGATAAGAACACGTCATGCTCGGACGGCGTCACTGTCACACGAATGAAAGTTGTATATTTACAAGCCGACGCACACATAGGGCCGCGCGCAAATCTGAGTTGAACTATCTATAATGTACTTTAGGTCACGATAGCCAAGGATCCATCGCATTTGTATAGAAAGCATAAAATACGTGGATGACGTAATTCTACTCACTCATTTGGTACTCGTATTTGGTACTCAGCTGAATCCGGTTAGACTGGAAGCCGTCCCGAGCATAGTTGCAGAAAAGGCTTGGAGGATGATGATGACGTGGATGACGTAATTCTGTTACTAATTTCAGGTTCGCGATACAAAGGTTTTTTAGATCTGCTGATGGACCTATCAGCAGATGGTTCTCTCACAGAAATAGAAGTTAGAGACCAAATTGAAGCAATTCTCACAACTGGTTTTGAAACTACAGCCACACAGTTGACATTCACCTTGTCACTGCTGGGGGAACATCCGGAAATTCAAGACAGATTGGTCAAAGAGTAAGTTTTTGACACGACTCATTTCTATCAAAAGCCTAACTCTCCCATGAAGATTGTTTTGTACTTCTGTTTGAACCATAAAGTCAAAGAATATTGCCATCGTTGAATTTGGTTTACTTGACGTCCAAATATCAATATTAAATAGATCCCAAATAATTTATGTCAACTAAATAGACAGTTTGTAGGTATTTATTTTAGATACAATGCGTTTTGTTGCAGATTAGAAGCAGTACTCGGTCCAGACAGAGATGTAGGAAAGGATGATTTGAACAAACTGGTTTACACAAACGCAGTTATAATGGAGTCTGTTCGATTGTTCCCAACTATTCCTATCATACTAAGATGTGTGGATCAGGATGTGAAATTAAGTAAGGGGTTTTTCTTTTCCTTCTTATCGAGTTAGCTGCAGGTTTGATCACCTAGCAGGCCCTGGTGTCAGAGCTTTCTCAAATACGCCTGACGGCCCCTAACGGGGAATTGGAACAACGCCTGCTACTGAGAAGCATTTTGGTACACAGGCTTTACGTGCCCTCCCAGACACGTGGGTGTATCACCGCCAACTTCAAGACTCTTCTCTTCTTAACCCATAGAGTGGTTTCGGCCCATCCCTTGAATATAAATGAAGACCTCGCACAGCAATCGCACTACGCGACACCTGGACTAACGAGGCGCTTAATCACACTATACTCTGTCTATTATTTCCTCAAATTTGAGTACATAATTTATTTCCTTATCTTTAATATATAAAAAAAATATATAAAAATTGTTCCTTCTTTCATGGATTTCAGAAAACTTCACGATGAATGCAGGCAGTTACTGCATTTTATTTCCACTGATACCTAATATTGCAGCTAGAGAATTGAAAGTAGATCAGTTCAGACCAGAAAGATGGCTGGATGAAGATTCCAACGGCAACCAAGACTTTGCTGGATTCGGCTTGGGAAAACGTGGTTGTTTAGGTATAACAATTTGTACTCAACTAAGTAGCAAGTTTGTTGGTCAAAATTCCCTTTTTAGAGATTTGTAATCATCAAATGACCAGTGTGTCAACTTTTTGCTGATGTACCAGAGCCGCTGTAACCATTCAGAGCGCTCCTGCAGACAAAAAATGCTCAACCGTCTGATTTTGACTAATAATCTAAAATGTCATACTTTACAGGTAAAACATACGCAATTATAGCTATGAAGGTGATGTTGGCGCACTTCATACGGCGGTACCGAGTGCGAGCTGACATGAGTCAGCTGCAGCTGTCTGCGGACTTCGTGCTCAAACCTGTGTCGGGACACGAGATCAGCATTGAACGAAGACATTCAACAGCTCTTTGAGGAACGAAGAAAGTGGATCTGGTGATAGCTTCACCTGGAATATTTATAGATGACATTGTTTGAGGTGTCATAATACAAATATCCTAATTTTATTAGAGTAGATTTAAGAATTGGTACTGAATTCGAATATTTGTATTGGATTATATTGATATTAGCTACGGCCAAATAGATTAAATGTTTATAAATCCAGACGGTTATCTAATGTTTTTTTTAAACCTTCCAGTGTGGCTTTTTATTTAATAGTCAAATAAGTACCTACATTTCATCTGTATTGCTGTCATTGAACATCCTTGGCAGTCGTTACGGGTAGTCAGAAGCCAGTAAGTCTGACACCAGTCTAACCAAGGGGTATCGGGTTGCCCGGGTAACTGGGTTGAGGAGGTCAGACAGGCAGTCGCTTCTTGTAACGCACTGGTACTCAGCTGAATCCGGTTAGACTGGAAGCCGACCCCAACATAGTTGGGAAAAGGCTCGGGAGATGATGAAGTACCTACATTTCTAACCTACCTTGATTATTTGTTAATTCTCATTTTGTATGTAAATTACACGTAAAAATATGTAGACCTATTTAGGTACTGGTATTCACATGTAATAAAAAAACTTTCTGGTTAGATCATTTGAATACTAGTATTGTACTAGTATACCCCTCATACATTATTAATTAATTATTATTGTAAAAAGCTATTAATTGTTACTATGCCATTATCTATGTTTGGGAAAAAGGTATGTTGGAATGATTCGTACTGTGGCTAAACTCAAAACTCTCTCATAAAAAAAATCCTGTCGATCCAGTGACTTGTTGTTTTTTTTTTCCGTTTTAAATTTACAATGAGGGATTTTTTTTTTTAATTTTCTTAGCTGATGACTAGATGGCGTTGACCGAGGTCTGGGAGGCAAGGAACGGAACGTCATATCTTAGCAACTTCATATTATTTTCAGGCCGGATAACGAAACGTTTTTGTCATCAAAAATACATATAAAATAGGGAATAAACATGCAATAAAAGGAGAAAGAAGTCAGTCAGATTATTATCCGACTGTTTTTTTGCAATGTTTTTTTTTACTTGGCAAAGGCACACAGTCTCGCAGGTCTCGCAGTAGGTACAACGCCATCTATCACTTCCTTGGGAACGTTTTTTTTAATTCTCAAAAAGAAAACCCCCCCTTCCGATGACATTTTATTTGTCCTATACTGACAGAGAGACAGAAAATCCCTGACCCTTTCCATAATATCTATGAAAAATAAATTTCTAAAATCCTTAATGTGATTCATAGATTTTTTCACATCTCGTTTCTTAACATTCTATTTGAGGTTAATGACATTTTGAATGTTATTTTTGGAAAAGAACGGTACATGATTAATTACGTACTGGACATTAAAAAATGTAGCAACCTTGTCCTTTCGAAATGTCAAAATGTTAATGATAATAAAGAATTTGTTTATACATATATTTTGCTAGATGAAGCTATTAAATTTAATCCGCTAATGTATCTACAAGTACTACTTAACTTAACTGTAATAAACTATGAAATTAAATATTGTTATAGATAGTTCAACTCAGATTTGCGCGCGGCCCTATATGTGCGTCGAGTGCGTCGGCTTGAAAATATACAACTTTCATTCGTGTGACAGTGACGTCGTCCGAGCATGGCGTGTTCTTATCGCTTTTTGTTATGGGTACAGTCGTTTACGAAAATACTAGTTATTCACGGATGAAACGGAAATGAAACAACATTCAAAGCTTTTTATTATTAAATATAGTTTCTCATTATTTTCTCATACGTCTTTTCAAATTGACATTGACAGTATCTAAGAAATAAATAAGATGAAATATCTAAGATGAATTAAATACTTCTTACATATTTTCTAGCTCGGGGTACGCGAACAATAAATAAAAGTGTGTACTAAGAATGTAAAAATACGTATAATCTAGTATAATAATGTAAACAAAATGTGTGGGGAATTTAAAAAAATTATATTGCTTTGCATAATGTCGACCAAAATAAGACGGAAATAATGAAACTCATAAATGAACGTTTAAGTCAAATTGATGAAGGGATGTGGGGTAATACTTGTCGACATGTACAAAAGAAAAAAAGAAGAATACCTACTATAGACATGTTGACATGGAGTCAGACTTTTTAATTCACCTTGGAGAGTAGCGAATCCGAAAATTCATCATTTGATTTTTCAAGTAGCGATTCAGAATCATTAAAAATAAATAAACATTAAATTACGTAATAACTGTTTTTCTTTAAACACCCGTATACAACCCCTAAATAACTGTATTGTACCCGACTGTACCTCTTGTCACGCACACAAAGTCACTGTATATGTACAAGGGTTACCCACACATAAGGCCGCGCGCACGACTGAGTTGAACTTACATTTTTATATTTTATTTTAATTTAATTTAAAATGTTTTAATTTAATTGCTTTCACCTAAACCAATGGATTCATTGGTATTATTAATATAAGTAAATGTATTTGTATAATTTGTATATTTAGTATAACATTTTAAGGGCTTTGGTTTAAACTGTAAGCTTATATTGTTTTATTGTATGAATAAATGAAATAAATGAAAGAGCTTTCAAAAAATCCTGCAACAGGCGTGGTTCCCTTAAAAGGCACTGCATCAGGACAGTTAAAACGCATATAATAATGATTATGATGAAGGATCATCATTTACAAGAAGCGACTGCCTATTTGACCTCCTCAACCCGAATAGAACAAACACTCGCACTTATAACGTTGGTTCTTTGCCCACTAGGCGACCACGACTTCTTTATAATGATGATTTTTACTTTAAAATTATTGTATGCCATTATGGCGGGTCATAGCTGTGTACAATTTTAAAAACCATGTAACAACTCACTGTTTACCTACATATGTACCACAATAAAGAATATTTGTATTTGTATTTGGGTTTTCGTCACTAACTTAAATTTTTAATACAATGTTTTTTAATTGAAGGTTATAAATGGCAATATACTAAAAACGAGGCCGAGTTAGTAAATTAGATGACAATGTATAAATAAGAAGGATACTGAACTTGAGCTTTCTATAGAATATTTAGTTGGCGTTGTAAAAAAGACGAATTAGTTTATTAGAGGCTATGTCATTTCCCCGTTGCTTAGTTATAAAGTTAGAAGTTTAATCATGTGTCCAATAAATAATTTTGTGGCTACACTTATAATTTCCCTTTGTATTTGTATGATGTAGATGACAATTTACAGATACCATGTTTGTTTTATGAGATAAGTACGCAAATACATAATGAAGAAGTGGAGCTCGTATACATATATACGTTTTTATGGCTTCTTTCAATAATTGTTTAGCTAGGTTATTAAAAATGTATGAGAGCAAACTAGTATTCAAATGATTTTAACAAAGTAAAATAATTATTGTGTGAATGCTTGTACCTAATAGGACGACATTTTACAAATAAAGATTAACATTAATACGTTAAAAAAAATGGTGTTCAGACCGTTTCCTGTCTATAGGGTCAGAAAAAAAGGAATCAATTTAAGCATGAAAATTATATATAAGTATCTCTTTTTTTTTTGAAAACTTAGTTTTTTTATTATTTACAAGAGCACAAAACTATGGTTTGAACTTAACAGGTTATTGACTCGATTTACCCTAGGTTAGGTTGATTTGTATTACATAATTTGACATAAGATACCCCCCACACTAGCGTCTTTCGAGCGTCGTCGTCGTGCCAGCGTCTGCGCAACGTCCACCCGACGTCGACGTCGTCGCGGCGACGCGACGCCAGCGCTGGACGGCTGCCGAACGCCGATCGTGCGCGGCGCTGGCGTCGCGTAGCCGCGGCTCCTGTCGCGTACAAGCAGTGTGAAAATGGATTCCGACGAAGAAGCACTGCTCCTGATATTACTGATCCAAAAATTACGGAAACGAAAAAGGAACGTCGTCGTCAACATTGGGAACATCCTCTGTGTAGTGTTAGATTTCAGGAAAGCGATTATTTCGTATTGTATAGTCAACATATAAAAAATAATAAAAAATACTTCTATGATTATTTACGGATGCCAAAACGAATATTTGACGAACTATTACAATTGATACAAAACGATATAAAATATCAAGATACCCATTTGAGACTGACGACGTTACAACTGACGCGACGCGTGCGGCGCAAGAGGGCGAGGTACTGGTGGGGAGCGGGGCAAATAGATTGCGTTGAGCATTGTACTTGTTCGCAAAAAACGTCGAATCGCGTCGCCGCGACGTCGACGTCGGGTGGACGTTGCGTGGACGCTGGCACGACGACGACGCTCGAAAGACGCTAGTGTGGGGGGTCTCTTAACGAATAATGGAACAAGAAACCGACTATAAGCCTGAGCACACATTGACATGAAATAAATTATCATAGTAATATAATTCAATTTTGCCTAATAGCAAAAAATATAATGTCTTCAACAGGCCTTTTGGGTTTTTTTGAATATTCAAACATTTATGTTTCGTTTCCATAAAGAAAAACAAAACGTTATTTAACAAAATCAATTTAGTTTCATACTTGTTGTTCTGGTATCCTGCGGGAGCAGTATCGAAACGCCAATCTGTTGGTTGTTCATGTACGCACATTGACCAATCAGAATCGGGCATGACTCGCGCGAAGCTCGTTCGAGTCACCAATGCCGGCAAGCGCTCAGTTAGTCGTTGAAGAAAACGAAATCACGCGCGCGAACACGACAATATCGCTGCTCATCAACCTAAACCAACACAACCAACTGCAACTCCTAGTTTTTTGGTGTGAAATCAACTCAACCAGCAGACCATAGCATCCCGGGATCAAACGGAGTGGAAGCTCAACGGCCAGTGCAGGTCGCAGCCCGGATTCACAAGGTATGTGCGTGCATTGTATCTTTGCTGTTACCTGTCCAGGAATTACTCGAACAACAAGTGTTTTATCGTAAGACCAAGATCTGGTCTCCCCAGAGTAGTACGCACCGTAATTCCATTTCGGCCGGTGCAAGTTGCTACATCTTTTTGGTGCCGAAACCCGGGAGCTTCCATTTCATTCTTACCGCCATATTGGTTTTCTGGTTGAAAAAACGCAACTTGGAATAATCTTGACCGATCTATTGTTCTAACAAAACATATCTAACAATCTAACAATTATCGTATTCCGAGTTATCCCATCAGAACTATTGTATCATTCCATTAACATTAATTTCATTAACGAGTGTCACGTTTACGAGCTATCACCAATTAGTTATCGAACAAAAACTTCTAACAATTCCGGAGCGTGTGGGTACCTATACCGATCTAACTACAAATAACGTACTGCATAGGTATTCCTGCTTGCTCGTTAAATAATTATTGTGGTGAAGTAGAATTGTGCAATCACTTTTAGCAATTTATCGGTGCACACTTTTACAACTCGCAATAAGTACCTACCTAATAAACGAATAACCGGCTCGTGAATACTCAGCCATAGTGACCTACCATAACAACTAACGTACCTATTTAATTTAATATTTAAGCACCAACAGTTTTTATTACAGTCGTTTTGTTAAGTAACAATTTGTTTGTTAAACTTACCTACTTTCATTCGTATAAACGCACCTACAGTATTATTATTCACTGTCTAGGTAAATCGAAATATCGTCATAGAATAAATACTTACAAATACAACAACGAGGTAACCATTTGTTGTAGTAGGTACATTCTATCTACACAGTGATCGAACCCAATACATACCGGTGTGTACCTATACCTATGCAGTGAGATTTGTTAGTCCGTGGCGATAAAGATACCTACACGCGTCGGGTAAAGTACTTGGGTAGTTCCAGCGCGCCGAATTTCGGTGTGCGTTTGGGTAGGTGGTTACAATACTTGCGTGAATTACTTACATACGTGCATTTACTTATTATCCGTAAGTCTTAAGGTTGTATCGTAGTTCTTCACACATTAACAGAAAATTATCGTATCGTTGTGTTTGCACCTACTTAATAAACATTTAAAATAAAATGCCGCTTCTCGGAAAACCTACACGCAGAGGTACATTAACAAAATCTAAATCAAGTGTACTCGAATATTCGACTCAAGATTTGCCGTCTTTACGTAGGAAACGAACTATTTCTTATAACCGTTTAAACAAAGCGTTGGAGATAGGTATTTTGGCCGAGAACGATTCGTCGCAACTAAATTTGTTCTTATCACATTTTCAAGACGTTAAGCGACATGTTGCTAGTTTTGAGGATGCGCATTTTACGATCCAGGAGATTCTCGATGACCCTGAAAATGAAGATAATGACATTCAAGAAAGTTTCGACGAAATGTATTACAGAGTGTTATCAATCCATCGAGCTTTATCTAAAACTGAATCAACTCAGTCTTGTAACACTTCTTCGTCGAATATTCGGTTACCGAAAATTGTGCTTCCTAACTTTAGCGGCGATATAAAAAAATGGCCTGAGTTTTATGATACGTTTAACGCCTTAATACATAACTCAACATCGTTAACCGACACTGAGAAGTTTCACTACCTCGTCTCGTCACTGACCGGCGACGCGCTGCTTGTTATCAAGGCATTTCCTTTGACACACGAACATTACCGCGACGCATACGAAGCACTCACGGCGCGCTATAAGAATAAACGGGATCTTGCGTTTACATGTTGGCGGGATATTTTAAAAATTGAATTTAAGGTTCACGACGCACACGCATTTAGAAAGTCGCTCGATTTATTTGAAGAGAACTTAAGTATTTTAAAAACGATTAATTTACCGGTTAACCATTGGGATTTTGTTTTAGTATATCATATCTTATCGAAGGTCGACCAGAGGCTTCGTCGGGATTTTGAGGAGAAACATTCCGATGTAGAACTACCTACTTATAAACAATTGCAAATTTTCTTACAATCCAAATGTGAGGCTTTATTGCGAGACACACATTTCGTTGAATCGAACAAACTTCAACCGAGGTCTGAACCTGCTCACCCGCAACCTAAACCGCGTAGTTCTTTATCACACACACTCGTTGCCGCTAAGCCCGCCGCTACACCACAACTTAGTGAAGGGGGAACAATTAATGTCCCATACACAAAAAAGTGCACGTTTTGTTCAGATTCCCACTCCATCGCCGCATGTCCCGAGTTTCTTAAAAAATCGTTTGATGAACGTTTGCAGATCGCTACCGAGAAACACTGGTGTTTCAACTGTTTGAACCCATCTCACCATTTAAAAGATTGTAAATCTATCTTTTCGTGTCGCACATGCAAGAGAAACCACCATACCTTACTCCATCGCGATAAGTCTAGGGAGTCAAGTCCGTCTAAATCGACTTTAGTGTCAAGGTCATTAACACACACCACTGTCCTACTGGCCACGGCACTTGTCCAGGTCCGTGATGCCTTCGGCTCCATGCAAACCTTCCGAGCTCTTTTTGACACTGGAAGTCAAAGCAATTTTATCACGGAAAAGGCAGTAAAACGTCTGACCTTACCCCTTACTCCGGCTAACGATAGCGTCAGTGGAATTGGAGATACGGCAGCGCCGATTCTTGGTGACGTCACTTGTTTGATAGGTACAAAAGACAAAATCCTATTTAAATTGACTTTGCACGTCATTTCAACAATATGTGGAGATCAGCCGATAGCAAAACTTAATACATCTGGGTGGACACACATTGAATCGAAACCTTTAGCAGACCCTGGGTTTGATCTTCCGGGACCTGTCGATATATTGCTCGGTGCGGAGGTGTTCGCTGACTCGCTTCTAAATCAACATATCAAGGGCAATGCAAATCAACCTATCGCTCTTAACTCTGTTTTCGGTTGGCTTCTTTTGGGCAAAACTCGTCTAGCTTCAAATACCTTAGTGCACGCATTGGGAAATAACGACATCGATTTGAATTCGTTGGTTCAACGTTTCTGGGAGTTAGACAGCGTACCCAAAGCGTCCCTTTTGACTCCAGATGAAGCTCTTTGCGAACAAAGGTTTTTATCCGATCATTGCCGCGATGCCTATGGACGATACATAGTACGCTTACCATTCAAGGATGATATCGGACCAAATTTTGAGGGTTCTCGTGACGTTGCACTTAGACGCTTTCATGCAATAGAACGTAGGTTATCTCGTGACCCTGAACTAAAAAGGCAATACGTGGATTTTATGACAGATTATTTGGACTCCGGTCATATGTCTCTGGTTCCCGGGAATGACCTCAATAAAGGGAAATATTATATTCCACACCATTGCGTCTTGCGTCCTGACTCTGCTACTACCCGTCTCCGCGTTGTTTTTGATGCGTCGGCCCAGGATGCCCACTCTCGATCGTTAAACGACACTCAACTAATCGGTCCAAAGTTGCAACCGAATATTATAGAAATTTTGTTACGCTTTAGGATACACAATATCGTTTTTATGTCCGACGTTCGACAAATGTACCGTAATATCTTAATTTCACCCGCTGATCGTGACTATCAGCGCATCTTTTGGAGAGCCACGCCAACAGAATGTCTTCAAGAATACCGTTTGAACACTGTAACGTATGGCGTTTCATCATCACCCTTTCTCGCGTGTCGCACTCTGCGACAGCTTACCGAAGACGAAGGCGATCAGTATCCCGTAGCGAAAGGGATTATTCTGTCTGACGTATATATCGACGACGTCGCCAGTGGTTCTGACACGTTAGAAAACGCCCAACAGGCAAAAGACCAACTAATTGCCTTGTTCAAACTGGGTGGCTTTCATCTTAGAAAATGGGTGTCTAATAATGCGCAACTTCTGCATAACCTTCCTACTGAAGATCGTCTTGCTGGTTCTGTTTCTCTCGATAACTCTGAATCTCCAACTTTTAAAATTCTCGGCCTAAAATGGGATCCTCACACAGACGTCTTTCTTTTCGACATCAAACCTTTTGACCGGCCATGTACAAAACGATCGATTCTCAGCGAACTAGCTAGAATGTTCGACCCACTAGGATTTTTGTCCCCTCTTACAATTCAAATCAAAATATACATCCAGAAACTTTGGATTCTTGATATCGGATGGGATCAAACACCGCCTGATGAGGTTATCTGTATGTGGAATACTTACAAGGTTCAATTATCACAGTTATCTCAAGTTCGAATTCCTCGCAGGTTAACTTGTTGTGATGTAAAATCGTGCGAGCTTCACGGGTTTTGTGACAGTTCCGAGGTCGCGTATGGTGCTGTGATATATTTGCGGGTTACTGACGGAAGCGACAATGTCACCACGTATCTGGTCTGCTCCAAGGCTCGTGTAGCGCCGCTTAAGCGAACTTCATTGCCTCGATTGGAACTCTGCGCGGCAGTTCTTCTATCAGAGCTTTATAAATTCGTTCGTAACACTTACCTTGATCGCATTACAATTAACGATGTCTATCTGTGGTCAGACTCAACAGTAGTTCTTTCATGGCTGCGAGCCCCTTCATCCCGCTGGGTAACATTCGTCGCAAACCGAGTTAGTCAAATCCAAGATCTTACCGCAACCGTGTGCTGGCGCCATGTACCTTCGGGAGATAACCCTGCGGACGTTTGTTCTCGTGGTCAATTACCTAGCGAACTCGTTAACAATTCCTTATGGTGGGCGGGCCCTGATTGGCTGCGTAGGGATCACTGCTCCTGGCCTTCTAGCCCTGATACGGCATCCCGCGACGACGAGGTACTCGTTAAATCCGAAGAACGCAAGTCTGTAGTCTTACTAACCGATCAACTTGATAAAACCTTACCTGACGAATCCATCATCGAAATGTTACTAAATCATTTCTCATCATTGTCTAAGTTAGTTAATGTTCTCACGTATGTATATCGGTTTATTAATAATATTAGACATCCCAATCAAGTGAATCGAAAAAGATTTCTTAACAACGTTGAACGTCATCACACTCTTATAAAAATAGTTAAACATGTACAACATCGCGCTTTTCTAGAAGAAATATCTCATTTGCAATCTAAAAGCACCTTATCAAAACCTTTTCGCAAGTTAAATCCGTTCCTTGATGACCAGGGAGTGCTCAGGGTGGGCGGTAGGATTTCTCGATCAGGTCTCGAATACGAGCAAAAGCACCCCGCCTTCTTACCTTCTGACCATCCTTTTACTTACTTGGTTATCGACTTCATTCATCGCAGTTATTTACACCCAGGCATTAATACTACACATTTTTTACTACTTCAACAATTCTGGATCATTGCTGCAAAACGCGTTATTCGTCGGCGTTTGTCCAAGTGTATTCAATGTTTTCGAACTAATCCTCAGCCGTTACAACCTTTCATGAGCGATCTTCCCTCTTATCGCGTCAATCAAGTTAAACCATTTTCTGTGGTCGGTGTCGATCTAGGAGGGCCGTTCCGTATTAAACTCGGTTCACATAGAGGCGCGAAAATGGATAAGGCGTACTTGTGCTTGTTTGTTTGCCTAGTGACCAAAGCGGCATTTAGAAGTCGTCTCGACGTTAACAACGGAAGGGTTTATTGCTGCGTTACGCCGTTTTATCGGAAGGCGCGGTCGGTGTAACGTCATTCACGCGGACTGTGGCACTAATTTCGTTGGAGCTAAGAACCAGCTCTCAACTTTAATGGAACAGGCATCGAATGCGGAAAAAATCGAATTTAAATTCAACCCCCCCGGCGCACCGCATTTCGGCGGTGTCTGGGAGATTCAGATCAAGGCCGCAAAATCTCACTTGCTCCGGGTCGTGGGTGATCAGGTTCTGACTTTTGAGGAGCTTACAACTCTCTTTGTTCAAATAGAAGCCATTTTAAACTCAAGGCCACTCTACCCCATTAGCTCCGATCCAAACGACATGACGTGTCTCACTCCGGGTCATTTTCTCACCTTAGAACCGTTGACAGCCGTTCCCGATGAAGATCTCTCTAACGTTAATCCAAATCGGCTTCACCGGTGGCAGCTGATCCAGTCTTTTCAACAGAGTTTTTGGTCTCGATGGAAATCAGAATACTTAAACTCTTTAACGCAACGAGCCAAGTGGACAAAACACTCTAAACCGTTACAAATAGGTTCTATGGTAATCATTAAGGACGATAATCGTTCACCATTGCATTGGACACTGGCTAGAGTTGTAGACCTTCAGGTTGGTGCTGATGGAATAGCTCGGAGTGCATCCGTTCAAAATTCTAACAAACAGATTATAAATCGACCTTTAGTTAAACTGTGTCCACTTCCTATAGAGGACTCTGATTAGCTTTTCTAACCATATAACCGTAACATTTAGTTTTAAGTAAAATTTCATTCGAAACCTTAATAGTTTTAGTTACTTTAATATTCGTGTTTTTCCCCTATCGTCAATCTCTCTTTAATCTTTTTTTTTTTTTTTTTAACCAGAAAATACCATAGGCATTTTGGTGGGCGGGATGTTTCGTTTCCATAAAGAAAAACAAAACGTTATTTAACAAAATCAATTTAGTTTCATACTTGTTGTTCTGGTATCCTGCGGGAGCAGTATCGAAACGCCAATCTGTTGGTTGTTCATGTACGCACATTGACCAATCAGAATCGGGCATGACTCGCGCGAAGCTCGTTCGAGTCACCAATGCCGGCAAGCGCTCAGTTAGTCGTTGAAGAAAACGAAATCACGCGCGCGAACACGACAATATCGCTGCTCATCAACCTAAACCAACACAACCAACTGCAACTCCTAGTTTTTTGGTGTGAAATCAACTCAACCAGCAGACCATAGCATCCCGGGATCAAACGGAGTGGAAGCTCAACGGCCAGTGCAGGTCGCAGCCCGGATTCACAAGGTATGTGCGTGCATTGTATCTTTGCTGTTACCTGTCCAGGAATTACTCGAACAACAAGTGTTTTATCGTAAGACCAAGATCTGGTCTCCCCAGAGTAGTACGCACCGTAATTCCATTTCGGCCGGTGCAAGTTGCTACAATTTAAGAATTTGATGGCCTATTCAAAACAGTTAACCATGTATATCAATACCGGTTTGAGTAGGCAATCATCTTATCAGATTAAAAAAATCATGGTGGCTTAGTGGATAAAGCACCTGTTTCTTAGGTACGAGTAGGTGGGTTTGATGCCAGGTCAGGTAAATACCAATGGGCTGCGGGATTGTTCGCTGCCGCTGCTAACCCACAAAAAAAAATAGGTCAATACCAATTTGTAAGTTATGAGTATCATCTTGGATACCAACGACTGACCGTCAGTTGCACAAAGCTCCATTAAAGTTAAAGCTTCATTCAATCTATTGCTGACACTTTTTATCTTGTTGACAAAGAGAGAGTCAGCAATAGATTTAAAGAAGCTTTAACT
This sequence comes from Helicoverpa assulta, assembly GCA_963856015.1. Classification (NCBI taxonomy): domain Eukaryota; kingdom Metazoa; phylum Arthropoda; class Insecta; order Lepidoptera; family Noctuidae; genus Helicoverpa; species Helicoverpa assulta. The sequence goes on from CAWLCW010000002.1 coordinate 10,487,045, forward strand.
TTAATGGACCTTGGTGCAACTGACGGTGAGTAAAATTTAAAGAAAATATTAAGTTCTTGATTTCCATCGACTTGCCAAGAATTAGACCACAGGTAATCCAGCATCAAATTCGGTGGTAAACACTCATTCCTTCTCTATATCAGAAGAGGCCTGTTGCCGCCATTGGGACAATAGAAGGCTGATAATGACTTGTCGTTGGCGCCTGGCCTATAACGCGTTGAAATATCGCACCGAGGTTTCTGTACTCTTCCAATAACCAAATGTATGTAAAATTACTCTATTGTCTATGAGCTATTGGCTGTTTTGCCCAAATCCTGAGGGAATTTGTAATCGCATTCAGAAAAAAACGATAAGTCATCTAACGGTAATCAGCCATTGTCCAATCTTATTACTTTCGCATTTTCATCGTTAAAAAGCTATTTAATTGTTATCAACTTCTTATTATGGATGTCGATCATTCAGGCGTGAACAAGCATCGCCTAACCACACTAAAACTTTAGTCGGCCTATTGATTTGGGCTCATAAATCAGTATGAAGATGAATGGAAGTACACACGTAACAACAATCAGATATTTATTCGGTATCAGACGGACTAAAAACTGTACTTGAATTCAAGTTTTTCTAAAAAGCAGCTGCTCCAGCTGACTATGACAATCGTCAGAAATGAAGAGTTTCATAAACAAGGAGTTCTTCAAAATCAAAAAGCGTTTATTCAAAGTGCCTAAGCTAAAAACAGCAGTATTCGAACGTCAATATTACACTCATAAACTCTGCTTCGCTGGATATTCTTAAAGAAATCTTGCACTAATATGGACTTTGTATTTGTTTTGATAAACCAACCTCCCTGTTCACTCACAGCAACAGCCCTTCTCACACTTGGTCAATTAATATCTGTTGGTTGTTTATTAGTTTATATTCTCACGTATTTCTAGTTAGTTAAAAACTAGTTGCTTTTTTCGGTATTTATGATTATAAACTGGTTTCATCTTGACCCTTTTTATCTTTAATCTCTCATAGTTCTACTAATTATCACAACCTAATTGTTAAATAAAAAATGTATAAAAAGGGATTGGTACTCAGTCATTCAAATTATTAACCAGTTTTAATTTATTATCTCATCGTTATTTCATTTTTTACTGTAATCGTCGTATTACAAATAAATTAAAGAAATAGATAAAAAAAAAAGGTTCAAAACCAAGATTCTCTTAGTACACGTCATTTGCAAAGGGGATTTATTTAATTTTATTGAAAATTCAAATTATTTGTAATCTTAGGATTATTTACGATTTAGGCATAATAAAGCAAAGATTCTATGTTACACTATTCTGATTTTAATAAACTAAGTGCCCTGTTAATTTCTAATTAACATCTGATTAAGTATTAATCGAAGCTATTAATAAATAATACTTGTTCTAGGTTTGTGAATCAAAATGAGCTGGCTATTACCATGCCTGCCGATAAAGTCGTACTTAAAAGGGGCCAAGAGCGATTCGGACGCTTGAGGGTTCCGAACACGGGAAAATAAGCAGTATTTAAAATGCCATAAAGGAACTTATTGAAGTTAGACAACAAAATTATCACAAAATGGGGGTAAATACAAACAATAGAATAATTATCAATACTAATGTAAATGTTATGAGCCCTTTTACCATCTTCTTTTATTGGCAGGAAACTTTACTTTGTAGGTATACACATTCGGTGGATGCATTATGTGAAAGTCGACATCGCTAGAAAGAACTACCATTACTTGTGAGGTGCTATGCCGCCACAATGAAACGTTCTAGGAATTTGGAAAGGAATGGTAATATTATTATGGAAATACGACGATACTCGGAAAAGGATGTGGAAAAGAAGGTTTCTTTGGGAGAGGAATAATTTGGGCCTCTTACCAAGCGTCTGGAAAAATACCACTGAAAATGGAATTGTTTAGTATGTGACATTAGACAGGAAGGACTTCATCAAGGATCGGGAGGATCATTTTACGGCTGACACAGTCACTTCCAACTGCATCGGAGGTTATGGATGTAATGCTCTTTTTAACATCACAAGCAGCAAATTGATTAAAGACAAAAGATGTATAATCAGGGGATGGAATGTCAGAAAGATGGTTTAAAGTATTTAACTTTTTTGTCATGTCAAAGTAAGACGACGATGAGAAATGTTGATTTAATAAGTTGATGTTAATATCTTGAGAAACTTTTTCACTACGAGACTTTCCAATCCCCATTGTTACTGTTACGGCCTTTTTATCGTCCCACTGCTGGGCACAGGCCTCCTCTCACACGGAGAAGGATTGAGCATTAATCACCACGCTTGCTCAATGCGGGTTGGTGATTTCAGACTATATAGTCCAGGTTTCCTCAAGATGTTTCCTTCACCTTTTTTTTTTAATCAGCCATTGGTGTCTAAGATTACTTAGAAAGTACATACAAACTTAGAAAAGTTGCATTGGTACTTGCCTGACCTGGAATCGAACCCACACCCTCATACTCGAGAGGTTGGTTCTTTACCCACTAGGCCACCCATTAATCTAAGAAATCACCAAACTTTGGCTGGATCTTCATTCTCAACCGACGTATGAAAGTGATGACGCAGTGCCTTCCTACACACCTTGTAACAGTGATTTACATATAATCACATACATATAATCACAGTTCTTTATACATCTATGATGAATCTATACAGCTTAAAACTAATCAAGAGCATCCACCAAAGGCATTTGAAATGGGCACCTTTGCATGCCCATATTTGCAAAATAAAATTCTATTCTATTCAAAAAATTGGGCCTCATCGCTGTCACTTGGTAATGTACCCAAAAGGCTGGCAGCATTGCCACGTGGGACAGCAATGCTTAATCGTTATTTAATTTCTTCATCTATTTGAACAAATTAATAGTTAATGACCATCCTAATATGTACTCGTATGCTCATTTAGATTATTATAGTATCCTTGAAATGGTCAACACTTACAGAGCCGTTTCAAAAATCGAAATAAGGATTTTTTGACACCGCTAAAGAACCCTAAAAATAATTTTGAATAATATAAAAGCCAACTAAAGAAGTTAACATCGTTTACTCAAAAAACGTCCTCAGTACAATGTTGGGCTTAATTTTGATTTTTTGCGTTTTGTGTTTGGTGTTTTTGAATTATAAGAAAAATAGAAATAAACATGAACTTCCACCGGCTTTGGCTGAATCCGTGCCTATAATAGGTCATATGCTTCTCATAGTTAGGAACTGTACAAGTAAGTGTTTTTTTATAACTGTCTTCTTAGTGTTTATAACAGGACTTACAGGGGTTTGGAATATTAGAGCTATAGTATTACACTAGCCTACATTTTTTTCTTCTAAGGTGAAATAACGTATACTTTCTTATAGATTATTTGAGACTAATTCGAAGTCCAGAACATAAAGTTGCTCTAACTCGTCGGGTTTTAAAGATATACTTTCCAAGCATTAAACCCATTTTTAATTTAACCGACTTCCCAAAAAGCGGAGGTTCTCAATTCGACCATATTTTTTTTTTGTTTTTTTTTGTTTTTTTTTTGTATGTTTGTTACGCGATTACTCAGCCATTCATTAATAGATTTTGATGATTCTTTTTTTGTTTGATAGCGTATACTTCCGAGGCGGTCCCATTATCATCAGATCAGGATCTGATGATGGAAACCCTGAGAAATCGAGGGCAACTTTCGAAAGTTGTAGGAATACATAGGGTGAAAACTTGACACTCAGGTGTTTGCCTGATAGCACTATTCAACAGTGAAGGTTTGAAGCTGACCTGATGATGGAGACCAGTGAAGGTCGAGAGAACTCGACAACTGAATATGTAAACTTTCTCGTGTTTGTACTTATATTATTCGTATTGATGAGAACCTTCCAGTTATGCGGATAGTGACAACTATTCTTATCACTGAAAAGCTAAAAATAAAATACTTTTTACAGAAAAATAAAACCGACTTCCAAAAACACTAAAAAGCCAAAAAAAAACTAATTTTAGGGGCATCGGCCTAGAAGTCGGTGGCAAAATTAACTTAAGGACATCCATTAGACACCGACTTCTAGGCCGATGCACCTAAAATTAGTTTTTTTTGCTTTTTAGTGTTTTTGGAAGTCGGTTTTAATTAATATTCTTGCAAGTTTTCTTTCACGTATATCTACAGTGGGAAGATAGACTAACAGTAGCTGAAAATATAAATTATCAAAATGGAACGAAAATGAAATTATAATGAATTTGAATCGTGAAGAGTAGTACTATACGATGCTTTAGTTTCAAATTATTTGAAAATTTAGCTGTCCTTAAAAAACGTTTTAGCACTATAAGATTATGTAGTTTATTTTGACAGACCAGTGCAACTTTATGTTCTCAATCGAGAGCATCCAATAATCTACAAGAAATTATTATATTTTACCGTCACCTTTACCGTCTGAATTTTATTTGTTTTTAATTTATATAATAATTTGTGTTTAAGTACATAATTACCTTTCTAGTTTTTATTGTAAAACTACGCAAACTTTTAGTCGGCTGATAGTTTATTTTGACTAATAAATCAGTATGAAGATGAATGGTAGTACGCACATTACAAAGATCAGGTATTTAGGCGGTATTAGACTGACTGAAAACTTTGATTGGATTAAGATTTTCTTAAAAAAACATGCCAACAATCGGGTCATCTGTCGGTCGACGGTTTACTGCCGTTCCCAAAAAACTCTATCTATGACTTGTGTTGCTAACTAGACATAGGAATTTGACATTACAGTATCGATTATCTAAATCGCGAATTATCCGAATCTAGGATTGTTGTGAATTTTTATACTTTAAGCCCTGATGTGGTTGCAACTTACTGTAATCGAGATGTTGAAAAGATGAAGGAAAGTTTGTTCTATATGTGACAGATCGCTTGTCTTTATTACTGGTCTACGTCCGATTATCTGAATTTTCGATTTTATGCGAATCGACCCCGGTCGCAATTAATTCGGATAATGGGTGTTCTACTGTACTAGTATTTGGCTAATGTAATTGTTACTTTTATGTGATTATAAAACCCGTTAAACAAGTAATGGTAGTTACTAAATAATTTAAATAATCATTACTTAAATCTTATTAGCAAAGTTATAGAATAAGGACCGCCAAAAAACTAGTTTTAGATAAAAAGTGAATATTTATTCATGTTTTTACTCCATATTTATAATATTATACTTATCTTAGTTCGGCGTGTTTGTTGAAATTATTCGTAATTAGGCTCATTTATATTTATGTAAATACGGCTGACCGTTTAACTCGCGTATCGCCTGCGCGGTAAGAAGGGAGCGAGGGGAGATGTTAGCGGGTGGGTGAAAGGGGTGCGCGGAGCAGACAGCTTACGTCAAGTGCAACAGTGCGCTGGCTGTGCTTGCAGCGCGCGGTTGTCATTTTTGTTACGGACGCTTGGACATAAACGCACAAGGTATACGACTTGCCAAGATAAATCTCAAGATGAATCGCTCTTGCAGTTTTGCGAATAAAATTAACAAGCAAGCTAAACAATTAGCATACAATGTATATTCCTATTTTAAAGCCAGAAAACAAGATCATAATTCTACAGAGTATCTTGAAGACGTAAACCTAAACAAACTTGTTGCTAAAGCTACAGGACTCTCGGTGACTACCATATGTAAAATAATAAAAGAAGGAAATGAACTAAAAGATTAACAAAATAATGTAAATTTTAAATCACCAAAAAAAAAATACACAGATCCGAAAGAAAAAAATTGAAGTTGACAGTTTTACAGAGGGCGTTGTTAGAAGAAAAATAACTCAATTTTATACGGTTTATAAGAAGGTTCCTACATTAAAAACTTTGAATGCGAAACTCAGAGAAGAAGGAATTTTAAATTGTGGCCGAGAATATTTGAGAACATTGATTCATAAACTTGGCTTTCGATTGTCAATGTCGAATTTGATACGTCTTTAAGAAAATGTGATTTATTGAATTTAATTAAACAATACGCGACAGAAAATATTTATAAAATAGATGAAATTTTAAAGGCGGCAGGTCATGAAGTCTTACGACTGCCTCCATATCACCCAGACTTGAACCCAATCGAATTGGTTTGGGGGGATATCAAAGGACAGCTCGCAAAAATTGAAATTGATTCTAATTTAGACAAAAAGAAAAATACACTAGAACAGTTATTTGCCGAATACTCTGTAGAAAAATGGGTTAATTCCGATAAACATGTACAAACTATTGAAAATGAATATTGTCTGCACGATCGTATCGTTGATGAAGAGATGGACCGATTTATTATTAATTTGCAAGATTCTGACTCCTCAAGCTACACAGACAGTGATGATGATTCAAGCGATATGGATATTAGTGATGAATAGTCCTATATAACTTTTATCCGTGGTTCAATATTTCTTAAACGGAGTTAATTTTTTTTTTTATGATTTTGTACCTAAAAAGCTATTAATAAAATATTTGTAAAACTTAAAAATAAATACTTAAAAAAATGGATACCAACAATGTCTATCTCGAGATAAATCTTTGGATTATTGACTCCGTGTCTAGCGTTACCCGCCCCCGCCCCCTTCTTACCGCGCAGGCGATACGCGAGTTAAATGGTCGGCCTATAGTACCTAAGCTACGATTTTGAAAAAGAATATCTACATTTTTCACAGGAAATTTATTTTAATGAGTGTCTTGTTAGTCAAGTAGTTCTCAGCGCAATTAAGGTGTCAGATTCAATTCCTGGACGGGTTTTTTTTTTTAATCTCACACGGCAACCTAAACAGTCGGCGGTCATTGAACATCGTTGACAGTCGTTACGGGTAGTCGGAAGCCAGTATAGTAAGGGGTATTGGGTTGCCCGGGTAACTGGGTTGATGAGGTCAGATAGGCTGTCACTCCTTGTAAAGTACTGGTACTCAGCTGAATCCGGTTAGACTGGAAGCCGACCTCTACGTAGTTTGGAAAAAGGCTCGGAGGAGGATGAAGGAACCCGAACGTCTTGTTAGTTCTAGTAACTGATCTTGCCTACAGTACGTTGCTTGACCTACAAGAGGGAGCCTGACCTACCTTCTTTATGCTCCGCTGTTTCCTTCCTCCGTGGATAACACATAGGTACTACTTTTACATTATTGAACATTGTTATTATTTTATTTTTCAGCTCTTTTCACCATGATCACTTCTTGGGGTAAACAGGCTGATGCAAAAGGAGGCGTCGCACATTTTTATTTTGGAAAAGAATTGTATTATTGTAAGTTGGAATTTTTCTAATATATCTATTAATAGCATCCTCTATTGGACGTCGTGGTTACAGATATGTACAACTAGCTTCTGCCAGCGGTTTCACCCGCATCCCGTAGGAACTACTTCCCGTACCGGGATAAAAAGTAGCCTATAGCCTTCCTCGATAAATGGGCTATCTAACACTGAAAGACATTTTCAAATCGGATTAGTAGTTCCTGAGATTAGCGCGTTCAAACAAACAAACAAACAAACTCTTCAGCTTTATAATATTAGTATAGATATACATATTTCCGAGATCGTGATGACGAACTAGTTGAGATGCCTTAAGTAAAATATATAGTCTGTGCAGGGTCACATATCTACATATTAAAAAGTTTGAATATTTTACATACATAGATTAAAATAAACTAAAGACATTATTTATACTGCACACAACAAATAAACATAACTACTAACGACTAAAAGTCATACATACAATAAAATATCAAACTCTGGACTTCAAACGACTGTGTTGTCTTTATTAATTGTTTTTTATTATTATTTCAGTTATATCTGATCCCCAAGACGCATTAACTGCTGCAAATGGATGTCCTAAGAAACATTATTCCTTTGATCTAATCAAAACATGGCTAGGAGATGGCCTAGTGACGGCACCAGGTTTGTACAATTCTCTTTAAAACCCCTTTTTACCCACGACGGAACGGAGCAGGTATATGCGTTTAGGGTGAGAGATGTGCGTTTGTGTGTTTGTGTGTTTGTGTGTTTGTGTGTGCGTTTGTGCAAAGTAATGTTCCCACATATCTTCTATACTAATGATCTGATTTAGATGCGGTTTTCAATAAAGGGTTTGTGTTTGATGAGTTCATGTTCTTAGACAGGTGTCATGGCTGTAACTCACTAGGGGGCGCCACAATATTAGTCCAAACAGCAAAGGAATGTTCCCACCTACCTTCTAAGCTAATGATCCGATTTTGATGCGGTTTTCAATAAAGGGTTTGTGTTTGATGAGTTCATGTTCTTAGACAGGTGTCATGGCTGTAACTCACTAGGGGGCGCCACAATATTAGTCCAAACAGCAAAGGAATGTTCCCACCTACCTTCTAAGCTAATGATCCGATTTTGATGCGGTTTTCAATAACGTTTTTGTGTTCAATGAGTTCATGTTCTTAGATAGGTGTCATGGCTGTAACTCACTAGGGGGCGCCACAATATTAGTGCAAAAGAGCAAAGTAATGTTCCCACCTACCTTCTAAACTAATGATCCGATTTTGATGCGGTTTTCAATAACGGTTTTGTGTTCGATGAGTTCATGTTCTTAGATAGGTGTCATGGCTATTAATCACTAGGGGGCGCCACAATATTAGTGCCAAACAATGTTACAATATAATCAAAACGTCCGATTACAATTCTGTTTTCATCAGCAATGTGTACGTGCTTAATGCATGTTCCCAAATAATAAAAATTACGCCTGTAACTCACTAGAGGGCGCTACAATATCGGTGCAAAATAATATTGCAATAACATATTATATAGACTATAATTCGTATATGTTCTCTAAAAAGTCTGAAATAAAATTAAGCAAAATTAAAAATTTTGAAAAAACCCCCGACGGTAAAAATCTTATTGAAAAATAATAAAATAACTCAAAACCCCCGACTTAACCCAATTATATAGGAATAACCGTGGGGGGCTGCCTTTTCTATATGAAATTTCAACAATTAATTGAGTGTATTTTATGTCATCGTTAAACATCTACAATTCTTCAATAATTGTATTCACGACACTAGAATCCTTTAGCAGGTTTAATGGCAGCTCCCGACGGATATTCCTATATAATTGGGTTAAGTCGGGGGTTTTGAGTTATTTTATTATTTTTCAATAAGATTTTTACCGTCGGGGGTTTTTTAACTGTACTATTAACTGTAAAATTATTACCGTCTTACCACAAAAACTTTTAAACGTCAATTTAAGACTTGTCTAAAAAAATGTCAGATTATGACGTTGAAATAAGGTCCATTTTGGAGCCATACTTTTTTTAGACAAGTGTTTGACACATGTTTAAATTTTTGTAGTAAGACCATTATTGTTTCTTATTGTAATTTATCTCTAACAAAAAAACGTCAGTGAAAACACCCTTTATTCTGGTGACTGTTATATGCCTTGACCTTCCTTCTTTGACTTACTTTTCACTACCTTCGTTTTAAAGTTTTCTTAATATTTCAGTCGACATTTGGAAACGTCATCGCAAGCTGCTCAGCCCTGCATTCAGTTTGCCTGTGATCCACGGATTCCTAGGTATATTCAACAGTCAGTCCAGGAAACTTCTGGACGCCATAGAACCTAATGCGGGGAAGGGTCTCTTCGATCAGCGAAAATATTTTAACAGCAATGCTTTGGAAACTCTTTGTCGTAAGTACTCATACGATGATATTATCCACCAGAACAATTCCATGCAAAAACGTTTAACATATAGGTACTTACTAAATCTCTTTGATTCCATGCAATGTAACAAAATCACCATTATTAGAAATCAACTTAATAATATATTGAACAGATCACATATCCAAGTAAATAGCATTAGTACAATTTGTGAAGACACCAAGTCAACAAGGCTGTTCTCTACAAATAAATGATACGTAGAAAACTCCTTGTCGTTTTTAGTTGTTAAATTAACTATCAAAATAACGAGCTCATAACCTTTGATATATAATTCCAAATAAAATAATACCGATACGTCTATTGAACAATGCATCTAATCAACTAATTTCTTGTTAACAATAAGTACTTACCAACTAATGATATGTATATTATATTTCTAGTTGGAGTGTTTGGAATAAACGCTATTGATGACCCGAACGTAATACAGAAGTATATGGAAGCGGTAGTAGAAATGATAAGACTGGTTTTTGCTAAGACGATCAAGGTCTGGCTACAGGTAGAGATTATATACAAGTTAGTAGGCCTCAGGAAGAAGGAAGACGAATATCTGGATACGTTACACTCCATGACAAACAAAGTAAGTTAGACGATGAAAAGTTACGAAAAGATGTTTTTTTAAGAAAATATTGTAGAAGACTGGTTTGATAATTTTGAAAATTTACAGGTTTTGCAAGAGAAAAGAGCTGCCAAGAAAGATGTAGCTAACAATAATGCAATTACTGAAACTACTACTACTGGTTTGTAGAAATCCTTCAACTATATTATGTTATGAGAAATAAAAAGTATGGGAATATTAATTATTTTAACCAAATTGCTTTATTTACAGGACTGAAATACAAACCATTCTTGGACTTAATTATGGACCTATCACAAAATGGAGAGTTGACTGATAAAGAGATAAGAGAAGAAACCGATACAATTGTAGTAACTGGATCTGAGACCACATCCAACCAGTTGACATTCACCATGTTACTGCTGGGAGCACATCCTGATGTACAAGAAAAACTGTATCAAGAGTAAGTATAAGATATTATAGATGATGTAGATAATACTGTAAAAATACAGTATCGTGTTAGTCTTGTACGTAATTCTTTGTGTAGCAACAAATTGCTCTTGGTTTGGTCGCTATAACTATGATCTACTCGTAATTTCGCACGCGTTCCGCAGTACATACTCCTGTGCACTGTGTACTTAGATATTTTGAGATGTTTATAGGCTTATGGGGAAACCGAACATTTAGCAAATATTTTTCAAATCGGTCTAGTAGTTGCTGAAAAAATTCGATCAAACAAACAAACTGTGCAACTGATTTTAGTATTTGATCAACATAATACTTTATATTGCAGAATAATAGATGTACTAGGTAAAGACAGAGATGTAGAAAAAGAGGATTTGAACAAACTCGTCTACGCAAATGCTGTTTTGACGGAGTGCCTTAGGTACCTTCCAACTGTACCTTGCTTATTTAGGACCGTGGAGAAGGATGTCAAACTAAGTAAGTTTTCAATAAATACTCTATTCATAAAGACTCTATCATCAATCCCGTAGCTGGGCACAAGCCTACTCACACACATTCAAGAATTGTGCATTAATCACCATACTTGCTCAAAATAGCTGAATTGGTGAAAGACTTTATAGTCCAGGTTTCCTAGTGATGTTTTCCTTCACGTTTAATCAGCCGAGATATACTATGAAAGTATTTACAAACTTGCCAAAGTTGCATTGGTATTTTCCTGACCTGTAATCGGATCCGCATACCCATACTTGAGAGGCTGATTCTTTAACCACCAGGTCATCTCTCAGGTCATCTTCATTAACACTCACATAAAGAATAATTTCCCCTTTCATACATAGATTAAATTCTTGAAATGTTTTTCTATTCAGAAAATTACACAATGCGTGCCGGCAGTTATTGTCATACATTCCCATTGACTTATGATGACTCAAATTGGGGTCCAGAGAGTGATAAGTTTAAGCCAGAACGATGGCTCAATGGAGATGTAAAACCTAACCAGGAATTTGCTGCATTTGGATTGGGCAGAAGAAGCTGTATAGGTAACTAGAACACGCAACAATATTTGTATGTTCAATAGCAGTCTCACTCGTTTGTTTGTTGTCGCTCTTTGTTTATCCAGTACCGAATTTCATTTAAATCAGTTCAGTAGTTTTGGCGAGTAAGTGCTACTGAGTTACCTTCGGATTTATAATATCAGTAAAAAATGGTTTAGAGAACTTAAATCGAAACAAAACTAATAGACGTTTAAAAACGCCGATTGCTTTCTGAAATTGAGAATGCTCTCTTAATCAATTAATAAAAATCCAATAGTGAGTTATATTTAACACGCTAATGATGTTGACGATGATGATGAAAATATAACAGAAATATTAAAAATTCACAGGAAAAGGATACGCCATGACAGTAATGAAAGTAGTTCTAGTCCATTTCGTACGCCGCTACCGAATACAAGCAGACATGAGCAAGCTGAAAGTCCAATACGACTTCGTTTTGAAGCCAATATCAGGACACGAGATCAGTATTGAACGAAGAACGTAAATGGAATCTTCTGGAAGACTTGATAGTCTAATACATGGATTTTACGAGAATCATCGCCTAGGAATAACAAAAACTGTTAATTGTACTGAAGATAATGTGGTTGATAATTTAAATAGATTTTAAGGAACTACACGAAGAATTAATTTACTTATATTAGGATCTTTGGATAACGTATTGTCATCTAAATGATTTACTATGTACGTTGCCCTCTTGGTTTTTGAATAAGGGTGGTTTTAGTTTAGTTAAATGGCGCAACCTACCCTAAGTCATGCCTACTGTAACTAGAATAAGGATCATTTAATTCGTTGGCTAACGGTTCTATCACCTAGCCAGCAGTTTCCTAGTTTGTAGTTCAATATTGATGTTTAGTAAATAAATCTATTGTTACCGGTCCTTTGTTGTACATTATTACATCAACCATATAGGTACCTGCGGGTAAATAATTGTTGATAATGTACTACCATTCTGTGCTCAGGTTACTCGTCTCTATCGTCATGGTGAGATTTTTTTATTTTACTTATAATATCTGCTTCTTCTTGTAAAGTGATTTATTGGTTGTGAGATTTCTAAGTAGTTTAACGATTCTGTTTTTAAATATGTTAGTGTCATTAACTGCTCTCTCTGCGCGTTTTGCAATCAATTTACTGGTAAGTATGGTACTAAATATTATTTTAATGAATGGACGAAGTTAAAAAGTATAAATTCCAGTACATTTGTAAACAGTCTAACTTATTGATGATATCCTATAGTCTTAAACAGGTGCACCTAATCAGGTGTCAGTCATTGTGCCAATAGTTGTCATTCAGTAACACTTTTCCCTCTTTGAATATAAGCAGCATACGCTGAATGCCAAGTAGCCAATGGATTCTGTTTTTCTCTTATTATATATTCAACAGTTATACCACCGTCGTCACATTAATATAAATGTATTGTAGGCGTACGAATTTCATTTTTAAGGGATCATGATCCCATTTGCACTTCCTGGTCACTTTCAATTCAAATTGTGGTGTGCACGTATTGTTTTAAAGCTTTTTATTGGTTGTAGAAATGTGTATAAAAGAAACCAGCTCATGTTATAATATTGACCGAGATATAATAATCTGAGAGTTTTCTTGCTGTCACTTATACAATTTTAAAATGTGTGTGAAGATAAAAGTTTCACAGTATTCAATGTTTTTTTTTCATTCTAGTTATTCAGCTGCATCCACAGTTATTTGGCGGAGAGGCATTATAAAAGAAGCAATGCTAATGGAAATGTTTTCAATCTCCTGCTTGGACTATACAAAATAAATCCTTTAAAAGGTTCCGATGTATACAGATCGTTTTCTGACAAACTGCTCTTGGGGCGCAGTGAAAAGTCCCAGGGCTACAAAGCAAACTCAGATGAAATTGGGAAAGGACAATTGAAAGAATCTCTGAATGAAATAGAGAAGATAATACACGTCACGACTAAGAAGCCTTCGAGTACTTTCGTGAAACCTGCATACGATGTCGATGATGTCAGCACAGAGAACTTTAAAGTAGATATCGTAGTTAATGAAAAATATATGGTGAAAGACGACATGAGAAGAATTGGTGAGGATGAAGATGATTTCAACTCAATACTCGGACATTTATCAAGCAATGAACTTAATGATATTCCTGTCACAAAACTGTTGCCTGTCAATGCCACAAGTGCGTTTGAGCCTTTTTATGAAATAGTTGACAATAATGTACCTAGTGGTGATAACTTAGAATTTCGTGATAAAAGTCTGGACGAAGCGCCTTCGGATACGAAAATAGAAGAACTGCCAGAAGTGATAGTGTTATAAAACTCACAGGAAAATAAACAACTCTCGATCGAATGTGAAACTTACTTTATACAGAATTTTATTTACATTATTAAGATAAATTAAATTAAATAAATAAATAATTTAATAATTTAGTCAGAGGTCCGTAGTTTTAAAGCTATTTGTTTCATTTTGTTTATATTTGTGCGGTGTAAGCCATTTCGTGGGCGTCTTCGAAGGTCCTGGCCTGGTATGGTCCGTGGGCATCCCATCCAGGGGGGTGGTGGTCTACATGGTGCTCAACGTGATGCTGTGGGTAGTGGATAACTTCGTAGTTCACGACCTTGGGTTTCGTGAATTTGAAGATTACCATGGCACCTGTTGGACAAAATAAAGAATGTTATTTTGCAATTTTTGCTTTTCATTCATTCCTACTTTATAATTGTTTTATAATTTACTTGTACATGTATTTTTCTAGTGTACTCTAGGTAAACAAAACATATTGTTAAACCGTAAGTATCATTCTAAGGCGCGGAATATCTAATAAAAAATAAAGTGAGATGTCATAAGGTACTGTGTAATATCGTACCGGAAAGAACCAATGAGATGAGACCCAGGGTCAGAGCCTTCCATGTCTTGAGAGCGATCAGGGCAAGAGCCAGAGGGACCAGCACGGAAGCCTTGAACTTTAAGCCGAGGAGGAAGGGCAGCAACACCTTCTTGATGAAACCGTGCTCTGAAAAATAAATGCTCAGTTAATAATCATCGATAGCATATTTTAATTCTGCAACTAGGTGATTCACTAACTGCTCTTGATCCTCAAAGGCTTGGGGAGCTTGATCTTCTTCTTCCTGCCCTCGAACACTTGACCGTCTTCTTCACCATCCAGAGGCATTTCCAATTCCGAAGGCAGATCCGTAAGTAAGGACCTCGGCACATACTCAGACGCAGCACTGTTCGAAATTTCCTCAGGAACTTTCACTTTGAGCGTATGGGTCTGGAGGAACCGGTCTACTTTATCCACAATCTGGTAAGCTGGATCCTGTGCCATTCTGGGGTCGACTCCCATGTCATCCTCCAGGGTCGCAGTCTTGACAATGGAGAGGTCGTCCGTGATCTTGATCTCGTCATCGTTGGACACTTGCGAAATCCACTGCAGGGTTCTCGGTTTCACACATTCCACCGAATATTGGCTCAAACATTCGTTATAAATGTTCTTTACTAATTTGGAGGCGGTATATGAGTTTGCACTGGCGACTGCCGCAAGGGTAAGGAGCACTAATAGTTTAGCCATGTTGCACTTTTCACTATTTAATTTTGTTTAATTATATGACGGCAGACGACTTACTGCCGTCCGATGAACGATCACAATGTATGCCAGGGTACTCCTGGGCTTGGTTTATATACGAGCATTAATACGTGACGTGTTATCAGAATGCGCAATGGTACTATCTTCGGCGATACTCGCGTCTGTAAGCTCGTGGTACATTTCGATTGCATGTGTGTGTGAGGCTTCACTGTATTGGAAAACTATCACTTTGTTGCCTCCACAGCGGTCCTGTGCACTTGAAATTTGCCAAGGGAAATCGAAAGAAAATTAGATGCTTACGACATGTGTTAAGCAACAAATTACGATTGAAAGTTGATAGTATAAATATTTAGCATACAAATATTCAGAGATTGATCTTTTCAATTTCCTGACCCCTGGGCCAAGGTACCTGCTTAATCCTTATCAGCGGAATCTGTTATTTTTTCTTTCAGAGATAGTAAAACATCTTTCCTATAAGTGACGTCATGAATACGATCTTGATCGCATCAGCATATAAAATCCATTTAAACTTTGTGTTACATTTCTAGCTTACTAATGGCCGTAGGAGTGATGTTTTCATTTGGTTTTGTTTTTTTACTACATTGTGTAACCTTACCACAAAAACACCATGTTTGTAAACAGCTGGAGGTTGTAGTACAATATTTTTTATTGTTGGCATAATTCAGCAGGTGACTTTCTTCATCCATTGATTCCAATATCGAACAATCTTTTTTTGCCCAAGACACTCTCCATGCTGCTAAACTTTTCAATTGAGACCTATATAAGCTTTATTTTCCCTAACACTGAGATTGGAGTGACTCTGGCTCGATAAAATTTATTACCCTTGCATTTATTATTTTAAGCTTCCATATTAAACTAAGGTATTTTAACGAAGACATTAATTTCCTCTGGACGTGAAGTAATAAGTAAGAAACTTAATTTTACCGAATTAAACATGCCACAATAGGTTTTATTACATGCTTAATACAAGTACTATGATAGCAATGACCAAATACCAATCAATAGAAATACAAACAAAACTAAAAACTGACCACTAAAGGCAATAAAAGAAAGTGAAGCGACAGATGATTCTGATACCGTTGCTTACGTAACAGGCAACGTTTCAAATGTTCTTCATTCTGGTCATATGGTCAAGTGAAAGATGTTGCTGCAAAACGGATGCTTGGCACGTGAGGAGACTGTTGAGTGGAAGCCAGGAGTACGCGTTGCTATCCGGTGGACGCCAAAATATGAACAGCTGATTAGGATCAGTGTTACGTCAATTTGGGTTAGCGTAAGTCATCTAGGATGGGATAAAGTTGTTAAATAAGCCAGGATGTAAAATAAATGTAAGGCTGCTATAACATTATGGAATACAAGCCATTTCTTTCTTTGTATGTTACTTTCTAGAATCACCCAATCATTAAAATCCCGTAGTTCCTGTACCCTATTTATAAATTTCTAACATTATCCAAACGAATGCAGATTTGCCACTAGATAAACAGATGGGTAGAGTTACATACCATCGTGAACAACATAAAACAAAACATAAATAAAACAAATGAGTAGTTTTAGAAGTCATAATAAATATG
The DNA here is from genome assembly GCA_963856015.1 of Helicoverpa assulta. NCBI lineage: Eukaryota > Metazoa > Arthropoda > Insecta > Lepidoptera > Noctuidae > Helicoverpa > Helicoverpa assulta. Next base: position 10,503,942 of record CAWLCW010000002.1, read on the forward strand.
TCTGCTACCGATAAAATACTATAGTCATTTGTTTCAATTTCTTCTTAGTTAATTCCTCATTAAAGTTATCCTATCAGTAGGTAAATCTTGAATAGTAAACGCACAGCGAAAGCTTTTGTATTTTAAACTAAAAGTACTAGGAGGTCATAGACGTTCAGAGGCCTTTTACTCTTAGCCATAAATAAATCATGGTGTAAACAGGGAACGTTAGTTAAGTAGGTATCTATGTTTGTGGGTCTTTGTCATCAGACTGACTTTTAAATGCAAGCTTTTGTTGTCTTTAGTTTTTTGAGCTATCACAGTGACAAGAGTCTCATATATCATGTAGGCTCAGGATCCGTATCAGAAGCCCTTGGCTGCTGGGCTTCTCTGCTACAAAATATTTTGCTACAAGCCTATATCATGTTTAATGTGTCTTTGGGGGGATTGAATGTTGACTTCTTGGTTGAAGGAAATAGAGCAACATATTTTCTTTCCTTGAAAAGATAATGACCATAATCTTCATGTCCTTCTATCATCAGAATTATTATGAGTTTCTGAAACACATACTATTCAAGGAAGTATTTGCTTCCGCATAAAAGTAGAAGTAATTATTACTTCTTAATCAAGGCCACAAATTCCAGCACCATATCAGGAAAGTATTATTTAATGAATTTGAGCCCACAAATATGTCCCGTAGCGAAACTAAGTTACCTACATCTGAAACAAGGCCTGACTGGCGCACACTTTCATTGACAATGCGTTTGGACTTGCGGGGGTCACTATGTCTGCATATAGATGGGCTATTGTAATGATTTATGGACCTCAACCAATGGTACTGTGGAAATTGTTTAATTAGTGTTACCAATTAATTACACACGGATCTCTTGTGTGGGTAAGCAGGATAGGGGTTTTATCTCCATAGAAAGGGGCCTTATTAATTTAGGTAACTTTGGGTATTAATTTAGGTTGGCTTGATTTTGACAGTGATGATGGGGTCAGCTTTTCTGATTTTTCTAGTTTGCTCTATTTTGGACGTCGCTCTCGGATTTTGACTCCTTCAAATTTTTCAACTCTACTACAAGCGATGCCATCTTCTTAACTCTAAACTCACACAAACTTATTCTTCAATCGACTAGAAAGAGTGTCCATAGAGTTTTATGCCAGCTGTTCACCACGAAACCAACTTTTCCGAACCGTGCAACTTGTGTCATTTCATAAGAGCGAAAACTTCTCAAGCAAGTGACAAGCATTATCTTTCTTTCATACTTATTATAATAACACAATCAGTCACAAATGAAAATTAGAAATTAAACCTCGAATGTATAGGCATGAGTTTAATTGATATAAGTTGTAGGCGTCAAGCTATCGCCTATTTAGTATGCAGGGGAGAAGGCAGGCGAAATCGGCCTGAATAGCTAGCGAGGTGTCGGTAGCCCGACACCTCGCTAATCAATACGAAATTTTAATATGATTACTTTGTATTACGATGGGTGTGTTGCAAGGATAACGTGTTTCCATTTAAATTACCTACTGGAATATCATTTTCTTTTCACTTCCGAAGCGGTGCTTACGGCGGTTGTCTGTTAGGTAATTACGAAACAGCTAAGCCATGAAAGATCCTTCGCCTAGCCTCTTCCCAACAATGTTGGGGTCGGTTTCCAGTCTAACTGACATCCTCAACCCAGATACCCCTTGGTAAAACTGGTCGTCAGACTTTTTGGCTTCTGATTATGCGTAACCTATGATTTATCGTGCCTTTCGGAACACGGAAGAACTCAACTCATTACGACAACCCATCCACGGACCGACCGCGCCACGGTAAACTGTGACCGCGCTAAGCCTTGCTTAATTATGATCGACTTACCATTTAAGTAAAATAAGAGAGATATTTATTTTTTATCAATACCTAATAAATAAGGTTTATTAATTGTAGATCTTAGTTAAAGGGGTAAAACAAAAGCACACAGCTAGCAGATAAGCTAACAGATCGCTGGTTTGAAATAGCTAGGTAGGTTTTATTGAATCCATTAGAGTGTACTGGATAAAGATGGATTGAATCTTATATGATATGATTAGGACAATATTATGTGGGTGTGAAGTAAATAGGCTTAGGTAAGTGGAGGACAATTTGCCGTAAATTGGTACCTACCCAAGTAAAAATGTGGAAATACCAAACCAGCGTGAACTTTAGTAATATATTAAATTATGAGCCTAAGAGGCCATTATAATGTGCCCTCTATCAGGCCCTCAACAAGTAAGTCTAATGGTCTCTGCACACAGCGGGCGCGGCGCGACGGGACGGGACGGCGACGCGACGCTGAGCAGTTGTAATGTACTAGATATTACGGACGACATCACACAGAACCGTCCCGCTCGGCGCGACGCGACGCGACGATCTAGTACATTGTGTCGCGTCGCCGTCCCGTCCCGCCGCGCCGCGCCCGCTGTGTGCAGAGACCATAAATACTTCCGTTAGTAAATCAACCGCACATCCAATATAGAGCAAAACGCCATCTGTTTCGGATAAAGTGAACTACTGCGTGGATGCTTAGTAATGATTACGTACATTTTAGCCAATATATAGCAGTAATTTATAAATCAGCTTTTCAATATTTTATTTAACGTAACTATTATAATTTTAGTGGTACATTTTCATGGCGGTAATATTTATAAAAAGAAAATATTTATTTATTCTATGGTAACAATATGTCCGCCTGACAGATAATGTCATGTCAGTCATTGACGCACGTCATAGTACTTTTATCGAAATATCGCGAGAAAACAGAATTCTCCTCGTATTTTTATCTGCATAGCTATCATGCTGAAACTATGATACATTCATAACACAAAGCATTTCTTTAGACTTATTTCTGTATTGATGGACTTTAGTTTGTGAGTTTGTAATGATGGCAAATAATCGTATACCTTCCGGGCCCAATACGCCTGGGAGTCAACAGACCCCAACACAGCAAGGAATTAAGATATTTATACAGAGGGACTATTCTGAGGGCACTGCGGTGAAGTTCCAGACTCGTTTCCCGCCAGAACTAGAAGATCGAGTAAGTGAAAGTTATTTATTTACGCGATCTTGCGAACATACCTTCATGGGCGCGTTCGACTTATTTCGATTGTGTTTCTCGCTTGAGAAATGATGTCAACTTGTATTTACTCTATTGTCTTATTACAATGTACTACACTTAAGTGTTTTCTCTTCATATTAGTTGTAAATTGTTGATATAATACAAGCTAACATAAACATTGTGAAATCATTTGTTGCACTCCGATTCTGAACTAGAAAGTCACATTGCACTTTTTAATTCATCTGTGAGAAGTTACAGATACTCTGACTAATATCATAATTGAATGAATATTAATATTTGACCTTTCTGCTTAAATATTAAGCCAATAAAACTTAGCTAGTTAGCATGACCTACTAAAAACTGAAAGACATTTTAACATAAAGTAATGAAATTCTTTGATAGTCAGATATTACATATAACCAGGATGTAATAAGCATTATTTAAATGTTGGTATTTCTTGTTTATCTATCCTGGCTATCTCATCCTTTTCTTGAAAAGGACTGCTGTTTACAAGGTAATAGTAAATGATTCAGATCGAGTCAATGGTTGGGACTAGAATGTTATAATTTTATTGACACTATTTAATTGTATGTATCTAGATCTTATTGTTTCATGTTCATGTTTATTTATTGGCACACCAACAGCATTACCAACAACAAATCGCTGCTTTGCACGAATAACCGCACAATCCAAAAACACACATTTTACAGGGTATTTTAATAATTCTAGGAATGACATTGAAATTTAATTGTTAACTAATTTGATTTTTATTATGATTATTAAATTTATTAAATAAAATTATATTATTATTAAATAAATAATTAAATCAGTATTATTATAAGAAGGACAGAGCATTAATTTAAATATTTTTATAAAATTTATATATTCCAATGTCAATCTTGACTTGATTTGATTAACCATGACTGTAGGTACCCACTTATACATTTTGCATGCCTTACGGTAGAACCACTTGAAACATGTACATATATTTCTTAACACCATTGTAACAGTGTTTTCTGCAAAAATAAATAATTTGAATTTGAATTTAGCTATTTGAAAATGAAACAAAATATTTACTGTCGTAACTTTTCATGTTTTTAATCATTAGAAGAGTAGAATATATAAATCAAGGGCTGATCGAAAGGAAGGAATGAATGTGAGTCTTACTGACCATAAAATACGGACTATTTTGCAAGTGACTGTGTTATAAACCAGTATTTTGGTTTGTGCGAATATTCATGCAAAGCAGCGAAATATATAAAAAGTATTAAGTACTACAATACAAACATCACGCTCAAGCAGGACAAAAGTTTAATGTAACTTGAAAAACTTAGAAAACATTGTACAGTTTTTTAGAACCCAAAACATTACATTTTATCACATACTCAAAAACACATTACTTAAGATGAAGCTAAAACCTGTTGATGGTTATGTTGACACTGTAACAAGACCTTCAAATAAATTATGTAAAAACAGTGTTATTACCATTCATAATTACCAGTAATTGTCAACTTAATAACAAACAATTATTCACACCTTATCATCAATGGTTTTACCTGAGAAACAATTTTAACATAAGACAAGACATCTATATTTTACTGGTTAAGTTTATTTTACAATGGTTTTATTTTCATATTATTATAATAAATTGAGTATATTACTGTCAACCATATTATCAAGCTCATTGATGAATTTCTAGTCTAAGATAAGTGGCGGTAAGACCTAAAAAAAAAACCATTAATCATGTTGTGTCAGTAAGAAGTCTGCGGCTAATGAACAGCCACATGGGTCAATCAATTAAAATGTTTCAAACTTGTGGGTTCTGACTGTCAACAGCCTAGGTTGAGATCAGCTATGCAGTCACCCCGTACCGAATGCTGGTAATCAACTGTATCCAGTTGGACTGATAGCCTACCCCAACATATTTGGAAACAGTCTAGCCCGATGACTGAGTTTTAGATTTATTACTAAGTCTAGTTGTGACATGGTCCGGGGCGAGAGGGAATGGGATGCCGTCGCCTCCTTCTGCGAAGCGGTCATGCTCGAGAAGGAGGAGGCGGAACGCCAGAGAGTTCGCACCTCTCATCCCGGCCGCCGCGCTGGACCAGGTAGACACCATGGGCGCCGGGTGTCGCGAGATGACTCCCGGCCACCGTAGGCGTGGGTCTGTGGGCGGTGAGTTCGGGTGGCTCATCGTCCCTCTGTTTTTCTAGACGACAGACCCGTGTCGACGGCGCGCGTTGTTCCACGCGCTCCTCAAAGAGATGTCAGCAACCCCAGCGGGGCCCAGCAGGGCCAAGGCCTGCCGGGGCTGCGGGTTGTTCGAAAGAGATACCGCGGCCCTGGTACATAAAAGGCCTATGACGGAACACGACGATTTTAGTCAGTAAGAGTCTGACACTCCCTCACCGCTGCTAACCCACAGCGGGAGGGGTCATTTGATGATTTTACGTCGCTAAAAAAAAAAAAAAAAAAAAAAAGTCTAGTTGTGACTACTATAATTACCTATATGACTTGGTAACTATTGTACACTTAATTCATTATTGTTTCAATTCGATCTCTATGTGAGTGATTAGGTAATGCCTCTTGACACAATTACAATCAAGGTAATGGATGGTTATTAATAAATAATTTTAGGTTGGCTGTTATACGTCAAGCAAAGTTAATTAAATACCCAATTGACTCAACCTCTCTCTACCATAGTAAATTACTTTCTTAATAACTCTCAAGTTAGTGTTTCTTTTTTCTTTAAAATAATATGTTAATTAATGAACTGAATATTTTATTAGTCCTAGTTAATATATGATTCTCACACTATTATAAATACACTGATTAAAGTTGCACAGGATGTAATGATACATTTGTATAGGTTTAAACTCAGAATTACCTTACTTTGTGCTTATGAATTTAGCTAGATTATGGATTTGGTTTAAGTTGTCTTAAAGACTCTCTATATCTATACTAATATTATAAAGCTGAAGAGTTTGTTTGTTTGTTTGTTTGTTTGAACGCGCTAATCTAAGGAACTACTGGTCCGATTTGAAAAATTCTTTCAGTGTTAGATAGCCCATTTATCGAGGAAGGCTATAGGCTACTTTTTATCCGGGTCCGTGCCGAGGTTCCCACGGGATGCGGGTGAAACCGCTGGCAGAAGCTAGTACATAATATTTATTGCAATTTTATTAGCCTATTGTAAATCAATTTGGTTACTGCTGAGTCATACATCAAAGGAAACCTGCAAAGAAATGCATTAATGAATTGACGTCCAGTCATTCATTGTTTGTGGTGTCATAAAAATTAAGGATATGATGACTGTATTGATTTATGTGTGACTATACCTGATGGCTACTACGTTATGATACAAAATGTGTGGCTTAAAAACAATCTATGGGCCTCTATTCTTCATGGTCCTTACCCTGAGCATAAATCTCAATATCAGTCCGGAGTTTTTAATTATTGATTGATGGCAAATGGGGCCTAATATTATTGCATGCCCCTTAATATTGGCAGTCTGTATGGAATGTCTAACCCTCTGCTTGGCTCTTATTGAAAAAAAAACAGGTGTCCCTTTATACAATACAAATGTATGTGCTTTAACAGTTGAAATCCGTGAGCAAACAATAATTTGAAAACCCGACAGTCATTATTCTAATTAGCAGTCAGACATTAAAATGATTGAGACAAGCCCACTTAACCTTTACGTGTCATCGCGATTGCACGACCATTCATTACAAAAATAGCTTTATCAACCGACTTCCTAAAAGGGAGTTTCTCAATTCAATTTTTTTTTATGTTAAGTTACAATTTACATTCAGGACAAGTTTTTTGAAAATGTTGTCTAGTTATCCGGAGCAAGAATACATAATACATACATGATTTTGATGTTCACAATCATGAGAAGCAATTCCTTTAATTCTGGGTGAAATGGGCAGAAGCGAACTAACCTTATACTATGCATTATTTTATTTCCTAATCTATGGTTTACTCAAGCTTTCTCGAAAATATCTCTGAATAAATACATAACGCTGCTTTGCACGAATAATCGCACAATCCAAAAACACACATTTTACAGGGTAGCTATTTGAAAATTAAACAAAATATTTACTGTCATAACTTTTCATGTTTTTAATCATTAGAAGAGAAGAATATATAAATCAAAGGCTGATCGAAAGGAAGGAATGAATGTGAGTCTTACTGACCATAAAATACGGACTATTTTGCAAGTGACTGTGTTATAAACCAGTATTTTGGTTTGTGCGGGTATTCATGCAAAGCAGCGATAAGGAGTCAAATGTAAAGTCAGCAAGTAATTTCAAAATTGCAAAGTTACTTTGCGCTCTGTACCAGTTGGTTTTACACAGCTTATTTGTACCTGTATTTAATGCTACATATTACCAAATTCCAGATAGACAGACAGACATTCGAGTACACGATGGAGCGTCTGAACGAGCACTTCGAGATGGCGGAGACGGCTGACTGCAGCACTTACTGCGAGGGCTGTTTGGCCTGCCTCACTGCCTATTTCATTTATATCTGTACTGAGACACATTATGAAAAGGTACGTAAATTAACATTAAAAAAAACTTTTTCAAAAATCAAAACCGACTTAAATAATAAAAAAAAAAATCTCCCGTGTCTGACAAAGACTTTGCTTAAAAATTGCATCAAAATCGGTTCAGCCGAACGTGAGACAATCACACACAAACATGCAGGTGTAAGAACCTTTTTTATGCCTGCTAAAAGACAAATAAGTATGGATATGAAGTACAAATTAATTCTAATGTAATATATTCAATATCAAGAATCTTTAATTCTCAATCAAGTCTCACTAAATAAATAAATATGCTCCAATATTGGAATTATTCTCACTAAACCTGTGTCTGTGCCGTTGTATTATCGAAAGTTGAATGCTTTCCAAGAATTGTAGACCATCATAAATAAATTCTTAATTGAGGTAGGACACGGCATGGCTAGGCACTAGTCATAATGCATACAATGTGCCTAGATTATATGATAATCGCCTTCGCTGACACAGCTTCATGCTTTTATTACCTGTAATGTTGTTTGTTTTTTTTAATTGTAAATTCCTGCATTCTTTATGACACGGTTCTGATCCAAAATTATCTCCTCCACAGCACTTAAGAAAAGTATCAAAATTCATAGCGACGCAAAACGAACGAGTTTACAATCCCCGCGGGATTCACATCACGGACCCCATATTACGGGGTCTCCGAGTCATAGAGATCACGGTCATTGACGTCCCCAATTGTCAGAGTCCGACTGGCAACTCGAACAATCAAATGAGGCATACATGACCACCACAGGAAAACCGGGAGTTCTTCATGTAACCAAGCAGACTCTTCTTGATGTAAGGATTTGGCTCTTATATGGTAAGGATTAAGGTTTCTTTTCCTTTGCAGAGTTGGCTATCACGAATTTTGTGCAGTCATTGAGTGGTTTTAGGAGATTTTAGACAGCTGCGGTATATTTTGGAGTCGGTACTTAAGTGTATTGAATTTGACGATATCTTGCCTTTTCAGACAAGCACTCCAAAATATACCTATAAGCACAGTTCAAGTACCTATGCAATTTCTATATAACATCACAATTCTTTATGCCATCAAACAATGGTGAAGGTAACCACTTACCTTACGGTGATAATATAAAATTCATAGCTGGAAAATATAATCTATATCGTGTCATGCACCGTTTTGAAGTTGCGTACAAACCATGAAATTAAATACAATAGTAAATATGTTATCTGACGACGGTAAAATTAGATAATGCATTTTCTCAGGCACTTGTGAATGATAAGTGACATTTTTACTGTTTGCCGATTCATTCGTATGAGTAACCAGTTAGATAATAATACATTTTTTTTTATAATAAAGTAATTATGAGTAATAGAGTAGGTATAATGAGAGCTAAATTCGTATGTCACCAAGAAGATTTTATACAAAAGTTTTTTAAATATAGACTGTCTTTTTCCAATAAAATTGTCTTTCGAGTCATAGTATATTGTGTAAATGTGTAGATAGGACCACTGTGTGGTCTAATAACTATTATGAACGTAATTTTTGTACCTAGCTTCGTTTTAGAACTTTCATTATCGTTTTTTAGGGGAATTTTGGTAATAATGACAACAAAAAGTTTTAAGAACCATGAAAATACTGGGTTTCTTAAACACTAATAAACTGGTTTGTATGAAGTATTGTCATTATTCCTAAATCCCCTTCACATCAGTAAATAAATCCAATAAATTAAGTATTTCAGATCAAGACTAAGAGTGACTCAATTTTGATCTTATGACTGAATTTAATTTAATTTTCGTTTAGCATGACAGGACTCCTTTTGCCAAAATTTCTTCCAATTTCAATGAAGAATGTTGTAGATATATAGTTATTGTTGAAAATGAAAATATCGGACGTATATTAGACTTCGTGGCTTATCATTTTGCGTAAGGAAATGTACTAGCAGTAACGGTTGGAGTTATTTTCTGTTGTATATTTATCTTTGACATCTTCAAGTTTGAAGTAACTAGGGTTTTTTTCCAAATATGACTAACCTTCCATGTAGCAGTTTTTTCAGGAAGTGGATGAATATAACACAAACATATTGTGTATTATATATACATAATGTGGTAATCTGTTATCTTGCCAGTAATAAAATGTGAAAATTCTTGAAAAAAAATTACAAATAAAAAATTCTTTCAGCAAGATAACTCGAACCAATGTCTGAATAGATAAAATAATATAACAAATTGTAACATAAAGATTAGCTGAAATCGTGGTAATGCCATTTTATCTGTTGAAGTTAGTGCTAGTACATTTTAGTCTTAGTTCATGTGGGTATAGCATATTAAATAATAGTTTTTTTAAACAGTTTTGTCTTAGCCACTCCACGTAATTTTTAGTATTTAATTACTTTTTGCCACACTGTGCGAAACACACAAACATGCGAATATTTAGAAAGAAATAAATTAAATTTAAATCATTTTAACCAATTTCAATGCAATTTGTGTAGTTTCATTATTATTTTCAGAATATTTTAGTATTTTTTATTCTTGTTAGTGTACTATACCCCCATTGTCCCTTTGCTAAAAATATTACTTACTAGACTGACAGAATAAAAATTTAATTTAAAATTGTCAGTAATATTTCAAGCCATTTTGACTCTTAAGCCCATGAACTAAGACTCAATTTCGTAATTCAGTTGTAAGGGCCATACTATTTTTGTGAATAGACGTTATGAAAATTCTTTATAAAAAATAAATAATAACCCATTATGGACCCTTATTGTACTCTGTATACTAATTAGGAGTAATTATAATAAAGTTATCACTAATTTAATAATTATTTTATATGTAAATTAAACTATCGAAGTATCTATTGGCAAAAATTGAGTATTTTTTAAAATGTATCGGCATTGTATATAACTAAAGGGTGTTTTAAAAATGTAGTTGGATTTTTATTTTTAAAGTAGTGCATTGTTAGAAAGGACAACAATATGCTAAAGTGTATATGCGTGTATGTTCTCCAATAGCATTTACCAGCTAATACTTGTTTGTTTTGAAGGTAAATAGTTTCAGAACAGGTTTCTTTATCAGATTTACTGGCACAAATCAAAATGTATGCACCTAAATTGTGTTTGAAATTCTTGAATGTAGTGTCAAGTTGGATACATTTTGAAATCTCTGACCTAATTTTCATTTCTGTAAAATCCATACTAATAGACATTTTAACCATTATTTTTATTTATTGTACCAAGTACCAAGTCGCAATAAGCGAACAAATGTTTTACTTAAAATGAATGCAGATTGATCCCAGCATGCAAAGAAAAAAAAAAAGATAAATGTGTATAACTTAAATGTTGCTGCAAGAATGATAGCTTATAAGATGTTCACAATTTATTTCCATTACGTAAAAGAAGCCATAGGTAACTGCTAGGTTATTTTACTTTAAGTAATAGTTAAAATTACTCTATTTTCAATGCCTTTACCTACCCTTTGTGCAGATGTAACAGTTTTTCGAAAGGATTATCAAATCTCGACAAAGAACTCTACCGCTCCGAAGTTGGTTACAAATGAGAATGACTTAAATACCAATGGTCAAAGTTAACGAACAAAAACTATAGCGCATGCGCGAAGCATGAAATGGCTGGCTTCAGAGGCGCACAGTTATTTAAAGAAAACAATACTTAGCCAGGTTTTGTAATTCCTGTTATAATATGGCAAGTCTTATGAAAAATGTTACATTTAAAACATAATTTTCTTGTAATAAAACGTTATTTAGTATAATGTGTGTAGTTCAGCATTTAATTCATATTTATTGTAATTTAGGATATGTATCACAAGTATTTATAATTTTATCTTATGATATGAAACAGCCTGTACGTTGGGAATGCCTGCAAAATTCGTATTTTATTTGACTTTGATTTAATGGTGTGTAATAAATTAAACATTTGAGTAGAATTTTATGCGATCAGACACAGGTGCACTCTCATAGAGAGAGATCAGGTGCAAGACCGACATTTACGTGCTGTCCGATGCACAGATGTATCAATCATCAACTAAGCTAAGGGCTACTTTGTGAATGTTTCTTAAAACCCACAAAGCGATTTCGGCCCGAACTGGGACCCGGGATGGTCCTAAATAATATTAAACAAAAATATTAATTTGTCCGTCATAAAATTAATTCATTCGTGTTTTAACCATTCAAACATGTTATAGTAATTTGTATAAATTGGAAATAAAGTCGACTGTACACGTAATTTTCACGTTCGTTTTTTACCATTAGATAATTTTTAGTGTTACAAACAAGCATTTTGTCATTTTTATACGAAAGATTTGGAGTTGTTAGTTCCGCCTCATCTGCGGGACTTTTAGATATAGATACATGATTAAAAACAAACGCTCGTTAAAGTAGGTACCGATGTTGTGATTCCTCCTATTTGTCGTTCATTTTCTTTTTCAAATAATCATGTAAGAGCTCTTGAAACCAAAGAGTAGGTCTCATTTAGAAGAACCGGCAAGAAACTCCGTAAACATTCTTTTCAAACCTTGGAAAACCCATATTTAATAAAAATATGTTGTATTTTTTTTCTACCTACATAAAAGTTCTGCAGATGAAATAAATATAGCTAATAATTTATATGTTAGTAAATAAATGTATAGTAAAAGATATCAAATTTTATCACAAAATTTTCATGTAACTAGAGATATTGTATAAAATGCACAGATAAAAAATGATATTAGATTAATGTTGCAAACAAAAAAAGTTAAACAAAAATACTAAAGTTTTAGCGTTAAGTTATAGAGTATATTGTAAAATTTACTATGACTATTATTATAGAATAACTGGAATTATGTATGTGAATATTTCTTTTTTTTATAATAAAAATTATTATAAAAATGTTTTGATTTTATTTGAACCTCTGTCCAATCGCCTACGTAGGTATATTTTTATGGTCTGTCAATTCTTGCAAGTATAGATGATGTGAGGATTAGCGCCTGATATCATTTTCGTTTACCTTACACAATTCTGAATTTTGCGATTGAAACTTGCCAGGCGCTTGCAGGTGCAAAGGTACCTAACAGCAGCAAAAATGCCGGTATCTTAATTAACATCAACTTAAGACGCACGTCTTCTATACTATGAAACGTTTTTTTTTTCTGGTAAGGTAGTTTAATTACTTACCTGTTTTATGAGTCAAATGTGTTGGCATCGTTACACTCAATATTTGTCTGCATCGTGGACAGTGAAGTGGTTATTAATACATTATGACGTAAAGTGAAAAAAATAGAGAAAAGTGGAACAAATTGATAACGAAATTATAAAAGTCACACGATTAATAATTGATTTGACCACTTGAATAATAATTTCATCTATACATAGGATCTATTACTTGCAGGTAAGTAGATTTTTGTGTATTTTTTATCAAGATATTCTGCCTCTTTGTAATATAACTAAATCTGAAGTCCATGTCCTAGGTCCTGCCGGGGCTGCGGGATTGTTCGAAGAAGTTACCGCGGCCCTGGTACATAAAAGGCCTTCGACGGAACACGACGGTTTTTAGTCAGTAAGAGTTTGACACTCCCTCACCGCTGCTAACCCACAGCGGGAGGGGTCATTTGATGATTTTTGACGTCGTTAAAAAAAGTCAATGTCCTAGGTAAGTACCTAGGTACCTATTCTACATATTTATAAGTGGCTTTCTAACTACCTACATTTTATATCGTGAAAGACTTAGCTTATAACGGAAACATCTCCTTGAGCGGAATACCTAAAGTAATTACAGAGGTCGTAAACAAAAACAATTGAGTCTTTACGAGAAGGAACGCGATCTGACGCGTTACTGTTGGAGGGCTCGTAAATGTTCGCTTTATGGCGTCTAATTACATGGGGTTATTGCTTTGGTAGACAGGGTAGGCCTATGGGGGTAGGTATTACAGTGGTAGGTAGGTATACCTACTTATTTGTTTATTCAAAAATTAACCGGGATCAAAAAAATAACATGGAATGTATTTCTGTGGGCAATCAAATGACCCCTCTCGCTGTGGGTGCTACTGACTAAAACCCACCATGATTCTTCTTAAGCCTTTTATATGTATCAGGGCCGCGGCAACTCTTTCGAACAATCCCGCAGCCCCGGCAGGCTTGGCTCTGGTGGGTCAAGTCTCTCTGAGGAGCGCGTAGAACAACGCGCGCCGCCGACACCAGTCTGTTGTCGATACAGACGGAGGGACGATGAGCCACCCGAACTCACTGCCCAACGACCCACGCCCGTAGTGTCTTCCACGTCCACCGCAGCGGCTGGGATGAAAGGTGCGAATTGTAACTAGCGCATAAAAGTCTGTAGCTTTCTTCTTTACCAGCCTACCTTACAAAGTCAAACTAGAGTAGGCTTACCTAAAGTCTCAACATTTGAAGGCTTCAACAAAACAGTAATAAACAGTCCTTGTACCCGTAAATACGGAGAACTTACCATCGCGTATTGTCTCTAAGAATTATAAAGAAAACAGTACCGGAGCGAGAAAATGGCCGCAACTTATTAATATTAATATCAAGAGTTTGAGAAACCGTCTCTTTTATGTTGTGCTCTTGAAGTACGAATAAGTTATAGAGCGGTGGAAAGTTCTAAGACTCGTTAAGTTGTTACTTAGGTAGGTACTTAAATAAATATTCGCAAAATTTTGCGCCGTTTGAATTAATGCAGAAGCAAAAAACTTATTAACACAAATAACTTCATAATACAAACATAATCTTAGGGCTATTTTATGTTATTACTGCAAGGACACGACACATATGCATTAACCTCCCAATACCTACAGAGAAAGAATAGTTACGCTTCAATCACTTGGTAGACATTTAATGATTCGATATACCTAATTAAGTAGGTCTACACGTGGAATTATTCCTGCTCAGGCAGTCGAAGAGGCCTCAATGAAGTCTACTTCCTAGCTCTTCTTATTCATACTCGAAAGTTTGCAATTTTCTTTGACGTAATAACTTTTTTTATAATCATACCTTTCGCCCACTTGCTGTTTAAATATTAAAAGTTGGAGACGCAGGAACGACGGTTATTGTTTTATTTTATAAGTAACTTACTTTTTTGTTCTTATAAACATAATTTTTGCGAAGAAATTGTTAACTTATTGAATTTTGGACGCAAAATTATGAACAGCCACGGTGGCTGTTCTCTCTAGGGTAATAAGCCGGCTACGCAGGACATCATTCTTAATGCACAAACATTTCCACGAACAAATGCCCAATTCCTTCGTTCTCCTAACTAATCCGATTGGACGGCAATCAGTCACCGACTTCCAGATTCCGAGTTGCTTTGTGAAAGTTTAAAACCCATGCCGCGATTAACATGACCTCATGTACAGCAGTCGAGCTATGCGACAACTATCTATACTAATATTATAAAGCTGAAGAGTTTGTTTGTTTGTTTGAACGCGCTAATCTCAGGAACTACTGGTCCGATTTGAAAAATTCTTTCAGTGTTAGATAGCCCATTTATCGAGGAAGGCTATAGGCTACTTTTTATCCGGGTCCGTGCCGAGGTTCCCACGGGATGCGGGTGAAACCGCTGGCAGAAGCTAGTTTAGTATAAAACTCAGTGCCCTAATCCACATGCATGAAAGAAAACAATCCACTACATGGGAAGGCAATAAAGCCGGCATTGGTACCAAGTCGTGTAGAAATAAAATATCTCTCCCTCTAAACTATTTATATTGCCGCAAATATAACGACAGCTATTGACAACAAATGCGACTTTAAAGCTTATTTTTTTGTATTTATATATTTTTAGTAAAGTTACTATAATATGCTCCACGATGTTATGTTTCACCCGCGTCCTGAGGGATATACTTCATGCATTTTATGCTGTCCTGTCATAAGTCATGGTGGCCTAGTGGGTAAAGGACCAGCCTCTCAAGTTTGAGGGCGTGGGTTCGATCCCAGGTCAGGCAAGTACCAATGCAACTTTTCTAAGTTTGTATGTACTTAAGTATATCTTAGACACCATTGACTGTGTTTCGGATGGCACGTTAAACTGTAGGTCCCGGCTGTCATTGAACATCCTTGGCAGTCGTTACGGGTAGTCAGAAGCCAGTAAGTCTGACACCAGTCTAACCAAGGGGTATCGGGTTGCCCGGGTAAGTGGGTTGAGGAGGTCAGATAGGCAGTCGCTTCTTGTAAAGCACTGGTACTCAGCTGAATCCGGTTAGACTGGAAGCCGACCCCAACATGGTTGGGAAAAAGGCTCGGAGGATGAGGATGATTTTATGCTGTCCTGTGTACATACATAGGGAGCAGTTGCGTTGGGTGTTGGAGTACTTATCTATGTGCCTAAGTAGCTACCTACCTAAGTTATTTGGGTTATACTACTTTCACATTCTTCAACGTTAAATAGTCCATTTATCGAGAAAGGCTATAGGATACTTTAGGCTACTTTTCATCCAATTAGGTACGCGGAGCAATTCCACAATACGGGGGTGAAACCGCTGGGCGAAGCTATTTAATTTATGCAGGTGTAACTTTTGTTGACAATGGAGACCTTCGGGAATGGGCTCGCCCTATATTAAAAACAAAATAATTAAATTATAATAACTGATGAAATGTGAGTGTAGGCAGTGTAAATGCGTACGTACTACCTACGCGTCCTTTGGGAAAAACTGACGTAAAACGTATACAGTTGTAAGTATTTAAATAAAACTACTTTTACGGATTTTATCGCGGTTATATTAGTATTATTTAATCCCGACGTTTTGGATCCTTTTTCAGCATCCATGGTCACGGGCAGACTAAGGATCCATGGATGCTGTAAAGGATCCGAAACGTCGGGATTAAATAATATTAATATAACCGCGATAAAATCCTTAAAAGTAGTTTTATTTGAAAGTCTAATATTCACGTAAGTGTCAGAAATCAATACAGTTGTAAGTAATTAGTTAATTCATACATTTTGTAGGTACCTATTAAAGTTGTATTTCTTGAACAAATATTTTTCATAAAGTGCACTTAAATTAAACCCAGCTTTTATAAAAATTAAGTTCACAATTGATTCAAGTCTATCCAGATTGCTTGGTAAGAGCGTATTGTGCAAATCTATAAACACCATTTTCTCTATAATAAAATTCCAATAAGCGCTGAAGCGTGTTCTTTAATCCAATTACTTTTCTTTGCAGTACGAAAGTATGACAATTAATCGTGATTCGACATTAAGATTGGAAAACTGCAGTCTGTTGGAGTTAGATAGCCTAGTTCTTTGGCTATTAAACTAGAAATATGTACGGGTCAATGCACTTACACGCGTAAGTTTCACAATGTTTATATGCTAGGCACCAATCTCTCATAAAAAAATGCTTTAACATTTCTCATCATATCTACTACCTTCTTAATATTATATATGGTATGTTTTTTACTGTTTCACGCAAAAACTGCTGAATGGATTTTGATGAAACTTGACTGACAGTAATTTAGCTTATTTCCGAATAACACAAGCTACTTTTTTGCATGTGTCGGGACGTTGCTGAAAACGAAAGCAGTAGCTAATATTATGTTGGTACCTAGTCTTTGTAAATAGCTTGAAAACGCCCCTATATTTTTCCATTAAAGGAAGTTCACAAGGGATCCTGACATAAAAATTATTGCCTCCATACAAAAACCAAGACAAGATCCTGTCAGGTATTCACGAGCAGAACAGTAAAAGTCAGGCAAACGGAACTGACTCGTAAAAGTGATTTACCAACCAATTGATTGACTGTACTTACGACTTTATTCCTGCTTTATGCCCAAATGTAAGTGCTGTTAAACTTAAATTGTTTACGATCACCTGCCCTTTTTAATGTCTTTTAACGTTGAAGTGGCAAATTAAATTCATTAATTATTTCCGTCTCCATTTTTGTAAAAGCTTATATCCATGGATACAAAATAATATAATAAGTTTTTTTGTTTTTTTTTTTGCCTTTAGGCCTAAAGGCTCCGAAACTACTGCATCTATTGAGTGTTAAGTATTGTGAGTCTATTAAGTAACATATAGGCTATATTTTATTTATCCGGGTTTGTGCAGAAGCTCCCTGGGGACGCAGGTGGAACCGCGGGAAAATGGCTAGTTTCTACATTTAATAAATAAGCTTGCAGTATTGACCACGTGTAAACTAATGTATACGGTCGTCTTTACATGACATTTCAACGTTTGATTTCCAACAAATGCACTGGTTCGCACTTCAAAGGAACTTGCAAAAGTTAGTCTAACTAAGTGTACCTTCTCGTAGGCGGTTAATAGGAATTCTGCTGTTTTGTTTAACTATGTATGTATGTATATTGAAACCTTACATGAACCTTAGTTTGTTAAAACGCAGTAGCTTCTCTTGGTAGGGACTTGGGTTTGATTCCTGGGGCCAGCTAAAATTGCTTGGTACATTCAGTTTTAAGCTGGTTTTAAGTAACTATCATCATAAAGCAATCCGATGTCTGCAAGTTGGTCGTGATACAGCCAAAGGCATAATATGTGCATATACATTTACACACACAAGTTTAGCTCACCCGCTTTCATGAACTAAAACATCTGTGAGTAGTAAGTACCTAGTCTATTTTATAAAATTAACTAGCTTCTGCCAGCGGTTTCACCCGCATCCCGTGGGAACTACTTCCCGTACCGGTATAAAAAGTAGCCTATAGCCTTCCTCGATAAATGGGCTATTTAACACTGAAATAAATTTTTAAATCGGACCAGTAGTTCCTGAGATTAGCGCGTTCAAACAAACAAACAAAGAAACTCTTCAGCTTTATAATATTAGTATAGATTGGCAGCAGGAATAGAGTCCCAAAATGAGGTTTGTAAGTCGTGACATTGTTTCAAATGTTGTAAATTAAAAATCAATATTCCGTTGATATTTGGAGAGCTAACTGCTCCCAAAATATAATGGCCGAAGTGAACAAGATAAATGTTTTAGGATTTGATTCCCACTTTAATATTTTAGGAGAAGGTCATTTTAGCGTTCTCAGTGGGATAGGTATTAGGAAATTATTTTTCACTGTATTGACCACACTACTTTACAATACCAAAGATTAGAAGCCCGAAACCAGTCTAATAGGTATCTGCTCAGGTAACTGGGTCGTGGAGATCAGATACCTAGGCAGTCATAAAACTGGCTGTGAGACTTTCTGGCTTTAACTGTCACTAACGACTGCCCAATATGTTCAAAAGACACTCAGAGCACCCATTGAAGCTGTGACAGATATTTTTATAGTATGGAGTAGTATGTACCTATATCAACTAAAATTTAGTGTTATATAATACTTATTTACCGCACTGAAGAACTGCAATAACTTTGCTAGATGTCACACAATTTATATCTTCAAATTTTTCCTTCCACTAAAGCACTAGCTTTCTCAACATAACTTTGACTTGAATTTCCAAGTTTATATATGAGTAATGTTGTGTACACCGCTGTGGAAGTTCATAGTTTTGCAGTACTAATGTATATTACTTTAGAAGTAAGTTGGCAATGCGTGGTTTATAAATGATGTAATGAACTGAAAACTTGAGAATACCTGACAGATAATCGAATTTCCAATATGGTTGTTAAAACTTGCTGAGTTATGCTGAATTTCTGTATGGAGTTCCAGTTGAAATATGTGGCAAAAGCATGTGTGTAAATTAGCAGTGTAGTTTAGTACATAAAAAATGTATAATACTTACAACTAGCTTTAGCCAAAGGTATCACCCAAATCCCTTGGTGCAATCGGATAAAAATAATCCGTCAATTAGTCCAACGTCGATGATGATGATGAGATGATTCAAGTTAGCAAACAAACTATTAAAAATTGTTTAAGATAGGTAGGTTGGCAGTACAATATTAACGAGCCCAGACAATTTAATAATCCAAGCATAAATTGATGCAAACCGTTCAAATTTTAATTGACGGCGACCCTTAAGAAACTTCACCGTTCACAATTTAATAATCCCAACAAAATTCACTTATTTTTCGTTAAAAACTTTGTCAATAACAGCTCTCATACTTTTGAACTCCATTTTTGTTGAATGACCAAATCTGGGGACAATACTACTAATTATTATAATTTTCTATGCAAAGCGAGGGTCGGGGGTTCGCGTCCAGTGCGAATTAATTCGCCTAGTATTGTTTGTTTGGTCCTTTGTCCTTGATTAAGGACTGTCCTTTGTCCCTCAATGAGGACCGACTGAATAATGGTCGCTATTACTCGATTGCTTTGTTGATTTAGTTAGTAAAATACTATGAGTATTTGTGGGAGTGCAATAGGCATATATTTCATACTTTGATTTATAAGTATTTAGGGGTTTATGGGTGAATAATTGCATTTTCTTCTTTGCTTCTTCTGGGAAGAGATTAGGCGCAAGATCAACATTCTTACGTGCTATCCGACGCAAACACAATTTTCATACTTTGAGATCCTTACTTTGTAAAAGTTGCTGAAAATCCACAAAGTGACCCAACCCTACAACACTAGATATACTTTTTTCAAAATATCTCATACTAGCTTCTGCCAGCGGTTTCACCCGCATCCCGTGGGAACTACTTCCCGTACCGGGATAAAAAGTAGCCTATAGCCTTCCTCGATAAATGGGCTATCTAACACTGAAAGAAATTTTCAAATCGGACCAGTAGTTCCTGAGATTAGCGCATTCAAACAAACAAACAAACTTTTCAGCTTTATAATATTAGTATAGATTTCAGTAGCGTTCTTATTTAATTTTCTCGTTCTGTACCTATGTGTTTGTTTTAATAGAACTCCTATTATACCTGTGTATAATAGTATTAAAAGCTCCCTCGCTAGGGCAGCTAATAATAGACAATACCAGTGAACCCTTTCATTTCTAACTATGCTGTAATATGCATCAATTATAGCCTTGCATGCGTCGGTGAATCAAACCTTTACTGTTATGGAAGAGTGCATAGGAAAGCCTCGTCATCCGAAAACAGTGTTCGTTGTCAAATTATGATAATTATAGATACTTTTATATATAGAGTACCAACAAAAATGCATACCCGCTCGCGCCGCGAGGTAACAACTACTTCCCATACACGGCTTAAAAGAAAAGAACTGCATATGTTATTCGCATATTAAAGATACATTACTGCAAAGGTATTTTCTAAGTACATCTTGGACACCAATGGCTGATAAAAAAGGTGAAGGAAAACATCTTGATGAAACCTGGACTATTAAGTCTGAAATCACCAACCCGCATTAAGCAAGCGTGGTGATTAATGCTCAATCCTTCTCCGTGTGAGAGGAGGCCTGTGCCCAGCAGTGGGACGATAAAAAGGCTGTAACAGTAACAGTAACTGCAAAGGTTCATCTACTTTTCATTCTGGTCCAGGGAATTCCTCTCAGGAAGCAGGTAACACTGCTTTCGGTAGCTAGTAACGCTAGGGACAAACGAAACTACCTAAATGACGCAAAAATCAATAACCATGTCATCTAAAAACATAAAACCAGTAAATGTAGTAATCATCATCATCATCATCATCATCTCAGCCATAGGACGCCCACTGCTGAACATAGGCCTCCCCCTTAGATCTCCACAGATACCTGTTGGAGGCGACCTGCATCCAGCGTCTTCCGGCGACCTTTATAAGTAGTAATAACTTCACTTAAACTCAAAAAGCTTCAACTCCATCATTCATCGGAGTTGAACCGCAAACTTCCTTAGGAACTGCTAACAATATAAATAAGTTGTATTCTGCAAAGCGTTCAAAAAAGTCGTGGTGGCCTAGTGGGTAAAGAACCATCCTCTCGAGTATGAGGGCGCGGGTTCGATTCCAGGTCAGGCAAGTACCAATGCAACTTTTCTAAGTTTGTATGTACTTTCTAAGTATATCTTGGACACCAATGGCTAATAAAAAGGTGAAGGAAAACATCTTGAGGAAACCTGGACTATAAAGTCTGAAATCACCAACCCGCATTGAGCAAGCGTGGTGATTAATGCTCAATCCTTCTCCGTGTGAGAGGAGGCCTGTGCCCAGCAGTGGGACGATAAAAAAGGCTGTAACAGTAACAGTAACAGTAACTGCAAAGCGCCGTACATTGCAGTTCACCCTAGTTCCTAACAATATGGTCGAAGTTGATTATAAAGTGCAACAGAGAGAATGCAGTAATGGCTGTGGGAGGAATAGTACAGACATTTAATTCAATAAATGATAGAGACTGTGAAAGACTGAAATAAAATTACAGAGAACAGGGTTTGCACTTGTCCTTTAATATGAACAGGGTTGCATCGACGTTGGGTTATAATAGCCATTCATGGTGATCGGTTAGTGATAAAGATATTTTAACTTTCAAAGTGACTATCCGCCAGCATTAAATCAAACACATCTAAAGAAAGTTCACTCAAATCTCAAAAAGAAAACCCGTTGGCAATAGCTTATATTTGTCAGTCTTTCCGTGTAAGTTGTCAAAAGTCAAAATAACCAGTCATTTCCTACCAATGACTTATTTAAATACATGGTTATTTCATGTTCGTAAAGTCTAAAAATAAAAGTCAACAAAAAGTCATAGCCATAACTTAACTCACACGGTACACCCCACCACACAATACAACCCACACATTATCGCATTTACCTTCAGCTTGTGCGCAACTTTAGCGACGCACCCTACTCAACCGTAATCTCGAAGTTGGCAATAGGCCTTTTCGTACGCAATGAAGTGTTATCCATGTCAGTATTGTGAAAAAGCCTAAAGTTTTTACACTGGATAAGCTTTTTACCTTTTTAGGATTCCGTATTCAAAGAGAAAAGGGGTACCCAATTACTAAGACTTAGCTGTCCGTCTTGTCTTCTCCGTTTATCTAACCAGGCACTATATGAACCGCATCTGTCATATGAACTGTGATGGATAGACAATTGTTTTCTCATATCATATAATGTATTTCTGATGCTGCTGTAACAACAATTAAGTACTCAGCACTAGAATAAAGTAAATAATTTAGAGCACTTCACAACAAGTGATATTTGCTCGTTTTATAATAAATATTGGTACGAAACCCTTCATCTGTGAATCCGACTCGCACTTGATCAGCTGGAGTTTTACAAGGCAGACCTGCAAACCATTGGTTTCAGCAGTCTCTTATACTTATTATTTGTACTTCTCTCCATAATTTTATAAAATCTTCAAAATAGACATGGCTGCCTTTTTTCTGTACTTCCCGTAAGAGGGACATCTAACCAAACGATCCTGAGTTGTCCACCGGGTGTACACCGTCCTTCCCAATGCAAAACTCAAACCCAATGTTATTCGAACCATTTATCAAAATGGAGAGAATTTAAATTCACACAAAGGCACATGATATCGTCCATTTCTATCAAAAAGCGACCAGCTCGAAGATTCATGAGGCAGTTCTTTGATGCCCTCGTTCAAAAGGTTTCTATTGTCGTCAGTAACGGCTGTGTATTTTGCCTCTTTTCAGCCATTTTGCAGAGATTAATTTTAACGTTCGACAGTGTTTGGAGAAGCTTATAAAACGCCCACTCTAAGACTGCGTGCACACTGTGTTAGGTCGTTTATCGAATATTGTGTCTCTTTTCTAATTACATCGTGTCGTTACCATAGTTTGTACCATCTATAATTAGTACAAAATATTATCATTATCATAATTCATACCATTCTCTCTCTGCACTGTACATGTCTCTTCTCATACTTTTAGATATTTAAAGACCAGGTTTCCTCCAGAGGTTTTCCTTCACAGTCATTGGTTTAATGTTCAAGATATACCTACGCGTTATTCGAGTGATAGGTACTGCAAGTATTTACGAAAATAATATAAAAATTAAAACCATGACGACTGTAACAAGCCTTAACTGTGAGCGTACGTATCTATATACTAGCGACTTACTTCTGACTTCTAATTACTTACTAAATAAAACTACCCTGGCTTCTTTTAAAGATTACAATAGAATTTCTTAGTATTTTGTTCAATACCTATTTGTTGTTATGACTGCAGCAGAGATACATCATCCGCAACTGTCTTACTACCACGGTTCATGATATTGAAATACAGCCTGGTGATCGACAGACGGACAGCGACGTCTCAGTAATAGGATCCCCTTTCACCCTTTGGGTACGGAACTCTAAATTGTGCCTCTTCTAACCCAGAGCAAAAAGAATAC
This sequence comes from Helicoverpa assulta, assembly GCA_963856015.1. Taxonomy (NCBI): domain Eukaryota; kingdom Metazoa; phylum Arthropoda; class Insecta; order Lepidoptera; family Noctuidae; genus Helicoverpa; species Helicoverpa assulta. The sequence continues at coordinate 10,527,657 of CAWLCW010000002.1, forward strand.
AAACCAGCCCATCTAGGTAAACCTTGAACTAAAAAAAGCCATTAAATTAGACCATAGAATTTCGCTGAACGATCAAGGTCGGCTTCCGCGTACACCAACTGTTTGTGTTTCCAAGTATAGCACTGTGACACGCAGCCAGAGGCGCGGCCGTGACGTCACGGGCACGTCAATAGGTTTGTAGGCTACCTGGTAGGAGAACAGAACCTTGGATGAAGTGTCAAGTTTAGTCTTTTTGAAATTTGTTGTACCTATACTTGGAAGACTGGAAAATGTATATGAAATCATATAAAGGATTAAATTCATAAGTAAATAAACACTTTGACGTGGGTACACGATATCAGACTCATCATCATTAGAATTATCTTAATCGGTTCAGTCATTCTAACTGCGAGGAACAGCTGGCTATCAAATTGACATTTGCAGAGTTCCACCTACGTCCCGGGAGACTGACTTATCCCACCCGAATAAAGAGTACTTAGCTCTCATTCAGGCTTTAAACAATCTGTGCATTAAATTTCATTTAAATCGACTAAGTGGTTTTGCCGTAAAAGCGCGAAAGACTGTTAGACAGAGTTGTATTGCTTTTGCATTTATAATAATAATATCAGCATCAGCACAGTGACTAACATAGAAGTATATTAAAAAGGTGTATACACTCGTTGGTATACATAAGTTTCTACTACATATCCCACCTATGAACACTGAAGGATCAGAATGACAGCGGATAATCGTCTTGGCACAAAGTTTTCAGTACAAAAGTTAGCAAGCCGTTAGTCGAGACTCGTGGTACACTGTTACGTGGAGTTTTCGGTTACAACTTTACTGTTACGTTGATACTTTCAATGGGAATTGTTACATTCTGACTAAAGGGAGGATTATTTTAATTATGAAATTTCATTTGGCTATCTCTTTCTTAACTATATTGTGGTCGGCTTCCAGTATAACTTGAAGCATCTGGTTTATGTTTCACATGGAATAAATGCCTACATGAACTCCTTGAAACCCGATACCTCTTGGAAAGCTGGATTTTCTGACTTTCTGGGTCCCGTAACGACAACAGATGGGACTCTTACATCATTACGATGGACATCATAACGAGATGGTCACTGGTAACCCAACCACAGATCAACCGCGCCAAGGATTGCACCTCATGATTTTAATATGGCAATCAACGTGTGTATGTAGCTGGTATTTAGCCACGACTGGCCACGAGCTCCTCTGATTGCCTAAAATAATATCTAAACCCATCTACTATTACCAAACAAAACACAATCCTACGATATACCATTTACAATATTGCTTCCCAACAAAGTGCGCTGCAAAAAAATATGTTTACGAGTTATTCTAAGAAAACTTCAGTACTAGGGGTACTGAGGTATACTTAGCTAGCCCACGCAGACTATAAAAGTCTTGGTATAGAACTGTAGATTGTTTTGATGGAGAAAAGGTAATCTTCCTACGCAGCACCGTCTGTTGTTTCTCACGATACTTGCATCGGCAGAAGTGGATTATGTAGATGGAAGTAGTGCTTTTTATAGAAAGGCAAATTAAAGGTTTTGTCATGAAAGTTTTGAGACATCTGTAATTTTTTTTAATATCCTGATATCAGTTAGTGAGCCGCACCGTAAGCTATTAGCTTGTGTTATGGGTGCTTACACAACCGATGAACATATTATAACACCAAGACTACAGCCAATAAGCATGTTCTTCGCACAAATGTAGACCGTAACGGGAATCGAACCCGGGATCATCAGTTCGGCGTGGTGACCATTGCGCCATCGAGGGCGTCAATTTGAATCTCTATCTTAATTTTGACAGTTAAAATACAAATTCTGGGTCGAAACTTTCAGTAAGATAAATCAATCATAGATCGTATGCAGCGTTGTACATTGAACTCCTTCGGACGGGTATGAAAACCGACTGATAAAACAGTCATAAACTTTGACCTATATTCAAAGTCAGGACAGCGAAACTTGGACTAGAATATTTCTAACAGCCAGATAGAAAATGCCAAAGCAAAGGTTATATCATCGTAAAACTGCTATAAAAGAGACGTTGGCGTCGACCGTGGAGGTACCGCTACTCCGGGGAGATTACCCGATGTTATGGGAAATAAGTTTACACCTGCAATCGATGTTAGTGTCTTTAATCATTAATAAGTTCCTTTGAAACTCCTCCTGATAAATAAAATCATGATCTACTTTTTGTTTTGTCTCGATTTAAACCACGTCTACTGTGGCAAGGCAAGCTTATGAATGGTTCCTATCCCTTTTTTGCTGTGGGAAATCGTTAAATATCTCGCTGGGGAGGGAGCGTCAAACTTTTTCTGACTAAAACCTAGTTATATGTTCCTTTTAGAGCCCATTATGAACCAGGGCCGCGGGTTACCGCGGCCCTGGTTCATGGGCAATAGTTATATTGCTGAACCATCTTGCAGCCCCTACAGACTAATATTTTTGACGATATCGTCAGGGATTTGAATAGATATATTTATTTAGAGTTTTTGGATTGCTTTTCACAATGCAAAGCTCAAAGGTAGGTCCTATTTTAGACCAAAGGAACTTAAGTCAAAAAATAAGGGAAAGTTCCGTATTCCTGCCATTCTTGAATTGAAACCCTTCTTCTCTCTTAGTACCTCAAGTAACAACATAATTCAATAAACTGGCTACTTGCTCACCAGATTACCCTTCGAGTAATAAAGCAAATGTACCAAATTATTTGCTTTTTCACATAAAACTTGGCTGTAGAGACGCCAACTTAAAATTTCCATGAGTATGGATGTGCCTGGACTATGTCTTCCTATGTTTGGGAAAGTTGAGTAATTTTTTTCTCATTTGAGAGAGGAAACATGGGGACGACCAAAGAAATTTTGTGACATAAGCACCTACCTATGTTGAAAGAATGTCAGTTGTGAAAAGACAGCAGGCAAAGTAAATGGAAGAAATGCTGAGCATTTCTCCCTTTCCATAATATAAGCGACCATTCTAATATTATAAAGTTGACGTGGTCTGTTTGATTGACCGAGCTGCTCTTAGGAACCACTAATCCCATTTGAACAACTCTTTCAGTGTTAAATACCCATGTATGTATGAATGTTATCTTTTGTCTTGGTCTTGGAAATAAGTCTGTAGAAGGGGAGTAAAGCTTGGTCTAAAATGAACAAAATAACCTATTGAAATCGGTGTCTTTGTTTTTCTACTCCGAAAACTACTCACTCGCATCAAAGAAGTCCCCAGAGCAATATATTCCGAACAACTGAAAACTGCACTGAACATTACCTAAAAGAAATTTCAGCAGCTAAATAAAATCAGTCGTAAACCATTGAACTTGTGTCAATATATTCTCGGTCACGGACGTAAAGCGCTGCAGCCGATCGAGGGTAAAATTTAAAGTAAAGGTTCGCTATTTTATGAAGCGCTTTACGATGGATTGTATAGTACCTGTAGGTTTTTATTGGTCATGTATGTAGGTGATAAAAGTTTTTTCTTTGATTTAAATACTTATGTACAAGGTAGGTACTATCGTTCACCTGTTTTACTCACGTCTACGCAAAACTGATTTCCTTACCTGGATAAAAGTTAAGTTATTCCGTGTTACTTCAGCTGTCTGGCCCTGAAATTTTCGTCAAAATCGTTCCGGCTATTTCAGAGATTGATCGGAACAAACTATACTAATACCTACCATACGTCGTGAGGGTATATGTCACAGCCAAACGGATATGTTAGCTGTCCAATTAAACAGCATACTTTTATACGTCCGCCCAAAACGTTTAACTTTACTGCTGACTAAAAAGCCCGCCTTAAACAAAACGTGTATCAAGTTATGCTCATAAATGTCATGTATGTAGATAATTTTTAAAAAGTTTCTCCCGACCTCATTGTGTGTTAGTGTTAACTCATCGTCTCCCAGAGGCATGAGTGCCACGCTACATCATAATGACTTTGAAAAACTTTCCCCCGTATCAACTATGTATCATCTATTCCTCCCCCGGGGACTGGTAAAATGAGATTTTTGGGGGGAAAATTTGTTACACATCTCTCAGAGGTTAAGATAGATTTAAATAATATTTTTGGCTCATAATCTATTAATGTTCTCACTGTTGGGATTTAGTTTATATTCTTAGTGAAGTAGAACTACGTGGAACTAATATTGTGGGGATTTTCCGTATTTCTCGGTAGTGTCCCGAAGTTTGCCTGGTTAACGAAATAAGTATGGTACTTACTAGGAAGGTACTTACCTACTCTAGGGTTTAGTTAGAACTAGCCATTTCCCACGGTTCCACCTGCGACCGAAGGGAAAACTTCCCGCAACCGAATAAAAAATAGTTTATATCCTTTCTCAGACTCGAAATTGGACTATCTGTAAGCCAAACATTTAAGTTTTTAGTAGTTCACCCGACTTTTTAAGGTTCACATCTAAAATAAGGAAAGAACAATCATTGAAAATAATGATAGATTAATGCATCAGTAGAGTGCCACTCACAAAATATAATCCTAAGGCACATTTTCCAACATGAACGTGAACTTTACGTGAACATTCCTAGCAGACAGTTGTTTTAAGAAAACTGTCATTGAAAACATTTACGTTGTCCGTGAACTTGGGCCTTAATATGCATACCTATCTATTGTGTCAACTGTACACTCAAAATAACACCATAAACGATATCTTGGAATGCTATCACTTTATTTTTTTCTGAAAATAGCCACGTAAAGCTAATTGTTTCACGAATGTAACATTCTTTTGAGTCTGATCAAAAACATTGCGACTTAGAGCGTACCACAGATTAAATGACGCAGAGAGGAGAGTAAAATCGTTAGGTATGTACCTACTCCCTGCCGGTGCTGCGGGATTGTTCGAAAGAGGTACCGCGGCCCTGATACATAAAGAGTATAGGAAGGAACATGGTAGGTTTTAGTCAGTAAGAGTCTGACGCCCTCACGCTGCACACACAGCGGGGGGGGGGAGGGGTCATTTGATGATCTCCCATAAAAAAGGTATCTACCTACTTACGAATGTAATGATAAAGCATACCTGCGGTTGTTTTTGTTTGTTGTATGATTAGATCTTTACTATACTATCTTGATGTGATATACAACCTTATTTTTTGTTAATGCGAAACTTGATACACCTGTCTAGTATTTTTGTGTAAAAAATCTATTTACAAAATTTTACGACTTTATCATAAAAAAACGCAAAGTTATAAGCTTGTAAAGTCAGCAAAAATTCAAGGTCACCGGGTCTTCCAGGGGGCTGAGGAGTTTTTTGCACTTGCTACTAGTTGTTTACTGTTTCCTAATACTCGATATGACCTGCCGTGACCTGTGTTGTACTTAATTGCGGCGTTGTCCAACTTTAAACTTTTTTAAATAGTTTTTGAAAAAAATATAACTTGGTGTAAAAACTATTGGAATCGATTCAGTTACTGATTCTGAACAATCTATATTCAGGTTTCGCATATACTAAAAATAACGTTGTATATTGATCTAGTTGTAATACCTACTTTTAAGGAAAAGTATGCAGTGCCTTTCCGCTTTTTAGGCGCTACATTTTTCGGAAAGAGATATAAACAAATCTTATAAACCTTTCAATAGGTATATACTTGCTTGTTATATATTGTTTTCTATTTTTATGTCCCGCATTTTCGACCGCTTCTGCGAGGTTACTTCTTCCCACATTCAGATAAAAAGTATCCCTTGTCCTTTCTCAGGCTCTAGACTTTCGGACGACAGACAGACAGGATTACTTTCGCATTTAAAACATTAGTCAGGACAGGATGTTAAAGTCTATACTACTAGTGCAAAATTTTCCTACTTGAAATCGCAGAAGCCATGAATTATGTAATTAAAAAAGAATTCATGTTAATGAAATTCTTATTGTGATTAACTCTACAGATAAATAAAATAACAACCTTATCTGCTAAGAAAATCGCCATCATCATCATTAACTATTGAATAGAATAAATACTATTGCATCTTTATTTATTAACAATTAAATTAATTACGATCACGTTTGTTGTAGTCACGTTTTATTAGATCTTCTTAATACTACGCACTATTGTACGTGCGGTATCATATCTCTAATGCCAAGATTAGTGGATTATGGGAGTGAGATCATCAATCAAGCAATCATAGATAGCCGTGGCGTGAGATGGCCTCTGAGCACTGTTTCATTCCTGTCGTCAGTTCTAGAAAGCAATTTAACATTAATATAATATCGGTTTTAAGCTGACCACCAAGGTCTTCAGCACTTATCTCATCTGTGTTATCTAGTCTATGCGCTGTGGTAGCGAGGCGCGTGTGCCTGGGCGGGCGGGGCGGGCGGGGTGCAGGGGGGCCCGGGCACTATTGGCCCGGCTCACCTCGGAGGCTTCAGTCTGGCGCGGGACGCGTAACGGAGCGCACGTCGCCCGTCCAAACATTCTCCTCGTCCAAACCGCGTGTTGAAAATAAAGATTGCTAAATTAAATTGCTAGTGGAAACCTATTTGGTGGGTAGTGTTTTGTTCCTTACTCAGTGACGTCATAATCGTGAGCTTAAGTTCGGAGGCGATTGTATCTGAATGTTCGAGGGCTAAACAGTATTTTCAGTGGAAGTAAGTAGTCGGATCGTAGATGTTATTATATGATTGGCAGTACTTATTGACTGTTGCTTTTAGGTAGATGATTCCTTAGATGAGTAGTGAGTAGACGCAAGTGCGTTATGTCACCGACTTAATGCTGCTTACTTTATAAAGGTTATGAAGAATATTGAACCGTCTACAGGAATATTGATTTGTTTGTTATTACCTGGACCTACTTTGATAAAAAACACCTGAAACACTCTTAATTGAAAGGCTGACTGATTATTTCAAACTTGCTAACTACACAAAGAGACTAAGTAAAGATTAAAGCCACAATCCCTTTGACAAATATAAATAAAAGAGTGCCGTTTATTTTGAGCCCTCAGACACGGATTCCGACGATAAAGACAAAGGGAATATTGAAGTTAAAGCTACCGGTAATAACAATCGTAATGTAGGTAACAATATACGTAAGGGCTATATATTCAGTAATCACAGTTTTCCTATACCGATGGTCAGTCATGCTCCTAAAATTTTCTTTGTTACGGTACCCCAGTTTTCAGGCTTTATGTCGGTCATAACATGTTACATTATTTTTTTACCGCAAGCTACAAAAATGTGTGAAAAATGAATTTTCCCACACCCTTTTAAACCAGTATAGCATGGGCTTATGAACCCCATTCAAAAAATTCCAATGGAGGACTTGAAAATTAATTCCTTTGATTAAATCAATTCGCAAGTCCCAAACTTGAATTTCCATACAATGATGTTCTCACAGGATTTTCAATTTAATCTGAACGTATTACTACATCGGGAATGTAATCAAAATTTTGATTGCGAAACATAATTGTTCATTCATCAAAACTTCCAAGGCTATATCCTGTAAGATGTATTAATATCAAGACTTAAATCTTATAGGGTTAAAGGCCATAGCCCTTGAATGAATGATGACAAATTGTTGGTCCAACGTTTGCCAAGGTTCACAATGAGAAACTTCTGTGGTTGACCCTTGTCACTGGGAGGTGACAGTCGTAAGATGACTATATCCTTCCTCAACTATCATTCTTTGGGACACTATTATTGTTTTTTATATTATCATGATCTTCTACGTTAAATTAAAGGCTTTATTTATTTCCCTGATCAAAATATTTCGTGTCTTCAAGAGTCCGTAATTTTGTTTCTCAAAGCTAACTCTTAGGTCTTACGAGATTGCTTTCTAGACTATTATTGGTCTAGTTGCAAAAAATGCTCTGAACATCGTCTCGATATGTATTGTAGTTACATTTACAACTCGTGTGTATCTAAGTGGTCTCCTCTAAGGCTGCGTACACACAGGTGGCCGAAAGTACGCGTTTACAGACACACACACACACACACACACATTTTGAAAGCATTTAACACAAGTGCTCAAAAGAGACGAGGGTTTTTACACAAAGTTTTTAGGCCAAACTGTGAAAACTCGGAAGTTTGCTTTAAAAATAGAGTTTAATTAACCTAATATAATTTTCATACTTGGAAAAGCCTAAACTATGTAGATGACTTTATAATAGACAAAAATAACAGACTAACCTATGCCTGTTCATAAAACTTCTATAACTCGTTTTTCAGGTTACCAAAATCTGAACGATTCAATGATGATTTAATAAAGCTCTATCAATACCCACCAATTATACCTGTTAGCAAGGCCCAATTTAAGAAAACTTATTCTTACATCTCCTTTATACGCTGACTAGTTTTGAACTATCTTTCGTTATACACGCATAACTACGCGTTAAGCGTCTATTCTGTCTACAGCTTAACTTAACGTGTCGGTTAGATGTCCGAGCGTAAATACGCGCCGACCACAATGACCAATTTCCTTTAGTTGACTCATACTACTTGCGGTTATACTGACACGCTGTGTTTTTCTTAACAATTCATACTTGTAACCTTTTGTGTTTTATGACCTGGTTCAGTTTTGTGATTTGTTGAAATATTGTCACCTAAGTTGTCATCTGGAATTCGTCAAACCGTTCTTTCATGTTTCTTTTTATTTGCTACTTCAGTTTCGTCCTAAAGGATAGGATTAGAATTCCGTTAAGTTTCAAACCTTCTTCCTCGTCTTATCAAGTGAGCTGCAGATTTAATTACCTAACGAGCACTAGTATCCAGAGATTTCTCAAATCGTCGGCGACAAACGGGGTAGTCAGTGCGAAAGTTTCATATAATATTATATGCAGGTGTTCCATCTAGAAAGTACTAAAAGCATTTTGTTATGATAACATTTGCTTATCCGCAGATTCCCTTTGTCCTTTAATATATATTAATCAGACACCAGAATGTCTTATCTCACAGGACTAAATTAAACCAATAACTAGCCCAAGGGAAATATTCCCGCCGTGGGATTTCCTATTTCGTGGGTGTAATGCCAAAGCATTCGGTTGTCACGTACACATAACGGATATTATCTGCTAACTATAATAATGTTTGTCCTGGTGTGAAAACCGACATGTTTGGAATATGGACACTGTGATTATGTCATCCATATACAATATTGCAAAACTTAATGACGGCTTACAATTAACTTCTCCAAAGATGTACCGCGGCCCTGGTACACAAGAGCTCAAGAAGGAACATGGTGGGATTTAGTCAGGAAGAATCTGACACTCGCTCACGCTGAGCCCTTGACGGGAGGGGTCATTTGATGATTTCCCACAAAAAAAACCTAGCCCTAAATGGGCCATCTGACACGGAAAGAATGTTCCAAATTGCTCCTGTAGTTCCAAAGTCCAGTTTGTACAAACAAACAAACGGTTCAGCTTAAAATATTAGTAAAGATAGTAGGAGTAGTAATATTGTCTGGTTCAACAGCAACAAACTATAAATTCCTTCATCCTTAATGGAACTAAGTACAATAGCTTGGGAAAACCGCAGTATTTTGCCCCGCTATCAACACGGATGCCATGAGATGATTAGCAGCACTTTATTTGGTTTTCATAACATGTGATATTGTATGCAAATGCGTCTTTTGTTTTCGATATTAATTTTGAATCCGTTTTGGTATGGTTGGTTTAAATAATATTAGTGTTAGATGTGGTTAGAAGTGTTGGAACTAACTTTGTTAATTTTCTCAGGTGTTTTGATCGGCAGGTGAACATGGCTAAAACTCTTACGTCTTAACTCCATCAACAAATAAAGCGAAAAATATATCCTTGCATAGGTTGGTGCTTAATTTTGATGGCGGTTAATTTTGTAACCGTCTTTTGTCTGTCAATTTGTTTTAGGACCTCATTAGTTATTAGAAGTCGGTTATAGAAAGAACTAAAATTGCGGTAGCTTAAGTGTGAAAATTGATGATTGATGTCAATCTGTTTCGTTAGCCTGCGGATGTTACTTCATTCATATTTCCCTAAAACATGACACATGTATAAAATTCAAATAAGTGCCTACAAAAATGTATTGTTTTTATTTTCCGTTGACAACGGAAAGTGTGTGAATTGAGTTAACATTATTGAATTTAGGTGTATATCTATGAACGGGGGAGTGTTCGTACGTTACTTGCCGTACCTAGCTTTTGACTTTTTGTAAGAACCTTTGACTACGACTACATGAAATAAAAGCGTTTGACTTTCATTTTTGCACTCAAAGACTAAAATATATTCTTTCAAAAATCTTATCTCTAAAGCATAATTGTACAGCAACCTGATTGGTTAAACCAATTGGAGTAAATTCTTGCGTCAGGTCAGGAATTTCAAACGTTCCCAAATATGTTGAGAATTTAGCTAGGTACAAGGTCAAAGCGTCTGTTGTCTGTCCATCACAAATAAATCTTGATTATCACAACATTACAGTATTTCTTTGTAGACCATGGAGAACAAAATATCTGTGAGGCGCTATAAAATCTCCTAAGAAAGTAGCGCATGAAAATGCCGGTATGCGGGGGACGAGGAACCCGTCCATTTTTGTAATACCAAAAATGATTCGGAGATGTCCAAGGCATCCGAACGCCTCGTTAGTTCAGTCGTTACTGATCGTTTTGATCATGCCCATCGAACGTATTTGACCTAGAAGTAGGCGCCTGACCTACCTGCATTATGGCATCATCGCTCCTCTTTCCTTTTCTGTGGTGTAGACATACAAAGAGCTATCATAAAAATAAGGACAAATATCTTGATCCCCGATCATTTATTAGACGAACACCAACAGAAGTAAGTTGATAAACTCTGTAACAGGAAAATTCCGTAACTCATTGAGTCATTTCCTCATTCAAAATATTGTGTAGAAAACGAAATTAGTAGCGCTTGATAAAATAATTGTTCCACTCGCATCCTCGCACTTCCCGCACCTGGGTAAAAAGGGGAATTTGTCCTTTCTCAGAAGGCTGTCTACTTACAGGCATTTATTAATTGGAATATATAGGTACATATAAATTTCATTTAAATCGATTCAATGGTTTGGGTGTGAAAGCCGGACATAAATTTTGCGCTTTAAATATTATAGATTTGGTAAATGAGATAGACAGGTCAAGTACTTGATTTAGAAGTTATTCGAAGATACGGCACGTATTAATAGGAGTTAGGGAGTTCCTGTAGCTATCTGAAGTTTTAACCACAGGTGGTTACGACGTTTTAACCCGACTGCCAAAAAAAGGGATTAATGTATTGTATTTATCGGTTTAACGAAATGGTTTGAAATTAAATTATTTAATTGACTCAAAATTAAATAAAAGAGTAGGTGTTTATTTTGTAACAGTACAGTTATTCATTAATTTATTATCAACGTAAAATGCGAACAAATGTTATAAACTTTGAACTTTTAAGGAAAAAGACTAAACAATGGGACGTTCGTCACAACACAATGACGTTATTGGTAATTGGATAGATAATCACTGAATTTTGTAATTTCAGTTACTACCTATTACCGCTGTGCATTTGATAATAAGAAAAATATATTGTTATACATAATATACTTGGTGGGTTTTCTTGTTCTATGTCTTTTTCCCTCGTTTCGTAGGAAGACAATTCAAAGTACTAAATGAAGGCAATACCAGGTGGTATGGAGCTGGTATGAGTCCGGCATACCCCTCCACCGACTCTAGGTGGAGGATAGTTCATAAGGATTTTCCCCCTGATAAAAAGGGTCATCACCTTTTATTTTGTGAGAAATCACCAATATTCCTTCTAGAGCCTTCTGTGTACTAGAGTCGTTGTAAGGGGCCAAGCAAGTCATTATTTACCTGTTTCAAACAGCCAGTCACTCATTTGGTGTCTGACCGCATCAAAGGTAACAATTTTGGTCTTTGGTCCAGTTGTGTGATTGAGTTTGTGCTCGCCATCATTGCTCTCTATTTTAGGTGGTTCAAACTAACCACCAAAACTGACGAACACTGGCGCTATCGTCATGATCTAGAGGGTTTGTCGTCAAGTTTTGGTTAGGGTTTTTATTTTTAGCTGATACCTTTTGACCTCCTGTGCGGTTCGGTGTTACGGTTATGTAATAGACTTTGCATTTCTGAAGTAAGTCTATTTGACTCCTTGCGTAGGAAGATATTTGTTCATTGGTCTTTTGATAAACTTTGCTCGTCAGAAGTTGTCTACTATTTCTTCGCAGAAATCGGAAAAAAAAATATACATAAGCAAAACATTGCTGCCCATGCATGAGGCGTCAAATAGCTAACTTCAGGAACGAAAAGTAATTTAGCGCGAACTATACACAACATACTACTTAAAGTACCTACTGAGGTAACTAACCAACAAGAAAAACAATAAAAAAACATTTTTTCCGTCAATTCAAGGTACGAGGAAAAGGTTGCGTAATGTTTGAGTAAGTTTTAAGTTTTTTCCTTCCAGTGTAAATCATAGCGGTTCGCCAAACTTTTTAGAAGTTTTATTGCTATAAAAGTGAATTGTGTTGTCTGCGGTTTTTCTTGACTCACTCTATTTTTGGGTCAAATAAACATCTGAACTGAAATAAGTGCGTCAGTTTAAGCGTCATACTTAATACTTGCCCATGGTTTTACATGCTTTACAGGGGAACTACCCATTACCGATAAAAATTAAGTATCCTATATCCTTTTTCAAAAGGTCGTCGGAAGACGCTGGATGCAGGTCGCCTCCAACAGGTATCTGTGGAGATCTGAGGGGGAGGCCTATGTTCAGCAGTGGACGTCCTATGGCTGAGATGATGATGATGATGATCCTTTCTCAAACATAAGATGGACTATCTGTATACCGAACAGATGTCTGTCGTTCTCTAGTAAGTAGTTCCTGATATGAGCGCTTTCAATAATATAACTAGATGATTAATTTGCAAGAGTTTTGAAAAGCATGGTCATGATCATTTGATAGCTCTCTAAGTACAGTCGTTTAGCTGAAAATTGTTCAATTTACAGCAATGATCTCTCCTGCGTCTCAAAGACGGAATTAAGTAAGATATTTGTCAATAAAGTGCCGCTTTTTCAATGTTATCGCGATTCTGTGATCTTTATTATTCAGAATTTATATCTTCTGAGACTGATAAACAATGACTGATAAAATTGAGATATTTCTTCTGATGGTTATTGTTATGCGATGTTTTTGAGTTTAGAGATGATGTCATAATTCACTAGCGTCTTAAACTCCTTACAAAATACTAAGACCTAGTTTTAATGCTTTGGTTAAGGAAAAATAACGCTAGAAAGACGAATCCTTTTTTATCTTCTCAAACTCCATTTCAAAATGTTGCCTGGAAGACAATCATCGAAAGGAATTTTAAGCAAGATTTAGGTTCAAGATTTTGGTATTTTTTGTCATAATTTACCTCCTGCTTAGATTATGTGACGTTTAAGATGTGTCTTCATCGTCATCATCCTGCCCTCAAGTTTTATTTCATCTTATCTCACAAATAACATTAATTTCCATCCATTTCATCTTCATTGAAAGTATTATAAGTACTTTTATAGTACCAATTTCTCTATCAACATTTTTACCCATCTAAGGCACAGTGAAGTCTAGTCTAGAATCTGATATATCGTCAGCTACTACTGTAATCGGATTGGAGCGTCTGTACCAGATATATGCAGATGCAATCAGACCTGACAAGATTTGTCGTATGGTTATCAGACAATGTCTGCCTCTGATATTGGCATTTTCGGAAATGTCGAGGCTATTGGTAGTATGAAGTGTGAAGGTTATTTTGTGTAATTTTTGTGTGTATGTTTTTGTGAAATCTCGTGACAATTTTATATTTTAATCAAATTTATTGTAATAAGTATGGACTGTGTCTGAAATAAATGATTTATTATTATTATTATATTATTATTAATATATTTTGCAAATGTAAGATGGAAGTAGGATAGTGGTAGATGTTTTACGAAGAATTCAACTATGGTGCAGTTTGATAGAATAAAAAAGTCAAATTGTGAACTAGTAAATACATTTTTCGTTCTTAGTAGGCTTGGTTATTTTTTATTGCAAAAAATGTATACAACATTTATAAAAGTGTATCCTTATCCTAGGTTTACATTGCCTAGGGCTCAGCAAATATTATCTATCATCTAGTTAACCCAGATTTCAGTGGGAACCGAAAGTAAATTTTCATGCTTCCAGTTTTCAGAAGCGTTGTGCATTTTTCATAAATAACTGCACCACCCGAAAGTTAAATTATAGTATATTTCTATTTTTCCTTGATTATTGGAAAACTTCGTGTACAGTGAAAGTCGTATTTCATCAGCTCATACTAAAGTAAATGGAAAAAGTCATGAGCAAAGCTATGTATCAGCATAACTCCCTGAACTACCCAATAACTTATTCCTGCCCATTGACTCCTAAACCAGGGATCGGCAGATAGATAAGATTCTGATAAACTCTTATATATTTTCAGTTCAGAACAATCTCTATACCTATATTTAATTCCAAAACGCTGACACTCCTTTTTTGTTAACATGATAATTTTAAGTACTGTTTTACTTAGTGTACTTTACTTATTAGAAACTCTTATGGTGTTGGAGTAAATGATAAAGGCTCACAGAAACAAAATGATCCGGCACGATTACCAATGAAATCATGGTATGATAATTCGTCACATAATGGGCATGGAATCTTACTAGAGAAAAGACATAATATAAAGTTGCATCATACGATAGTTAAGCAGCAGTGTAAACATTTAAATTGAGAACAGTCACTAGACCTACAAATAAAATTTTGGTCAGAGATGAGAACAGAAGTCAGAACTTCATAATTACCAGTAGGATTCTCACCTGTTAAGGCTTTCAATAAACATGACCTCCTTTACAGACTTGTTAACTCATCATGATAATCCCAATAAAGCTTATCCACCAGCTTCCCTGATTAAGATAATTCGCGTCCGTGTCGGTTCATAATTGATGTATTTTCTTATCCAGCTGATGGCGGAAGCATGTTTCCACAATAATCTCGAAGATTGTGTCATTCAGGTATAAGCTATCTAATTTTTCCATTGATAACATACGACAATTTGATATGGAGGTGTGAAAATTTTCGAGATTTGAATTAGAGGAAGATTTTTTTGACGATGATAATGTAGTGCTGGCAAAAACAAAGATAATGAAAATAAACCTACTTATTGAAGCTTGGCAGAATTTTGATAGCCACCATAGACAGGCAGTGTTATCAATATTTATCGGTCATCATTCTAAATCAGGGTTGTTATAATTGATTATTGTGGCTTCTGTCTGGCAGGATTATATTTAATACTAGCTTCTGCCAGCGGTTTCACCCGCATCCCGTGGGAACTACTTCCCGTACCGGGATAAAAAGTAGCCTATAGCCTTCCTCGATAAATGGGCTATCTAACACTGAAAGAAATTTTCAAATCGGACCAGTAGTTCCTGAGATTAGCGCGTTCAAACAAACAAACAAACAAACAAACTCTTCAGCTTTATAATATTAGTATAGATATCAATTTAGACAGAGTAGGTAGGTATAATGAAGGAGCTATTGTCATCGAATGTAATTCAAAAGTACCCTTGTCAACAGTACTAAAATCACAACATATAATATACCTAACCATTGTACGAGTATAGTAACTAGTAACCACACTTTAGTAAAGATCAAAACATTGATTTTTAAGATTTATAGAGGCGCTATGTCAAAAGAAAAGCATCTGTATCTGTTAACCTAAGTTAAGTGTCATGCTACTCTCATCGGGCATAAATTCTCTTTTAAACCAGAAATAATCCATCAGACCAACGTACAATTGAACACAATCAAAGATAAAAGATCAGTAACTTCAAAGAGGTCGGTCACCTAAATGCAGGTTGGTATTGACAGTAAACAAGCAAGCAATGGAAGTCGGAATGGTCGCCCTTTCCGACTCTCGGCGGACGCAAATGAATCGAAAACCCCACAACTCCAATATTGCATCAGATTTTTTTGAGATAGTTTATGTAAGTTCATTGGTACTTTCTGTAAAAGCGTTGCTGGTGTTTTGAGCTGGATTTTTGACGAAAATATTATCAGTGACTACCTTATTTTCTAAATTCTGGAGAACACGTTAAACTTTAACTCAACACAGATTTGTGTTTGACTCTAAGTATCCAGATTGCTATAGGGAAGTCAAGTGCAAAAGTGGTGTTGGATAATTAAAACTCATTAGTATGTTTATGAGCAGAAGCCCAACTTTCTGTCTGAATGTGAGTAAACGTACCAACTCTGATAATTTAAACTTTGGATATTTGAAACCATGTAATGCAAAGTTTTTCATACTTCTATTTTCTAATTCGATAACATGACGTTTTATCTGATTTTAGTTTCAAATACAGAGCAGTTTGCAGCTGTTGTAAACAAAATATTGATTATGTTATTTAAACTTTTAACTCTGTCTGTCCTTTTCGGTTTTGTTTTTTAATAGCGCTATCAAGCTTGGTTTTCATAGCTTTGAAACTAATCACAGAATTAAGGAAGAGGTAATCTAACTGTTATTCGGTTGCTTTGTGTTCGTCCATACTACATCTTTAGAAACCTAAGAAGTTCAAATATATCGCAACCTCAATATATTTTACTGAATACAGTTTGCAAAATGATCAATCAACTACTTACAACAAAAAATCAGGCTCATAACAAAAATATACCATCAAAACTATCTCTTCCGACAAAAGTCACGAGTTACCATTTCATGACGATCACAATAATCGAAGATGATGCACAAAACACAGAACAAAACACATCAGTTGCATACAACGCAGAATCTTATCCAGATTGCGATCTCAGATAAATTGAGGAGATAACCGATGATACAGCAACTGTAGAGGTAGATATGTCGACAAACATGAATGGAGGTACGTGTGCAAATAAGTAGCACGTTGTGTGTGTAGAAGTATAATATAAACAGCTGTGTGCTGTATTTGCTGAAGATAAGCGTGTAGCAGACAATTAGTTTAATGAAAATGCAGTAGCTGTTTGTTTTCCTACGACTCAAACGGTGACTAATGGTAACACAGAGTTACATGGTAAATAACGTATTAACAGATTGTTAGAGATTACATGATGTTAGAAACTGTTCAGATTGCAATTGTGCAAAGTCATTTTTGGATAAATACGTAAGAAATATTAGGCTGTCATATAAATGTCCCTGACCAACAATAGATTTGTAGTAGAAGATAGTAACGAAAGCCAAAAATGAAATAGTTCGTACACTGGAAGGTATTCTATTTTACACCACTTAAAGCAGAAATTAATAACATGCATTCCCGAGGAAATAAAATAAGAATTAGTCACTAAGAGACAATAATGGTAGACTAAGGATCTCACACAAGTAGGTCACACATTCCAGCCAGCTTTAGTACTTGTATGAGGAATACTGACATACTTTAGTTCTCGCATTAACTACTACAAGTAGGCTATTGTTGAAGATTATCTAACTTGCATGTTTGATGAGAACATGAAAGTCTTCTAATCTTAATAGCTTTGCATTTTTATGGTAATTTGCTTAGCTGAGCCTTGTCTGCCTCAGTGGTCACTTCGATTTCTTATCATCCGTCTAGTCGGGTTTAATCATGGGTATGTAAGTTAGAATGAATGGTTTTAGTTTTTTTTATGGCAGGGTTCAATTGGTTTGAGTTCATTTCTTTATTGACTATCCATGATCCATCTATTATTATTCAGTATCCATTGGAACTACTCTGCATCTTCCGATGGAAAGTAGCCTTTATACATAGACTATCTAAAACATGAAGAAGATTTCAAATTGAACCAGTATTTCCTGAGATTAGGTACCATAAACCAACGAACTAGGACAATATAGTAATAGACTATAGTAAATGAACAGATTTTTGAGACAATAAAGAAAGAAAGGATAAAGAATGAGATAATAAAGTTTTATTCAGCAAGATTTCAACTACGTAATAATTCTTGGACCAACGTCATTTCCCTCTTGTCCTAAAGACATAACAGCGCACTGTTCTTAATAAGAAAGCTAATTTCTTCCTCCAGATGGCATTAAATCCATCTCAGTGACTCAGGAAATTGCTACAAAGAATACTTCTTCTTAATGGAGTATAAAAACTAGTGACAATGAAAGTGGCATTGCGAGTGTTTCATAAAGAAGAATTGAGTTATTAAAGGATTTTTTACTAGAAGAAAATTAACTTAATGAAGTAATCACTAAGGGTAGATGAAAATAGATTAGAAAAACTAAAATGTTACGAACAAACGATAATCGTGCGCCAATTTATCGTTGACAGCAAATTGATTGCTTAATTGATTATTGCGTAATTAACGGTTTATTATTGTTTAGATAATGATCAGTAGATTTTTGAACGGAAACATTTTGATAATTTTGATAAATTTTCTTTTATTTTTGACTATTCGTTACTAGCTTTTTCCAGCGGTTTCACCCACGTGCTCCAGAAAATGCTCTAACCTACATTACCATACCCTATCGATCTCATTTTAAAGTCCAAACTGTGTCTAGGATATGATTCCATACTCAGCTTTTATTTGAAGGCCCAAACGAACTCATTTTCACATTAATAACTTAATAATTTTCTCACTAACTTATGCAGACTATAAATTAAGTTCTCCATCACATGCCTAGAAATTTCAAACATAACTAGATTGAAAAGTTTTTAGTAGGAAATAAGGAAAGTTCTTCCATACAAGTTCAAACAACATTCAACAAACAGAACACTGATTGGGAACTACTTAGAGACACGTGTAGGAATTAAAAAAAAAACTTTGTTGTAGTGGTCTATAAGTCTATAACAAACCGCCTTCAACAATCGTGGTAATTAACACTCATACCTTCTCTGATGAGAAGAGGCCATCATCATCGGCTGTTAAGACATGCGTCTACTCTAAAGGTCTTTTATTTTTTATTTCGTAAAATACCATAAGTAATCATGACCATTGCTTCTTGTTGTAACAAGGATTCTGTGTCTATATTTTTCTTTCTCTATTCTTCTTATATACGTAATATTTAATATATTATATATTGTAACCTACAGCTACTGTTTTGTAAGCCCTTTTGTAAGTGTTCCGTGATGATCCATTTTGTATAATCTAACCCCGAATTAAATGTTTTGAAATTTTCAATAAAGTACCCAGCTTAAAGTAATAATCCTGTCCCTAATTTCATGGGAATTAAATATAGCTGTCGAAATTTTGGGTGGGTGTATTTATAGCGTACAAATATTCATCCACTATGCCTTTGCGCTTTATTCTAAGCCTTTCTTAAAGAGCGTGAACATGATTATTTGTCTACGAATTCTTGCTTGTATAGGATAGCAAGTTAAATTGGTGGATCACGGCAGTCATTTGAAAATGCTTTTCGGTCGTTACGGGTAGTCAGAAGACTGACAACCAGTTTTAAACTGGGCCACTGGGTTGAAGAGATCAGACAGGCAATCTATACTAATATTATAAAGCTGTAGAGTTTGTTTGTTTGTTTGTTTGAACGCGCTAATCTCAGGAACTACTGGTCCGATTTGAAAAATTCTTTCAGTGTTAGATAGCCCATTTATCGAGGAAGGCTATAGGCTACTTTTTATCCCGGTACGGGAAGTAGTTCCCACGGGATGCGGGTGAAACCGCTGGCAGAAGCTTGTAGTTTCATATGACACACTGGTGTACTCAGCTGCACCCGATTAGACCCCGACATATTTCTGAAAAGGCTAGGCCGATGATGGGCAAATGACTCTATATTTTTTACTAGCTTCTGCCAGCGGTTTCACCCGCATCCCGTGGGAACCTCGGCACGGACCCGGATAAAAAGTAGCCTATAGCCTTCCTCGATAAATGGGCTATCTAACACTGAAAGAAATTTTCAAATCGGACCTGTAGTTCCTGAGATTAGTGCGTTCAAACAAACAAACAAACAAACTCTTCAGCTTTATAATATTAGTAGATTTAGTCCACAATGTCTTTTTATAGTGTTGCCCCAATTTATTCAGACAAGTAAGTAATACGAACATCGCAACATTTTAAACTTTAATAGACATGACTTTCTGATGTATTAGTTCATTATGAAAGTGACGTTTTGTGAGCACAGTCACAAATGCTACTGTTATTTTCTTCAAATGCTACTGTTGTTAGATAAATATATTAGAACTAGCTTTTGCCCGCGACTTCGTTCGCGTGGAATAGTGATTTTTGGTTTGACCAATAGATGGCGCTATATGTCCGAAATAAATTTTATTTTTATTTTTATATTTTTTTGTAATAAAAACTATCCTATGTCCTTTCTCAAGTTCCAAACTATGTCTGTACCAAATTTCACACAAATCGGTTCAGTAGTATAGGCGTGAAGAAAAGACAGACAGACAGACAGAAAGACAGACAGACAGACAGAAAGACAGACAGACAGACAGACAGAGTTACTTTCACATTTATAATATTAGTTAGGATGTCGGTACAAATTGATTTTATAAAGAGGATAGAGATAAGTGTATTAGCGTTGTAGTAAATTACTAGCTGTTGCCCGCGACTTCGTCTGCGTGGGCAATATGCTTCTAAATAATATTCACTAACTTTGTATGTTTTTTTTCTATTTGCAATAGATGGCGCCACTTTAACCTTCACTGAACCTAGTTTGCTTAAAATTTTATTTTTATGTTCAAGTAACTTAAAGGCGAAGCGCAATTTTTCAATGCAAACATTGATGACAACCCAACTAAATAATAGGCAACTTTCAAAAATACATTGTAATATCTCACGCGTCTACAGAACGATTAACAGAAATATTGGTTCATTGCTCATCCCCTGTAGGTGATAGCGTGATAATATGTAGCCTATGTCCTGACCCGACCTATAAGTTATATTCATGCAAAGTATGAAGTAAATCCGTGCAGTACTTTTTGAGGTTGCTCCGGACATACCTACAGACAAACAGATAAACAGACAAAAACTCTAAAAACTACATATTTGGGTTCAGAATCGATTATAGATCACCCCCAAGTATTCTTTTAAAAATATTAAATACACATTTTTGGCTTTCCTACGATTTTATTATATGTATAGATTATATTCTAAATACGTATGTACTTACCTAAATATACTAATTAAATGTCCGTATATTATCTGAAAATATGAATAAATTCATTAGCAATACAATTGTAACAACATTTTTTTTATGCGCTAATCTTAGGAACTATAGGGTCGATTAGAAAACTGATTTCAGTGCTTAATAACCCCTTTAATAAAGAAGGCTGTAAGCTACATTTTATCCAAGTGCGCGAGGCAGTTCTAATGAGACACGGGTTAAACCGCTGGCAGAAGCTAGTAAACAATTTTCAAATACCCAATGGAAATATTACAAAAAAACAAAAATCCTTCAATGTCCCATCAAGTATTCGTGATGTCGAACACGGAACTTACATGTCAAGTAAACACGTCTATCACACAACAGTCTAATGTGTAGTTTATCTAATCTCAAGTGTGCAAGCCACGTAAACACTTGAAGATCAAGTCTAACAGTTCCTATGGACGAGTTTCTATTGTTTTGTATGAAATAACTAACTTCTTTCAACGGTTTCACCTGGGTTCTGTGGGAACTGCTTCAGGTATCCAAAAAGTAACGTAGACTGTACGATACTTTTTAACTCTTTACTCTTTGATAAAGGTCGATTTAGGTAAGTTGAAAATTCTAAATACGTACATATAAAATGGTCTTGAAAAGGTAATATAAGGCTTCAACATAAAATATCATAAATGAAAGTAGTGTAGTCACTCTACTTATAATTCAAGAACGGCTGAACTGTTTTAGGCTTTTAGGCTGAAAATGCGAGGGAAGGTAGCTTAGACCCGGGACGACAGGATAGTTTTTGTCACCATCAGGCTAAGGGAATCAGTTTCCAAGAGACGCTTGTGAAACCGCGGGAAAACGGCTGGTTACCTATTAAGTAGGATTTCTTTTACCTCATAAACATCATAAACGTTCATCGGTCATAAACGTTTCAAATCTACATCTCCAATCCCGGTGTTCGCCTTACCTTGATTAGAGCTACTACGGTCGTTTGTAGGCCGCCTTAGCAATCATGGATGAGCCTTAAGTCTGACCCATTTTGTTTCTTCTTCAAATCATTTCTTTTCTATGCTTTCAGCCTAGCTGACATTCTGCTCGATTTTTCGCGTCGATAAAAACAAGCTACATGTTATCACCTTAAAAAATGTTGTTACATTTTTACGAGTGTTTTTTTTTATTAAACCTTTAAATATTTTATCACCAAAATTGTACCTTCAGCCTTCAAGCTCTGTACTCAGTCCCCTGGGTTTACTTATGCAGAAATTCATAGATTAAACTGAAAGGTTCTTGAAAATCGTTCAGTGAAGTGTTTTCAAGTTTAAATGGCAATGTGTTGTTAGACTAATGCGATAAACTTGCTGGACTCATCGCTGTAGGCAATCAGCCGCTCGTTATGTAAAATTGCCCCAATTCCGAGTGACGCCTCTGCATTTATACATATTTTAATCTTTGGCACGAGTAAGATTGATGATTTTGTTCGCTTAGCGATATTAGTCGCCATTTTGTCGCTTGTGAATGTTGTTTATATACTTTTAGAGTTGTTAGTATAAAACTTAACATCTATACTATTATTATAAAGATCTTTGTGCTCAAAAACTGCTGGACCAATTTTTCAATGCTGTCACCATTAGAAAGCTACATTATCTGCGTGTCACATAGGCTATATTTAATCACGGTGCGGGTGAAGCCACGGGAAAACGGCTAGTAGTTTAATAAAAAGCTAGGTTTTAATGCAAAAAATAATACTCGCACTTTTTATGCAAAGTACAGCCCGAAATAAGTCGAAAACCACGAGCATGAAAAAGAAAAAGTTATAACAAAAAGTTTATCGAGATATAACCTAGTCGGTATTGAATTTACATCTAGCTAGACTGTACTAGGGAACTTTTTTGAGAGCAGTTATACCAAATAAAAGTAGACAGTCAAATGTCTAGACAGTTAAATAAATGTAATTTTATTCATTGAAGCTGAGATGGATATTAAATTAAATCAAAATGAGTGGAGGCTGGACGGACACTTAAAATTATACTAATAAAAGAAAAATGTCTTCTCTGTGCTTATTAAACGACTTGATATGAATATTAAAGTAGATCTTATAGAGAATTAGCCTTGAGTGGGATGTCGTAGTTTTTTTAATAACAATATGTATTGTATGTTTTTGTGAATATAAATAGAATATGTCGATATGACCCGATTCTTGTCAAACATTGCTAACTAACACACGGACAGCAAAAAACTTTTTTTTTTTAATCCATCACATTTACAATCAGTTCATCCATTCGGGAGCTACAATGCCACAAACAGACACATCTAAATACGTACATTCACAGACACGTCAAACATAGGACCGTAGTTTTTGCGTAGAATGTTATTAAAAATATATCAAAAGACTGAACTTACCTATAAAATATTTACTTCCCTACCGTCAAAAATCAACGACATGCTAAAAACGACCACCGTTTCACCGACTGCGGTAACAGGGGCTTGTCACACTGTCCTAATTGAATTCGGTTGCGCCTAGGGTTACCATATCTCAGGATTTGTCCTGAGATTTCAGGATTTCTCGACTCTTCTCAGGATTCCGGCCGGATTTAGCAAATCTAGTGATAGCTCAGGATTTTGAATAAAAAACAGGTTACATTTTAAAGATCTCTCTTATTAAACAACTAAAAATAATCTTCTTTCGGTAACAATTGTAGTTAAAATCAATACTTATGTATTAATTTAAAACAAACTTAAAATAATCTTCTTTTGGTAACAATTGAATTAAAAAGCGTG
This sequence comes from Helicoverpa assulta, assembly GCA_963856015.1. Lineage (NCBI taxonomy): Eukaryota > Metazoa > Arthropoda > Insecta > Lepidoptera > Noctuidae > Helicoverpa > Helicoverpa assulta. Next base: position 10,551,447 of record CAWLCW010000002.1, read on the forward strand.
CGCAAGATCCGCAGTGTATACAACGATAATAATACGTTTTTGAGAGAAAATTCTCATTTGTAGAAAATCTCAGGACTTTTCCATGGAAATCAGGTCTTTTCTCCGGACTTTTGATTTTTTCATCTGGTAACCCTAGTTGCGCCTGTCTACTCGTACTATGTACTACAACCGCGAGAAGATTGGACTGTCGCGGAGTGAAGGTCTGTGGTCTCTTTATTTCATGGGTTTTGTCTTTTGGAACTTGATTTGTTCTAATTCTATCTGGTGGGTGGAACGTCCTGCACCTGGATTTAATTGTAACGTATCTATGTTTTCATACATCTCCATGAAAAATGTCTCTATCGGTGCAATCGATTCATTGTGACAACATTGCGAGCAAATAAACTTACTCTCGCATTTTTTTATTAATATTATTATAGCCTAGAAAGGCTACTTTTAAAATGAATACTGTTTAGGATAAGTAGGTATTTAATGGATGAAATTTTTGGTTTTATCCTTCCCATAACTCTCTCGTACCACGTAATAAACAATTAGTGCCAAATTGCATGTGCAATGAGCTGTCTGATCAAAAATACAGTCTCAGAACTTATTTTCGTGTAAAAGTAATGGCAGTGCTTAAAAATTTAAATAACCTTACGACAGGATTTCGCGTTAAGGTGAGCAGGCAGGATTACTGTTACTGTTACAGCCTTTTTATCGTCCCACTGCTGGGCACAGGCCTCCTCTCACACGGAGAAGGATTGAGCATTAATCACCACGCTTGCTCAATGCGGGTTGGTGATTTCAGACTATATATTCCAGGTTTCCTCAAGATGTTTTCCTTCACCTTTTTATCAGCCATTGGTGTCTAAGATTACTTAGAAAGTACATACAAACTTAGAAAAGTTGCATTGGTACTTGCCTGACCTGGAATCGAACCCACACCCTCATACTCGAGAGGTTGGTTCTTTACCCACTAGGCCACCACACTGTTTTTTAGGCAGGATTGCATCATAATTATTTAATGGTGCACTTGACACTGCATGCAATGAGATTCCCACTGTTTTGTGCAGTTAATATGTCATTAACATAATTGTATACAGGTTTATGTACATATATTTTTGTAAGCAACATTAATTAATTATGTTTGTCACTTTCAACGCCTTCACACCAGCGGAATTTCCGGTTGGTTTTCTTATGCGCGACTCATTTTTAAAGGCAAAAATCTGACATCGATTGAACCGAACCAAAAAAAAGTATAAACATCGGAATTAATTACTTCTCCTTTTAGATTAACCCTGAATTGTTAAATTCATTTTGTTGTAGTAAATGCTATTTTTAATAAAAAAATTGTGTAGATACATACTTGTGTTCAGCAAAGCTAAAAAAAACACAATAAGCATAAATACTTCAATAGTTTAAAGAGCAACCCTTTGGTAGCTCAACTACACTTAAGTGCACACGTTACGAGCGCATTACATACACGATTACACACACATGCATACATTACGGGTCAGTAAGCAAGCCATGCGGCCGTGTCGGACGACCGATCCAATGCAATCAATAAAATCGCATTCAGTTATTAAATATTTTTATGGATGATGAGCCTATGTAACATAATCATACTAATATGGTCAATGCGAAAGTGTGTATGTATGGATGCTTGTTTCTCTGTCACGTAAAGACTGCCAAATGGATTTTGTTGAAGCTTGACAATAATATCTATAGCTTATCTCTCAAAATATCATATTGTTAGGCTACTTTGTCCGGGTGCTGGAAGTAGTTCCCTTGGGAAGTAGTGGAAGCTAATATGTGTATCTGACACTATGTTTAACATGTTTTCCCAAATAAATATGAAGGGTTCATTTTTAATTACGCTTACATTATTTACAACTAACCCATTCGTATGCAAGCGTTATCATAATTTTCATACACTAAGACCGCACAAACTGATTAACTAAATCATAGTGCAGTCAATAATCATAACAATGGCGGTCTGTATGCAAAACAGCGAATTGTCCGAATAGGCTAACGTAAGGATTTGCATGCAGCGGACGCGAGGCCAACACTTCTTGCATTGTGTAGTCGGACATAGGTAGTTATAGGCTCAAATAAATAGCATTTGACACTTACAAATAACGTTACTCTTGATTGGTAAAAATCAAAATCAGTTAACTAGAGCCAGAGATTAACCTTATAGAACTCAAAAATTCTCAAGCTGAACTGCTTGACTAGTGGCTGGCTTCAAAGCGTGAGTTTATTTGATAAGAACAATATAGTCGGCAAATATAAAACAAAGTAAAATCGGAAATTACGGAATAAAGTTACAGCCTATCTGCTAGCTACAAATAGCAATTAAATTTAACCCTTTTCAGAGTAAAAAATATAATATCTAACAAAATATTTCAAGCATTAATTTACAAAGAAGCAGGTAAGTACTTCCTTTAATAGAACCTTACCTTTATAAGAGCCTCATAAATACCTCTTAAAAATTACAAAATAATGGACCTTTTTTATGAAAGTCTAATAAAACTGTAAAAGTACCCGCACACTGCAGACTTTTAGTCGGCCGATGATTTGTTTGGGCTCAAAAATTAGTATGAAGATGAATGGTAGTGCGCACATTACACAGATCAGGTATTTGGTCGGTATCAGATCGACTAGAGACTTAGATGGAATCCAAGATTCTCTTAAAAAAAAAGATTACCAATCATCGGGTCAACTGTCGGCCGACTGTTTAGTCTGCGGTGTGCTCTCTGAAGAAAACTCTTCGCGTTAGAAATATTTTCGCGGAAAATACTCCGGGTGTTTACGAGGTAACAGCCAGTCACCGTGTTTAATGATGAACAATCTCATTAAATAAAGGTTGTATTGATTCGCCATTTTATTGGCTTCTTTCACGAGGCTTTGTTGGCGCTTACACTCTTTTGTAGCTATGTCATTTCATAATTTCGAGTACATAGCTGAAAAAATAAAATATAAAGATTAGCACCTATTGAGGTTTTAAGCACCTGTGGTGGGTCTAATGAAATAAAAAGCTTTGACTTTGATATCGGATATTTTTTTTGAAAAATCTATAGTTAATATTAAATTAACAGTCAAAGTTAAGTGTATTGCGATTCAAATCGAATGACGTCTCATAGCGTTGAATAGTGGTAACACCTCTTTGGTCTCTGTCAACTCCAAATGATTTGATGCTCTAACATGATGTTTTAAGATCATTATATAACCTCAAAACATATATACAATAACGTAACATAATCTGTAATACTTACAATATAAAATCTTCCCTTCTAAACCAAAGAAAAAAAGGCAGTAAATGGAGTGAAAAACTCATAGTTGCCGCGCGACCGCCCCGCCCGACACCGGCCGTCGGAAGCTTTGACAAAAGACAATATGGCGGCTATCTGTCACTCGCTTTGTCGGTCAATGGAATAGAAAGCCTCTCCTTTATAGGTTATTTTTACTTTGTAGCTCTCTGTAAGGTGAGTATAGAGGTAGACTACAACATTTTCTGGAGCATTTCTGTGTAATGTAACGTTCTAGCGAATGGTACAATACAGGCAAAAGCTCAGTCTCCAAAGCATTTCCATGTAATGTAAATTTCGTGCGAATGCTCGGCGTTATGTTACGGGTAAATGCTCACAGTCTATGCGTCTTTCGCCCCTTTCCTTCCTCGGCACCCCGCAACCGCGCATCGCCCGCACTTGGCTCGACGAAATGTTACACCAATATGCTCGTTGGTTTGTAACAAACAGGCGAGCGTGCTCGACGTTTTGTTCATAAAAGGATGATACACTAGAACATCTCATAGAGCGGCTCGTTGTTCTGTTACAAGTAAATGTTGTAGTCTATAGTCACCTTTAGACTTTTCATGTGGGTTCCGCTCATGTTTTTAAGAACTTAAGTAGAGGTAACATGTAGGTAACAAAACTTGGTTGGATTGATTTTGATAAAAACTATCTCATAGGATAACCGATTTTAAAAAGTGAAGTAAATCGAAGTTATTTATAAAATTATTAAATCTAATATTAGCTTGCTATTTAGTAAAGACAGTAAAAATACAACATTCTTTCCGAGTAAATCTATTGAATTCCTTAGAAAGAATACTTCCAGAAATAAGTCCCTTGTTTTATGTTTCACTAGCTGCCCGCCCCGGCTTCGCCCGTGGTACTTACATGTATTATACATACAAACCTTCCTTAAGAATCACTCTATCTATTAAAAAAAACCGCATCAAAATCCGTTGCGTAGTTTTAAAGATCTAAGCATACATACGGACATACAGCGAAAGCGACTTTGTTTTATACTATGTATTGATTGATAATACCTTTTCTTTTATAGGAAACTTTTTGTCAACAAATTATATCTTCTCTCTTTGTTACAATATTTCTTGTAATCGAATTCCTAAATAATAATTTCAAAAACGATTAACTGCACCGTCACACTAGCGGATTTTCCGCTCGGTTTTTTAAGACCGAGTTTATCTTTTTAAGTACCTAGTGCATTTTATACATACCTGCAGAGAATGTATATCAGTTATTCAACGTTTTTTGGCTTCAGTGTAAATACATCTTTAATAATATATTTCTTTTAGAAACTTGTACATAACTCTGTACATACTTAAAATTTACGTCTCGTTAATCATTGTTTTTTTGATTTCAAATTCAGGGGTGGCAAGATCTAAAAGATCAGTGACCACCCCTTTATGATAACCTTCTAAAACACTTGTATTATTTACAAACTTCCTTCGCCCCCACTATCCATGTTCATTAGTACAGGAGCAGCGAACTAATGGCGTGACAGACGTGTGGACAAGAGAACATTTTGTTGTTACATACACCTATTAGCTGATAACTATGTTGCGTGTGAAAGGTCAGGATTGTGGGCTTTTTGTGTAGTAAACAATATTCTGATTTGTTTAGTATACTTTAGTAGGTTTTCTAGGAGTCCTTTGGTTTTGTCGTAGTTTAACTTTTGAGCCTTATCAGGAATTTTTAAACGGTCTTATGCAGAATGGGTTTTTATCTATTGTTAAGCAATTTATGAAAACCATTTTTTACCACAAAACTGTGCTAGTATAGTTTGTAGAGAGCTTAAAAATATTATTTATCGTATTTGTTAAATAAAGAGGTTGGAAACAAGCTGAAATTAAAAACGAGTGGGACTACTTCCTACTCATTGACCTTTTGTGTTTCTGTTAACTGATTAATTACATTGATATTAAGATACCGACGCTTCCCACTATTTAATTCTAATCCATTTCTTTCACGAAATACATAAAGATAAAAAAAACATTACTCAAAGGCACTCCTAAGTACTAGTCAGAAGGCAGTGAGTCTGACGACCAGGCTTACCAAGGGGTATTGGGTTGCCCGGGTAACTGCGTAGAGGAGGTCAGATAGAGCAGTCGCTCCTTGTAAAACACTGGTACTCAGCTGAATCCGATAACACTGGAAGCCGAACCCAACGTAGTTGGGAAAAGGCTCGGGAGATGATGATGACTCGAAGGTACTCTTGTTAAAAATCTCATACAAAATAAATCAACATTCGATATTGTTATATGCCAAAAATTACGTGACCCGTTCACACAATATTTTCACAATTTTCGTTCCAATTAACTGAAACATACAATAACATGTAATCACTAATTACGAAATATATGGAGTAATTATAGGCGCGAATTTCATACTTTGATCTACTGACGAAACCAATTATAATTGCCTATTATATTACAGACTTACTATGGACTCCCATGGATACAATAAACAATACCTTGATTAACGAATATCAAATATCTACTCACGTGAGTATCTATAGGTATTGCTAGGTATTTATTACATTGTTTTTTTGAACGTATGTTAATCTCAGGAACCATTGTTGACAGTTATGTTAGACAGCTCATTTACCAAGAAAGGCTAAAAGCTACTTTTCCTGTGGATTCACGAAGAAGCTTCCCCGGGATGCGGATTCAACCACTGCTCGATACTAGTATTTTAATGAGATCCCACGAAGTGATATAGACTTCAGTGAAAATTGAATCTTGCTCAAACATTGACGTCAGGTAGAATCGTTACAAAACTCCTTGCGATGAGAAACTGTTGGTAAGCTCATTAATAATGCATTACACTTGCAATCAAGGAAAAGTAGCCAACATTACCCTCGGCCCTCGATCTCGCAATGCCTATGGAAAATATTGTTTTCCTCGTTAAAGAGAATTGTGTCTTTAATGTGATCTTGAGAAGTCTACATAGCTAGTTGTGGCATTTATTCAAGTCTTGGCAGTTTTAACAGTTTCTGTCAAATCACTATGCCGCCTTTACAGTGTTTTCGCACTAGCGGATTATCCGCTCGGTTCTTCAAGGGGATCGTGCGGTTGGTTTCAGAAAACAATTGACAACTACCGATTCAAGCAATGATATGTATTGTGGATGGTTAATTTACTAAGTATATAAAGGTTACTCAGAGAGAGCTTAAGCTCCTTTGGTTAGGCTCAAGCTCTTTTGGTAAGGCTCCTTTGATTAACCCCAAACTAAACCACTCAAAAACTACTTATAATCCTGTTAAGCATACAATTGGATTAAACAAATAAACCCCCGGTTATGTATTAACTGCATGTATACCTACTTTTAACCAATTTGTGTGTGTCTATGTTCCGCCACCCACAGAGAAACACATCGTTTACAAGTCGTTGCAAATGCATTAGCGCTCAGCACTGCACTTGTGAGGAATGCACAATCTTGTTATGCAATCTTTGTGTTAATATATAACTTGGGGTTTATCTTGATTGCGTGTGATTTGTGAATATATCGGCTGGTAATGATGTTTTGCCAATGATCTGCACACAAATACTCAGTTTTAGAGCACTTGAGGAATACTCAATAGGTACTTTTATTGATGTTTAATACATATATATACTGTAATTTCATTAGTTTTGCCACACTTACCAAAATATTTTTTCTGAAATCAAGCTTTTAAAACGTCATAGCAACCATTTCTCAAAAGCAAAAACGACAACCAACATACTTAACTTTCCGAAATCAAATTCAATTCAAGAGAAAATTCTGAAAATACTTTATTCCCCCCCCCCTGAAGAAAACAGCGTCAAATATTAACTATTCATCAGTTTTACGTCTTAGTAAATTTTATTAGGAAAAGCAATAAACGTCCGATGTTGATAATTAATTATCCTCTCCTTCAATATCGAATTGAAAAGCGAATTGATAACATAGCGGCAACAAGGCGGGTGAACCTATGCTATGGACGTAGCGGAGCGGAGGCGTGGGCGGGTAAAATTGACAAAAAATAACAAGTAATTTTGGCAAAAAATATCATGATTGTGAACAGCTCTCGTCTAATAACTTTGCCAGTCCAGAGTTGAGTTTAAATGCGTTAGGTTTGCTCTCGTACATTTTGACTATCGTAAAGTAACGTACTTATAGTCAACTTCGGAGAGGCGAAAATATTTACAAGGCCTCTCAGAGGTTAAAATTACTTTAAATTAATATTTTGTACTGCATGTTTTTAATAATGTATTTAAAATACAATATATATTTTTACTGGTCGTTAATACATAAATAATGTATTTTAAAATACATATATCAAGAAGAAGTTCTTAAAGTTGCTAGTCATACTTAGCTATTTGTATAATTACCGCTTATAGCTAACTACCGCTTATAACTATCCGCTTACTCTGTGACCTTTCATCAGAAGTGATTTTTCTTTATCATCGTAAATTTATTTAAAGCTAGATAAATTAAGGCTGTTAATTATATCACCGTTTGTATTCAAAGGAAAATCTAAGTTTATTTAATAAAATTATTAAGTGTTAGATGGAATACTTTATTAAATACTAGCTTTCACCCGCGGTTTCACCCGCGTCCCGTAGCCGGATAGTGACAAAAACTATTCTAAAACCTTCTCCCGGGTCTAAGTTACCTCCCCTCTAATTTTCAGCCAAATCGGTCAAGCCGTTTTCATGTTATGTCGTGACAACGGAAAGCGGGTTTCATTTTTATATATATAGATTATTGAGGACGGGGTACTTCTTTAATAACAAAAATAATCATTATTTATTTCATTGTATCATTTTTATGAGCACATAAAACCTTTTTACCGAATCGAATACCCTAATTAGCATAATAAGTCCCACATTAAGGCAATATCAAAATGATTATCGTTCCAATTAATAATTGTCCTAAACATTAGGACCTATTTTATGTTAAAGAAAATTATTTCCTTCGTCGTTGATCAATCTTGTTCTAGTGATTGAATAATATCAAAACAATTGACTGCTTTAATTCAAAATTGCATTCCTTAGAGTGGTATGATAACTGCGCTTTCACACTGACGAGTTTTCACACCGGTGCCCGTAAAACGAGCGGTGTCGCTCGGAAAAACCGCGCAGAAATATACTGTTGTCAACGGGCTGTCAGGTACACTAACAAAAAAATACATACATCGATACTCATAGCTTCTGTCCCTTACAATTTTGTACCCAACATACCAATAAAGTAGCTTCTCTGACGTCAAGCTCCATGAATCCTTTACGTACATAAATGATATGGCCGACCAGCCCCAGGGATACGCACGGAGTATTCGTTATTCGCCATCGGAAATAATGCCAGCGACCCACGGAGAACCAAAAGACTAGCGGAGATGTCATAACGAAAGTAGCACAGCGCCAAATTACGGGTGTTTGGGGAACAAGGAACGTTACTAGCTTCGCCTTCATAGTCCTTCCTAAGATCCCCTCCATTGTTATGAAATCTAAATCGCTATTCTATCAAGACTAATCTTTGACAGATTCGTCTTGATTTGAAATGATTCGTTGGTTCTAGTAACTGATCACGCCTAGGCACCGTTCGTTGACCTACAAGAAGGCGCCTGACCTACCTGCCTGCCTTATGGCATCTCCGCTCATATTACCTTCCTCCTTGGAGCGACCTATGTAGGGTCCGACCCGTATTTTTAGATGATTTTTGGCGGCACGTACTCTCTCCTTTGGGCTTATGTGCCTGGTACGGGCTGTGTGATGCCTACGTGATAATAGGTAGGTAGCTTTTGCTGGCTTTGTTTTTATATGTTCATGAGAAAATTGGCGTAGCTATAAGATATGGCAGGGCGGCGGATGTCCTGAGCATCTAATTAAGAATTTGTACTGAGAGAAAGCAAGAAGAAAATATATCACGTTAGAACCTCATTTCAATAAAAATAAAATTATGGCTGAATAATCAGCCTTTTGGTTTGGAAATGAATAAAGTGTCTTCTGAACAAAATGCACCCTCCCATTTTGTCGTTTGTGTTAGCAACATTCCATGTCAGCATGGTGCCCATGTAATTTAAAAACCTTGTTGAACGAAACAAACATTGGATCCCGTAGTGGAGACCCCTTTGTCCCCTTTTACAATGCAATGATCTTTAAAAATAATTAAAAATGCTAGCCCAGGTCGAACAATTTAATTGATGTAGATTTGTTTTCATTCGATGTTATCGCTTCTAGTATAATTAGGTAAGTATATTGAATCCTGTCAATTAATTTAATAAATACAAACCACTTCACTAATTTCAAAAAAAAGACGACGCTGGTCATGATGACGACAGCGATCTACTCAAAAAGATAATTGTTTACAATTGAATTAATTTACAACTCATTAAATCTTTAAAGGTTGCTTTGTAAAACGGCAAAAAGATAGTAATTTAAGATCTCGCACTTAATCTTTAAAGACAGTAATTGCTAACTAGCCTATAATAGGTTTAGTTTCATCAAAGAATTTTGGAGACTTTGAAGTTTAAAACAACGGTTTGTAAATCTTATCCTCTAGTCGTGCCGCTTGAATCGACTACTTGTAAACAAGGAGTGTTATTGCTAGGCTTACCGGAAGATAATAATAGATATTGAGATGAAAAACGAAGGTGGTATAAGACAAGTACATAAGACCAATTTAAGGGTTTAAAGTACTCACAAACCTTTCTGGACCAAGTTAGGGTGTGCATCGCTCATATTTAACCAAATTCTATAACCAGTCTTTAAACTTTTCTGAGTGATCACTAAAAACATTTAAGAATTCAAACGCCAACTTAACCCATCTACAAACCAACCGCTTCAAGCATTACATCTCAGTCGCCACTCGCTAAAGTCCTAATCTACTCTGTACTAATCTATACTATTATTATAAAGCTAAAGAGTTTGTTTGTTTGTTTGTTTGTTTGAACGCGCTAATCTCAGGAACTACTGGTCCGATTTGAAAATTTCTTTCAGTGTTAGATAGCCCATTTATCGAGGAAGGCTATAGGCTACTTTTTATCCCGGTACGGGAAGTAGTTCCCACGGGATGCGGGTGAAACCGCTGGCAGAAGCTAGTAACACAAATAAATTCACGACAAGTATCGAAATAACTCAATTACTTCGCAAAGACTCTTAAATAAACTTCGGTTAAAAAGCTAAATAAACGAAGAACTGAATTGCTACTAATTGGCACTCGTTGGCAGTTCTAATGATGGCTCAGGTTGTTAATGGTACTAGGTACGGTCTGTAATTGTTTTGAGTTTTCTTCTGGTAATGAGAAGAATTGAGGATTATGCGACTGCTGTGTGGATTAGAGTTTAGTCAGGAAGACCATATTGTTTTTCAAAATGGAAACTAACAAACGGATTTACCTACAGTGACTGTTATCTTTATAGCATTTGTTGTAGCAGTCCTATGATAAACGTATATGGAATGAGAACCTACCTAAATCAATGTGTGAATAATGCTGTGGAGTTTATTTATTATAACGCACTACCTCAGGAACTACTGACTTTTTTTCAGGGCCTTTCCCTATTTATCGAGGTAGGTTACTACCCGGGTGAGCGGAGTACCTATTTTCCACAGGAAGCATGTGAAACTGCAGGCGGAAACCATTAAAAAATTATGTAACTATATCCTGCACACCTTTCCGGTACTTAAAAACAATTTCAACCAAATACGATTTTAGATGAACTCCCAAAACTGAACAATGATTTCGAGCAAAAGTTCTGACCGCAACTCGTTTATTATTGAACCAGCTGTGGTCTCGTACGGATCGTGTGAACTGTGGTCACCCTGGGGTACCCACTGGGGCGACCAAATTACTCCGAGACTTTTCCCCGAAAATCAACTGCGAAAAGTTGAAGTAATTCGTAATAATTTTCAGGAAATATGTCTTTGATTTTGAAGTGCCTTTTAAACAAATTGGTTATGTAAATTCGGATTTCTTTGAAAAGTTTATTAAGAGGACGAAAATGCCGTGAAGTTTTCTCGGAACGAAAATTTTGTCTAACATTTCTTGCAAAATATGGAATATTAATTGAAAAAAAATAAGACATAAAATGGAGCATGTTTCTTACTTAAGTTTAATCTTACTTTAGTTAATAAAAAATACCGGTACAGAAACATAAGGTAAACGTACCAATAGTCGTCGGATTTCGGAAATCACTGACTTTGAAGCGCTACTGTGTGTTAAATATTCAATAGAAAATGAAAATTTTTGCATGACGTGATAGAGAATTTATTCGTTATTCTAAGTAACTAATGTTTTTTTAATCATTTTGATGGGTTTATGTACTTATTAAGGCAAAAGTAAAAAAAGGGCGATTTGTACCAATAGTCGTCTGATTTGTACGGATACTCGTCAAATATTCCCAGTACTCGTCAACTTTTAATGCTAATGTAAACTCTATGCTCTTAAACATAAAGTTCAAGTTATGTAATTTTTTTTTTGTGGTTGAATTTGTTAAGTATACTTGTGCCTTTGAGACATTAGGTAGATAGATAGAAAATCAAATCCCTATTTAGAATAGCAGGTCATAATCTGTTAGAAGAGCAGGTATTCAATAAAACAGATACATAGTTGCATTTTAATTTATATTCTTAACTATCAAACGCTTGGAATCACAAAATCAGGCTATTAAATATCTATATGTTATATTTCTTAATGATAATAACCATGCAGTCATGTGCATATGTAGCACGAGTAAAATTATTACTATTAAAATATTTAAATAGTAAAATAAAACAATCAGTTTTCACTAAAAATAAAAGCCACATTCATTTATCATCATCTCAGCTATTATATAATCTGTGATATAACGTCCACTGCTGAACATAGGCCTCCCCCTTGGATCTCCACAGATACCTGTTGGAGGCGACCTGCATCCAGCGTCTTCCGGCGACCTTTATAAGGTCGTCTTGTTGGTGGACCTTGTTGGTGGACGTCCTACGCTGCGTGCGCTTACTAGTCCGTGGTCTCCACTCCAGCACTTTTCGACCCCATCGGCCATCTGCTCTGCGAGCAATATGGCCTACCCATTGCCGCTTCAACTTGCTAATCCGGTGGGCTATATCGGTGACTATAGTTCGTCTACGGATCTCCTCATTTCGGATTCGATCACGTAGAGAAACCCCGAGCATAGCCCTCTCGATAGCTCGTTGAGCGACTTTGAGCTTTGAGATGAGGCCGATAGTGAGAGACCACGTTTCGGTGCTGGTAAGTCATCACTGGTAACACACATTGAGTGAAGACTTTCGTCTTGAGGCTGTCGGACGAAAACACATTGCGTAGTTTCCCGAACGCTGCCTAGACGAGTTGGATTCGGCGGTTGACCTCTTTCTCGAAGTTGGATCTACCTAATTGGACTACTTGTCCTAGGTAGATATATGAGTCAACAACTTCGAGTACCGAGCTTCCAACAGAGACCGGGGTGGGCTCAAAATGGACATTTGACATAATTTTCGTCTTGTCCATGTTCATTTTCAGGCCCACCCGTTGTGAAACGCGGTCGAGGCCATCGAGCATCATACTGAGTTCCTCCATCGACTTTGCCATGACTACGATGTCATCGGCAAACCGAAGGTGAGTGATGTATTCGCCGTTGATGTTGATGCCAAGTCCTTCCCATTCCAGGAGCTTGAAGGCGTCGAGCCTTGGTTTTGCTGTATGGTCTCTTTAACACGATTTGTATTAAAGAGACGCATCGTGTCGCAAGGACTTAGATAATCGTCTATTGAGCTGCCTATATGACTTCGCGTCGTGGGAAGACTGCAACTGTAGCAAGCGTCGTTCAGCCATGAGGTTTAAGGTTTGGTCGGTCAGTTTTTGAGGTCTATCTTTACGGCAGGGTCTAAAACACTTAGACCCTAACGTGCGGACAGTTTCCACTAGCCCATCGTTGATCTCGTCCACTGATGCTAGGTTCTCAAGGCAAGCAAAGCGATTAGAGAGCTCGAGTTGAAAGCCTTCTGGGTTTTGAATATGGGACCGAGTAGGTCGGAGCGTAGACTTCATCAGACTGGACCTTTCAAGTTTAACATTAATATTCTGCGAGGCTCTTACGATTCGGTGATCGCTACCGGTTTTTACCCGATTGATCACAGAGACGTCGCTGAATACCCGTTTCTTGTCGGTCATGAAGATAGACTTTATCTCGTTTCTCCTGAAACCATCGGGACTTAACCAGGTCCATTTCCTGTGAGGCGGGTTCTGGAAGAAAGAGTTCATCATGAAGGTTCCCTCTTTCTCCAGAAAGTCGGCTAGCCTCTGTCCCGCAGGGTTCCGTTGCCCATACCCAAATTGCCCCACTCTCAACTCATCACCGCTTTTCTTTCCCAACTTAGCATTAAAGTCCCCCATAACAACAGTGAAGTGGGTTTTGGAACTATGTATGGCTCTACTTACGTCCTCATACATAGTCTCCACCTCATCATCGGAGTGTGACGAGGTCGGTGCGTACACCTGAATGACCTTCAGCGAATATCTTTCGGATATTCTGAGTATTAGGTATACCACCCTGTTCGACACACTGTCGATGGTTGTTATGTTGCTCACGACTCACGAGGGACTTGTGAACGAGAAACCCGACACCACCTCGGGACTGTTGGTCGCCCTCCCGGTAGTAGAGCAAGTTACCAGACTTCAGGGTTACGGTGTCCTCTCCCTCTCTACGGACTTCGCGTAACCCTATAATGTCCCAATGTAACTTGCTCAACTCCTCTTCCAGCTCGCAGATCCTTTCGTCAGTCCTCAATGTGCGTATGTCGTGTGTTACCAGGGCCAGTCGTCGTGGGGGTGGGCAGCCGGATCTCTTCCGGGGATTCTTAGCACCCCCTGCTCCGCCGTTACCTTGACCGCTACCCGCGCCAGAGATAGCGGAGCTGCCGGGGACTGGGGGCCTGGTTTCTGTGCCTTAATCGCCACGCCTGGCAGGCGGGTTGGCGATCACAGTGAGGGTGTGCAGTACACGGAGGGCGCTGCTGCTCGACCTCCGGTTTGTCCCTTACGACACCCACGGGATGATTTGGGGGAACGCAATTCTAAGCCGGCGTTCCACGGCGGTTTAGAATTTCATTATTCTATTCTAAACAGCTTCTATGACTTTTAAAAGGCCCTCTTGCTTGTAGTTTCTTACAGTCATGATCTGCTATTAAAATAACGATCATGCAATCACTAGGTACATAAAATTTTAAATTCAAAAAAAATCTTACTTAAGGTTACTCTTTACCCATAAATATTGAATACGACAAGCAAAGAAGTGACAGCGCTGGAAGCTATGTCATCTTTTTTTTTTAACGACGTCAAAAATCATCGAATGACCCCTCCCGCTGTGGGTTAGCAGCGGTGAGGGAGCGTCAGACTCTTACTGACTAAAAACCGTCGTGTTCCGTTGTAGGCCTTTTATGTACCAGGGTCTCTTTCGAACAACCCGCAGCCCCGGCAGGCCTTGGCCCTACTGGGCCCCACTGGGGTTGCTGACATCTCTTTGAGGAGCGCGTGGAACAACGCGCGCCGTCGATACGGGTCTGTCATCTAAGCAGACAGAGGGACGATGAGCCACCCGAACTCACCGCCCACAGACCCACGCCTACGGTGGCCGGGAGTCATCTTGCGACACCCGGCGCCCGTGGTGTCTACCTGGTCCAGCGCGGCTGCCGGGATGAGAGGTGCGAAATCTCTGGCGTTCCGCATCCTCCTTCTCGAGCATGACCGTTTCGCAGAAGGAGGCGACGGCATCCCATTCCCTCTCGCCCCGGACCATGGCCTGAACCAGGGCCGGACGCGAGAGGTCGCCACCGCCTAAAGCCTCGACGAGGACCCGGCGAAAGCTATGTCATCTTAGTTTTAAAACTGATTTTAATATTTTTTGCGTCAAAACTGTAAGCTAGTTGAATGATATAATTTTTATACAGGCGCTATTAAGGCACGTTAGGGAGACGCAATACAATACGCGTGACGACATGCAGTTATTTCGAACAAAAAGCATAGTGAAAGAACAGTCAAGTCAAACACAGTTTTATCAACAAATGTAGTCTAAACCTTAAATATGTTTGTTCTAGAGAGTTAACAATTTTGTGAAAGTCCCGATGTTAGCTATTTATTCGCATTTTGTACTGTAAAACACAAAATATCCTCATTATGACGAGTTTAGGTGCAACTTTTGAGCATGTCCCAGTAGTCGTCATAATAATTCTAAAATTGACGAGTTTTGGGTCAAATGGGAGTTTTAAAGTGCCAATAGATGTCACATTAAAAAAAATATATCTTCTATGTTAAAAGTATTCCAAATTGCATATTACATCATTAGCGAATAAACTTAACTATCCAATTAAACAAAGAAACATACCACAGACACCACTGGAGTTATGTAAATCAAAACACAAAACCACGTGCTGAGCTTCACTTTTGGCAGCTGAACTTCACCAAATAACGATTTTCTTAGGGCACACACGTTTCGACTAACATATCTCCGATGCTATGACTGTTAAAACCCCGTATTGTCATTTCAATTGTGCAATATGTTATCAACAATATGTTGACATATAAACCGGCCCATTTTAAGTTCAGTAGAAAAAATAAATAAAAGTTTTTAGATTAATTGACGACTATTGGGGCATCACGACTTCACCCGCGTTTACCTTACACTTTTAGCCGAAAATGCTGCAAGTAAGTAAGTAACGTTTAAAGATTAACAGCCTTACTTATAAAAACCATCTAATCATCTTCTAAGCATTGTTGTAACTAATTAATACTTAAAGCCTTAAGTAGTGATTAATTTTTATTTTTTTTACCTATAAACGTTGCTTAAGCATGTCTTAAGTAATGAACAGATAATGACATAAAAAACATACTAATTTCTCAACACTACCGGAATGTTGGTAGCTTAAAAAAATATTTGTCATCAAAACGTTGTGTAATGGCAACAATGGCAACCGTAAAATATAAAATTAAAAAGTTGAGCTGGCAAAAAACCGGAAATGAAAAATCAGCTGGTAAAGATCCACCATTTTGTTAATTAGCGAATTCAACAAGGGTGTGAGGCTACTTAATTTGACAGCTCATTTAGGATATTGCTAAGCAAGTGATTTAGTTAAGCAACGTTTATAAGTAAGATCTTTTCTTAAACACCCCTTAAGAATTACTTATTATTTAATTCACGTTTATAAGTAAGGCTGAAAACGTTTAGGTGCTTTTAAAATTAACCGTTCATAATCCCTCCTCTAGCAATTCCCCAAAAAATACAAATAAACAAACAAAAACAAAAATTTGAATACAATCCAGTTTTCACAAACGTCCGCGCTTTTTGCATTTAATCCGACAACCGGTTTAATCCGCGAGACTTAATTGTAATACCACTTATGAGTGCTCGCCAGTTTACACAAAATGGCGGCCGGTACAACTTTAAGGTTAATTTAATACTGAAACGTGCGATTCTTGGTACGGATGAGAGAGCTTTGCATAACTGGATGCGTTATTTTGTTAATAGATGTCGAGAAAAAAACTGTTGAGTTTTAAATGACTGGTTTTGTATGTTGTTCTTGTATAGGTACTTGTAATAGGTGAAATGGTAAAGGACCTGATAGCGCTATTATTGAGGAAGGTTTCAGTCCACTTAACGCTATGGCTTAAAAAGTAAAGAGTAAAACGATTTACAATAAACACAGGGGACTGAAAAATACATTTAGAAAAATATACCAAAATTAGATGAAACCAGAACTAACAACTTACAGGTGTGGAATATCTTATAATAATATTTACTTATAACGTAATCAAATAGCATCATTGTTCTTTTACCAGTTCAGCATCATCAAAACAAGCATGACAGTCTCCATTGTATCTTCAAAAATAATACAACCGACACCAGTTTTCCCCTAAAAAAAATCCCACCTGTAACCCACAATAATTAACTTTGCATGTATGAGTGTAACCTTTCGAGCAATGAACGGAGCTTAGTATGAATGTGAAAAGGGTTTATTAATGAGTAAGGAGTCTTACTGGTGGTGTGGGTGACAAGACCCTAAGGTTTATATTTCTTGGGTTACAAGTTGTATAAATAGTTCATCATCCTCCGAGCCTTTTTCCCAATCCTGTTGGGGTCGGCTTCCAGTCTAACCGGATTCAGCTGAGTACCAGTGCTTTACAAGAAGCGACTGCCTATCTGACCTCCTCAACCCAGTTCCCCGGGCAACCCGATACCCCTTGGTTAGACTGGTGTCAGACTTACTGGCTTCTGACTACCCGTAACGACTGTCAAGGATGTTCAATGACAGCCGGGACCTACAGTTTAACGTGCCATCCGAAACACAGTCAATGGTGTCTAAGATATACTTAGAAAGTACATAGAAACTTAGAAAAGTTGCATTGGTACTTGCCTGACCTGGGATCGAACCCGCGCCCTCATACTTGAGAGGTTGGTCCTTTACCCACTAGGCCACCACCAAGTTGTATAAATAGTTATGATTTAGTTTTTTATGCCCTGTAAGTTTCATGAGCTTAGTAGCATTGTCAGTAGTTTTTAAAGCTTTAAGACAATCAATGGTTTTATGAAACTGAAACTTGACCGTTATCTTTTTGAGGACGATTTCCTTTCCACATATACTTACTTACGTATTTCTTTTTCTTTTGCAGGGTAAGAGACATGGCATCAGCAGTCAAAAAGTTGTAAGTAGACAGTTATGTAACGATGGACAGAGCTTTTTAAACAAAACCAAAAGATGACTAAAAGGTCTTTACGGTGATTCTGATGATACATTTTATCATTTGATCACAATATATGACCACTTTGATGACATCGTGACAATTAAATGTACCCGTACATCGAGATTACATGAAACGTAAAATATGTTAATCAAATTGTCTAGAAATAACGGCTAGTAGTAAAATTTTCTGAGGACCAGTGGCGTAGCGTGGGTATCTGCCGCCCGGGGCAGTTGTCGATTTTGCCGCCCCTTCCCGTGTATTTTTTTTAACAAGTGTTACAGGCCGTTTGTCATTTTTAACCGACTTCAAAAAAAGGTTTTTTTTTGTATCGACGTTAAAAATCATCAAATGACCCTTCCCGCTGTGGGTTAGTAGCGGTGAGGGAGTGTCAGACTCTTTTTGACTAAAAACCGTCGTGTTCCGTCGAAGGCCTTTTATGTTCCAGAGCCGCGGTAACTCTTTCGAACAACCCGCAGCCCCGGCAGAAGGGGGAGGTTTTCAAGTAGACTTTTCTTTTATATCTTTGTTACTTGATTTCTTGAAGGTTTTAAAATTCTTTTAGGTACGCAGGCTAGCGAAGTAGGTACCTATAAGTATATATGAAATTGAAATAATTTTAAAAGCGCTATAGCAGTCAAGTTTATCTAACCCAGTGATTCTTAATGTTTTAGTCATGAGGGACCACTTTAACTAAAGTTTGTCTTGCCGGGGACCACCTCAAAGGTTTACCTAAATTAGCACTCTGCTAAACGCATGTCGGCAGTTGTGTAGGTAAGCAAATGCAAATAAAGAAAATCTTGCCTATGTAGTTTCCAAATGCGCGAGCGAAGCGAGCGCGAAATTTTTATCGTACTTAAACCAAATATTACGTTAAAATTTAGCCCAAACGCACTTAACTTTTTGTTTCTTGACAGATGCAAAATAAGGGCATATCGTTTTTGAATATGCGAGCGAAGCGAGCGCGAAATTTTTATCGGATTACAACAAAAATTACGTAAAATTTTGCCCAAACGTACTTAACGTTTTGTTTGTTGACAAATGTAAAAATAAGGGCCATAATATAGTTTCTGAATACGCGAGCGAAGCGAGCGCGAAATTTTTATCGTACTTAAACCAAATATTACGTAAAATTTAGCCCAAACGCACTTAACTTTTTGTTTGTTGACAGATGCAAAATAAGGGCCATAATATAGTTTCTGAATACGCGAGCGAAGCGAGCGCGAAATTTTTATCGGAGTTAAACCAAATATTACGTAAAATTTTACCCAAACGTACTTAACTTTTTGTTTGTTGACAAATGCAAAATTAAGCGCATAAAGTTTCTGAACACGCGAGCGAAGCGAGCGCGAAATTTTAATTATTTTTTATTTAAGACTCAAAACCAAAATTACATAAAATGTAGTGTCACGTGTGTTTTAAGTACCAAATTTTACTGTTACTGTTACTGTTACAGCCTTTTTATCGTCCCACTGCTGGGCACAGGCCTCCTCTCACATGGAGAAGGATTGAGCATTAATCACCACGCTTGCTCAATGCGGGTTGGTGATTTCAGACTATATATATAGTCCAGGTTTCCTCAAGATGTTTTCCTTCACCTTTTTAACACCAATTGGTGTCTAAGATTACTTAGAAAGTACATACAAACTTAGAAAAGTTGCATTGGTACTTGCCTGACCTGGAATCGAACCCACACCCTCATACTCGAGAGGTTGGTTCTTTACCCACTAGGCCACCACGACCACACGACACGACCAAATTTTAACAATAATTAATTTTAAGTTTAAAAAGTTTCAACTTTCTTCTTTAATGTTTTGTTATTGTTACACAGTTTTATGTAGCGACACAGATACTAGTTGCGAACAATTTTTTTTTTTTAATTGGGTGAATTTTGCCGCCCCCTAAAAGCTGCCGCCCGGGGAATTTGCCCCCCTTGCCCCCCCCACGCTAGGCCACTGCTGAGGACAACATTTTATTTACAAGTAAATACATATTATGGAAGGTTATAAACTGTGTACTTGATAAAGTATGGACTGAAAGATATTTATTAGTAAACTATGTATGTAACCTTAACTAAGTTTAACATAGTATTGCACATTCTCAACATTACCCAAACGCCATAAAGACACCGAGTCTCCACAAAGTTCATTGACCTCAAACCGGGTAATGTCTTACATAACGGATAACCGGGGATTTTAAACTATCCCTGGCCAAAGCTCGGATAGATCGAATCTTATAAATAGGGTTCACAAGTGCAGAGATAAATAGAACGGTTTCAGTAAAGGGTTTTCTTTTTGAAGATTATTTAGATATGTTTGTTGTTATTTCTAGGTTTTTGTTTGTGAAATTGTTTTGGACGCAGTTCTTCGATTTGAGGTGGTGTTATGTATTTAAGGCAATGATGATGGAATGACAAGTTTGAAAAATAGTACAGCAAATCAAGTAACCATATCCGTCTATCCTTCACGTTAAGGTATACTTTTTATAAGTTATTACGTGTTTTTACCCTTGTGTAATTAATCTTAACTTTAGGTACTAAAAAAAAAAACATACCAAAAAACCCGACTCACAAATCGGTATTCCGTATCGATAGAGTAACATCTCTAACCCCGGATCTGCCGCGCTGATTAGCTGCTAACTAACAAGAGCTTCTAATTAACTAGCGTTACATCGCGTTGTCTGCACGTCCGTGTTACTGAGAGCGTGTGGGAAATGCATAGCTTGTATGAAGCTTGTATAGGCGTCATGAAAATGTCTTTAGGAGATGATAATATAATGTGGGGAAATATTGAGATAATATGTACAACACGTAACTGTTGTAAGACACTGACAGGAAATGCACATATTGCACATATAATTTTGTACTAAGTTTGAGCGGAACTTTATTTTTGTAAATGCGAAGATGTCTGTATGTTCGTTATCCTTTCACACTAAATCTACTGGATGGGTTTTCATGACACTTGGCAGTACTTAACAGAAGCTTCATCTACGTACGCGAAGTAGATCACTCGGAACTCGGTAATACCGCGGTTAAAGGCTATTAAAATATATCGGCACGATATTTTAAACTCATTTATGCATTCATATTACATACTCATGGTAACAATTAAGTCAAAATATGTACATCGTTCACCGCTTATTATATACTACAGTCGGTAAATGTGGATTTGGAACCTTTAAATACAAAGGTTTTTTAGTGCACTCCGATGTATGAGGCATGGTAGTGTCAGAGGGCGTTTGATTGAGTGATGACTATAAATATAGGTGGATTGGAGAGGGTGGGGCCGGACAAAAAAAGATGGATGGATTCAAGGGACGATATGAATGAAAAGGGCGGGAATGACAAAACGGTGAAAAACTGCAGCTAATCTGGTCAAGTGTGCTTAAACTGTAGCTTTTGTTTAAGCTACAATTTACATATTACAAAGATAGATAGGTATGCATAACATGTATTTAGATATTCCAACGTTTATGTAAGAATTAGAAGAAGAGATAATAAAGACGAATGAAGAGTACAATAAAGATTTTTAATATAAGGTTAAGTTTCGATAAACAAATAATTGTGTTAATGTTATGAATGCTAGTCATTCGAACCGGGTTTTGTTTACATAGGATATACATAGTACATCGTATAGTGCACTGGTATATAATTATACTATTTACGCCAAAGCACTGCAAACACCATTAACTAATTCGACACAATCACTAATGAGACAAAAGGAACACACACAAACAGATCCGTGCTCAGAATAAAATCCGGATCCGCCAAATCCGTACGTAGAGTAACGGATGTCTGATTAGTGAGGGAAGCACAAGTGTAATTAACATCAAAAAGAGACGGTTCGTTAGCGGTGAGAGCTCTTCACCTGAATGTCTGTTACTTATGCTGCAAATGTTTTTTTATTTAGTATCTGCGTATTATTTTTTTTTTGTATGCGGGTTATGCGCTTTTATTGTGGAGTTTGAATGCAGGTGATAATCTTATAGTGGAGGTTAGTAAGTTAAACTTTTTATTTGTAAATACATAGTTGATGGCAGGTGGTCTATTATAGGATTAAAAAAGTAAAAATTCGGTTACGTTACGAGTTTACTTTTAAGGGGTGCGTTGAGTTCAAAAACCATGCTTCAGCCACGATCTACATAGAATTTAAATGTTACCTAAATCATTGATCCAATAAAAAAACTATTAAAGTTTATTGCACGAACAGTATTAAAGTCTGTAAAAATTCACGCGTCCCAAGATAAACGTACTTCATAAGTTAAAGTGTAGGTATGTCACAGCACGTTAAAACAAAAGCCGCGAGTTAAGAGCCCACCTGTGGCGGCCTACAGACGTCCTCAGGGGTTCAGGATTTTATTCTTTATTGTTCTACTTCATTTACCTTATGTCAACAATAAAAATTAGCCTGTTTTTTGGTTGATTTTGAAGTCAGTCGAGTTAGGAATGCTTGCAAGATAAATATTCCATTCTATCAATCAATCATGTAATCATTTTCATTTTAATCAAGAAATGACGGTAGGTAGAAGAGTATGGAAGAAAAAAACAGGCTGCGCCGTTCCCAAAAAAAATTAGGATAAGGGTAGGAGGATGATGATTAATTGCAATCAGTTGATGAAATAATAAGACTCGGTTGTTAAAATAAAAGTCGGTGTTTCCGGACACATAAACAATATTACTAAAAGCCAAAAATATTACCTAAAAATCCCAAAATGATGACGTAATATTCATGATCCTTCAAAAACGACGATCTTTGAGGCTGCATTGATAAGGCATCCTTTACAAATTGTGTACAAAAGATGTCGGCTTTCGATGGAACTTGCCCTCAGGCAATCTCGGGGGATGTTTTTATAAGATATCGATAGAGGAAAACTCTTCTGAGCCCAAACACAAATACTTCAAAAATATGCTAATAGTGGCAAAGCTTGAGAAAATCGCAAAGGAAAAGTCAACATTGTTTTTTTGGAACGCTTACTAGTAACCTCTCCAACTATGCATGTCAATGTGTATTGCATGTGTGTGCATTTGTGTTTGTGTGTGTGTGTCCCTTCTTTGAGGTAGGAAATCGTCAGATGACCCCTCCCGCTATGGGTGCAGCGTGAAGGAATGTCAGATTCTTACTGACTAAAACCAACTATGCTCTTTCGTAGGCCTTTTGCGTACCAGAGCTGCGGTAACCCGCATGAACAATCTCACAGCCCCTAAGTTACACACTAAGTTATTTACACACTATACACCACTTAGTTTAGCCTAGCTTTAGCCTAGGATTCAAATTCAGGTTTTCATGTTTAGCTGTAGTTACCGTTATGGCAAATTCCCAACGTATTAATAAACCTGTACAGCCATTCCATACCAACCTTTGAATTAAACCATTAGATACAAACTTGTATATTTACCTCTAGTAAACCATTAGTATAAATAACTTTCGTTTCATTTTAATTAATTTTATTTTGTAATACACGCACACATAAACATACGTCTCATTTACTTGTTTATCTCTGCTTATGATGTGCGTTCCTTCATTCTTAATACTCACACATATTTAAAAGTTCTTCTTTTTATTTTAACTCTCTCCTTCATTGTGGTTTTCGCGAATAATATTCGAAGTTTTTCTCATTTTCTCGTTTTTCTTTAAATATCGAAAGTATTCCGGTCGTTATTGGCACTGCTGTGTTTTACCACAATATAAAAGAAAGCCGAAGGTGAAGACCGTTCTTAGAGATTCTATAAGTTAATTTTTTCCTGTATTTTTTTCTCAATTTTATTTTTTGGCTATGTGTTTAAGCCTTTATATCTTCCGCTCGGAAGTCGCCACAAAGAATCCACACCTACCAACCCACTACTATTATAAAGAGGTAAAGTGAATTGTGAGTTTGTAGCGTTGGGTTTAGTCGCTGAATCTGTTAAACCGATATGAAAAAAAAATTGTATCGAAAGGTACATTATTTTTGAATGTCATAGGCATCAATAAGTATATTTGAAATAGTTTCCTAGGGTACTGAATGAAACCGCAGGTAACCAGAAATATAGGTAAGTAATAGCTTGAATAGAATGTGTATCTTCTGCATTCACCTGTATATTGTCACATAATAAGTAGGTGTATTGATCTGAGCCACAATGAAGCAACTCGCAACTTCTAAAGAATATTTTGATGGCGCATTAAACTTCGAAGAAACTTCGCTCTTACAGTATAGCTTTGTTAGTTTTGTATAACGTTGCGAAGTGTACAGTAAAATATATTTTAGAGGTAGTTTCAAACAATACATGATACTAAACATCTCGTTATGACATAGATGGTCACCCATCCACAGACGGACCGCGCCAAGCGTTGCTTAACCTAATGATCGATTGACCTGTGTAACTAATATGGTTTTGACATTATAGTGCAAGCTATTTACATAATTAAAACTTTCACACGAATCTACCACTCAATATTTTCAATACATTTTTCATACTTCACATATCGCACGCTTAATCATATACTGACCGATTAGTGTTTCGGTCAAAGTTTAAATAAGTGTACCAAGAAGTTTATTTTAACACCCTCTTTCGGCCGATCTCGGATTTTTTTCGATATCTTTTTTCTAGGCGGAGTTAGACCCATATCTGTCCCTTCCACACTCAATCGTTTCGGCAAACT
Source organism: Helicoverpa assulta (assembly GCA_963856015.1). Taxonomy (NCBI): domain Eukaryota; kingdom Metazoa; phylum Arthropoda; class Insecta; order Lepidoptera; family Noctuidae; genus Helicoverpa; species Helicoverpa assulta. The sequence continues at coordinate 10,576,051 of CAWLCW010000002.1, forward strand.
TTTTTACGAGACAGAGACTGATATCAGTTTATGACTCATTATCATAATAATAAGAACATACATTGACCAAAACACGGACTCATTTCAAAATATGTCACCAGCATCAAAATCATACTTCATAGTATAAGGCAGCGGTTCCCAAATGGGGTTCCGCGGAACCCTAAGGTTCCGTGACAGGCCCTCAGGGGTTCCGTGGAAAATTCAAGATTTCCATATGGTGAATCGTTTCACTTTTGACAATATTAAATTATTATTCATTTTCAACTAAATTGTTTTAAATATTGCATTCGAAAATTCCATTTAGGCACCATGGGTACCACTCGGGAGTGTAAGTACGAGTTCGCGACAAGTGGCGGGGGAAGGCCACGGCAGCAGATAATTTATTTCCGTTTTTTACAAATTGTAGATTAACTTAATAACTCCAGATCTTCAACAATCGGCAGAAATAGGTAGCGAGTCGGCCAAAAATCACCCCATTTTTTGGGCTTTTTTCATCGCCAGGATTATACGTTTTCATACATTTGACAGGACGTGAAATGACACGGCATACGAGTATTTCCAGTGGCTATTTTTACCATGAATCAAAAAGTAACATTATTTCCAATTTTTGCACCTCCGCGAATCCGAAAATTTCGCGCTCGCTTCGCTCGCGATTCCATGTTACGTGTGATGCTTTTATGTTCGTTTAAATGCTCAGGTATCCAACACCGAAAAAATTTCGCGCTCTTCCGTCGAGGTTTCTTTTGATGTTTATTTTTTATTCCTCTGAAATTTTCAGAAAAAGCAATAGCGCTTTCTTCGCTAGCTGCTTCTTATTCGTTTGAATTTGCTTTTTTGTGTGGATATTGTACTTTTTGAGACCTTATTAATTTACAGTGGTTTTGTTTATTTTGTGTAGGTACTTAAAACTAAAAAAAAATCGCGCTCGCTTCGCTCGCGATCCCGGCTACCACTGAATGTCTTTTAATGCTAGCGGGTGCTTGGACCTTCTTCTTTTAGTTAAAGAAAAACGCGCTCGCTCGCCTCGCACCTGTACAAACCCAATCTATTTCTTTTTGCGTTTACTTTGTCCGTCTTCAAACTGAAAACTATTCACATAATACACAAAGTCAAGGGCGGCTAAATTGTTTTCTGACCCGTGTGGCAGATAGCCATGCTACGCCTGAATATACTGAATATGTCTCTAATCGTATAACCATTTGGTGCGCTACCACACGCCACGAGCCGTACCTAAGTGTATTTACGTCTTTAGTTTACTTCTTACTTAAGCTAAGGTTCCGCCGAAAAATGGTGAAACGAAAAGGGTTCCGAAGCCAAAAGAATTCGGGAACCGCTGGTATAAGGACCCATACCTTAATAATGAATATTCTTTAGTTATGTATTAAATAAAACACGGACTCATTTCAAAATGTGTCACCAGTATTAAATAAATGTAACTATATATTTTCTATTAAACTGACGCATCTTGAGGAACAATTTTTTTAACCGATTAATTTATAGTAAAAAAATCTATATTTCTTTAAAATTATATTCAATTACAATAACTCACTTTATCAACTATCCCTACAATACATTATTTCATTATATAAAGTTATTTTCTTTCAGTAATAAGCCATTTTGTAGGGTAAGTCAGGTTTGCTAAATCGTTTTTAGCGATTTCTTGAAAAACGTCTTTTTTTAGTTATGTCAGTATACCTATGATTAAGCGTGCGATATTAAAAAATAATAAACTTCGCTATTCAAATCTATTCAAACAATAACAAACGCAGGCGCCATTTTCCCACACTTATCCTAACGCACACAGTTACAGAGTCGTGTGTATACGTGTCGCAGTAGTGTGCGTGAGGCGGACCTACATTTATCTGACACATTATTCTTGTTGACAATTCGCGTCCGCTTGCATCTTAGTTAGGGCTGAAACTTATTCGAAGGTATTTAAAACTCTTATTTTATTGAGAGAACATAGATTACCTACTTGATAAGTAGAGAGGTAGAAAGTTATAGGTATACTATATACATTATTTAACAGTTTATGTAAATAGTTACACACACAGAATACAAAGGCAGAGCTTAATTCATGAGAAGTCTATTTAAAATACGTTTATTTTAGCTCACGCATGGTAGTTTTTTGACAAATCCATTTGTGTATAAGAAAACTGAAGCATAACTGTGCCTTTTGAGCAGATTCCAATTTTTTGTAATTTTACCAAAAAATGCCGTGTAGCGACGGCTTAAGAATACATATGTCGCTACCCCCTTCTTCCAGTGGGTGTCGTAGAAGTCGACTAATGGAGTAAAAAATGCACCGAACACCAGTGCGAGAGAAGGAAAACTCGAAAAAAACCCTCTATCAACCCGTCTGGCCAGCGTGATAGCAGTAGGCTAAATACCTCTATGAGCAGCACAAAAAAGCCACGGCCCCTAGTTCCCGGCAGTCCCGCTATTCCCGGTCACGGTGGCGACCGTGGTTACGGCGGGCCAGGGGGTGCGAAGAATCTCCGGGTTACGGGAGGCCACCAAACACAACTGACTCTTGCGACGTACAACGGCCGCACGCTACGGCTTGACTCGCATCTGGCGCAACTCGAGGTGGAACTTGGGAAGATTAGGTGGCACATATTAGGGTTATGTGAAGTTCGAAGAGAGGGGGAGGACACCATAACCCTCGAATCAGGTCACCTAATGTACTTCCGAGAGGGAGACCAACAATCCCAAGGTGGCGTTGGGTTTCTAGTTAATAAGTCCCTAGCTGATAACGTTGTGGAGGTGTCTAGTGTGTCGAACAGGGTAGCGTACCTTATCATAAAGCTCACCGACAGGTATAGCCTCAAGGTAGTGCAAGTGTACGCACCGACCTCGACACATTCAGACGATGAAGTGGAGGATATGTTTGATGATATATCAAGGGCCCTCCACTTCACTACAAAGACCCACTACACCGTTGTCATGGGGGACTTTAACGCTAGAGTGGGAGTACAGATTTGCGGCGAATCAGCAGTAGGATCCCATGGATTTGGAAGCAGGAATCATAGGGGGCAAATGCTCGTCAACTTCCTCGAACGCGAGGGGCTCTTTTTGATGAACTCCTTTTTCAAAAAGCAGCCCCAAAGGAAGTGGACGTGGCAAAGCCCCGACACTATGACTAAAAATGAGATTGACTTCATCATGACGAACAAGAAGCACATATTCAGAGACGTCTCCGTGATCAATAGGTTTAATACCGGGAGCGATCACCGACTTGTCCGAGGCTCTCTGAATATCAACTTCAAGGCCGAACGTTTCCGTCTGATGAAGGCCAGGCTCCGACCAACACTGCTCCGAACCATGACAGGATCTGAAACGTTCCAGTCAAATCTGGAGAACCGATTTGCCGCCGTGGAAACCACAACAGACGTTAACCAGAACCATGAATATGTGGTTCGGATCCTCAGGGAGGAAGGTTCGAGATTCTGTAACATGTAGCGTAAGGGCAAGAAATCAAAGCTTTCGGAAGAGACATTAGGGCTTATGAAGAAACGACGTGAAAACCCGCCTGTCACTTCGTCAGCTAAGCGGGCTCTAAACCAAGAGATCAACAAGCACGTACGACGCGACCTCCGGTGCTCCAATACTCTTGCCATTGAAAGAGCAATTGAGCTGAATCGGGGGTCAAAGGTGTTCGTACAATCTCTTGGAAGAAGCCACTTGACGAAGCTGACCACAACAAGTGGAGAAGTCGTTTCTTCGGTGCCGGCAGTCCTTTCGGAAGTGGAAAATTTCTATGGCCGGTTATACGCATCGCATGCATCTCGACCTGATCCCGGAAATGAGGATTCTAGAGCCACATTAACACGCCATTTCACCGAAGACCTGCCAGAAGTCAGCAGTGGCGAAATCGAGATCGCTCTGAGACAGCTCAAAAATGGAAAAGCCCCTGGCGAGGATGGCATTACAACAGAGCTATTAAAAGCAGGAGGAAACCCCTTACTGGGGGAGCTCCAGAAGCTTTTTAATGCCGTCCTGTTTGAAGGGAGAACTCCAGAGGCGTGGAGTAGGAGTGTTGTCGTCCTGTTCTTCAAAAAGGGAGACAAAACCCAGCTGAAGAACTATCGACCCATTTCCCTCCTAAGCCACGTCTATAAGCTGTTCTCAAGAGTGATCACGAACCGACTTGCGCGAAGACTCGACGAATTCCAACCACCGGAGCAGGCTGGGTTTCGGAGCGGATACGGCACCATAGACCACATCCACACAGTGCGGCAGATTATACAGAAGACCGAAGAGTATAATCAGCCCCTGTGTCTAGCATTTGTGGACTATGAGAAGGCCTTTGACTCGGTTGAAATCTGGTCTGTTCTGGAGTCCCTGCAGCGTTGTCAAGTAGATTGGCGATACATCCAAGTGATGAGATGTCTCTACGAAGCCGCTACAATGTCCGTCCAAGTACAGAATCAGCAAACAAGGCCCATACCGTTGCATCGAGGAGTGAGACAAGGGGATGTTATTTCCCCGAAACTATTCACTAATGCAATGGAGGATATGTTCAAGACGCTGAACTGGAAAGGACGCGGCATCAACATCAATGGCGAACACATCTCTCACTTGCGATTTGCTGACGATATCGTCATCATGGCGGAAACGCTGCAGGACCTACAACAGATGCTGAACGACCTGGCTGAATCTTCTCTACGCATCGGCCTACGGATGAACTTGGACAAAACCAAGGTCATGTTTAATGAACATGTTCTACCGGAACCGATTGCGATACACGGCGCCGTTCTCGAAGTTGTTCGGAAATATGTATACCTCGGGCAGACATTGCAGTTAGGTAGAAACAACTTTGAGGACGAGGTGAATAGGAGAATTCAGTTGGGTTGGGCTGCATTTGGGAAGCTACGTCGAGTCCTAACATCGTCGATCCCACAGTGCCTAAAGACAAAAGTCTTCAATCAGTGCGTCCTACCTGTCATGACTTACGGAGCCGAAACGTGGACACTGTCGGTACGGCTGGTTCACAAGTTTAAAGTCGCTCAGCGGGCTATGGAAAGGGCTATGCTCGGCATTTCTCTGAGGGATCGCATCAGAAATGAGGTAATCCGTCAGAGAACCAAGGTCATCGACATAGCCCACCGAATCAGCAAGCTGAAGTGGCAGTGGGCTGGCCATATTAGCCGAAGAACCGATAACCGTTGGGGTAAACGAGTTCTAGAGTGGAGACCACGCCTCGGTAAACGTAGTGTAGGACGTCCTCAGGCACGGTGGAGTGATGACTTGCGCAAGACGGCTGGCAGGAGCTGGATGCGAGAAGCCGAAAATCGATCTCAGTGGCGTGCACTTGGAGAGGCCTATGTCCAGCAGTGGACTGCGATAGGCTGATGATGATGATGATGATTACCAAAAAAAGTAGTCCCCAACAAATAAAAACAAGAATATTAAATCGAGTTTAAAAGTTATAATTTCCAACAAAATATTTAATTGCTTATAGATTAATCTTAAATAACATTTCAATAAAACAAAAGACAAACTTTTTAAACTCATTATGTAAACAATCAAAAAAAATTACAAGAAAAAGTTTTTAACTACAAAAGAAATTTAATTTGACGTGGGTACTTTGAATCGAGTTAAGCCTAGACATCTCCTATTAAATACTTAGAAAAGTATTTAATTAATGTTCATTTCAATTAATTAATGACATTTTATTTGATAGTAATCGATAGCAATTTCACAAAGCTAAAGAGTTTGTTTGTTACAACGTGCTAATCTCAGGAACTACTGGTCCTATTTGAAAAATAGATAGCGCATTTATACATGAAGTCTCTAAGGATACTTTTACCCGGTGCGGGAAGTAGTTTTCTCGGGATGCGGAGCACGCTGATACGCTAGTTCGATGTAGGTACTGAAATATGCTCTTCGTTCTAAACACAAAGAAAAATAAATAATTGACATTCGATTACATTTACATAATTTCGGTTTGTTTTCTGGCATATAATACCGACATATAATGATGAATATCGCGTTCCTCGGGTGTTTATTGGAACGGAATAAATATTTACAATTATTTTGCGACGTAGATAAAATTAATTCAATACGTACCTATTCCTCACAATTTTGATGGTACAATATTTTCACAATGATGCAAACATTTTAATTTAAATTTGGCTTGATCATGTCCTCTTTCGGAAATGTGATATGGTCAGAGGGCTGACCAGATCTATTTTAGCAAGTTTTTTTTTTGTTAATTATGCTTTGAACTACTAAAAACATCTTCAACTTTAACTGTTGAAGGCAGATATATCTATACCTACTGAAAACCTTGAGAACAAAGATTTTTTCACGGAACTTCCCTGACACTTATTATCGTGGAATATGATAATAAGTACATAAATTAATACCTAAATGATGTCCTTAAGTATTTTAAGATTTCATGCGGGTGGAATAATATTGAAGGTTTACCTGTAATAATGCAAAGAGAGACAAATCAGGAACTAAATATATTTATTTCTATAGTTATTGAGAATGTATGTAAAAGGTGCGTCTTTGATTCTTTCATAATTAAACATCGAACTTGTCTTACCTGCTGATGCATCTGAGTACCAAAGTTTTACAAGGAGCGACTGCCTATTTGACTTTCTCACCTCAGTTACCCGGGTGACCCAATATCCCTTGGCAAGACTGGTATCAGACTTACTGCCTTCTGAAAGCCCGTACCGACTTTCAAAGATGTGCAATGACAGCAATATAGCCAAGAATAACTAGTGCTTAATCTAAATAAGTCAAACTAAATGTGTAAATTCTTAAACATAATTCGAGACAGCCCTAAAAGTATTCTTGACCCAAAAACAAGTGAGCACAACACAAAACTCTTCACTGACGTAAATAGCGTTTGATGTCGATTTTATTGCATTCCCAATGATTTAAATGCAATTCCATATTTCCTACTGAAACAATATTTATGTGAAATATTAATAAGTGACATCAATGCGAATTGGTGTGGACTGTGCGAATTAATGGCCCATTCGAATGGGTGAATATTTGTTTATGGTTTGCGAAAATAGCTGTCAGGTTTGGGTAAAAATAGCTGTTATTATTGTTGTTTGTTTTTTGAAGTATTTGAGTTATTGTCGCCAGAGTTTTATAATGGGAAGCTTTATGCCATTGGCGAAATGGATTCCTTCAATGTAACTGGTCGGTTGTTATGTGAACTGCGGAAACTTTCTTGTATAAGTAGTGGATTTATAAACATAGAGAAAATCTTAACGGGAACTATATTTTTTGTCACCAAAATTTATATTTGTCATCAAGTTGTATCACCTAATAAATAGATCTATCGCCACGAAATATTTTCGTTCTCAGATAAACAAAGAGTGTTCCCAGGTATGAATTACCAAATTATTGTTAATCATCATCCTCCGAGCCTTTTTCCCAACTATGTTGGGGTCGGCTTCCAGTCTAACCGGATTCAGCTGAGTACCAGTGCTTTACAAGAAGCGACTGCCTATCTGACCTCCTCAACCCAGTTACCCGGGCAACCCGATACCCCTTGGTTAGACTGGTGTCAGACTTACTGGCTTCTGACTACCCGTAACGACTGTCAAGGATGTTCAATGACAGCCGGGACCTACAGTTTAACGTGCCATCCGAAACACAGTCAATGATGTCTAAGATATACTTAGAAAGTACATACAAACTTAGAAAAGTTGCATTGGTACTTGCCTGACCTGGGATCGAACCCGCGCCCTCATACTTGAGAGGCTGGTCCTTTACCCACTAGGCCACCACGATTTAATAATACCAAATTATTGTTAATATAATGTGTAAAATATGAGATGGATTACCAATAAAATTGTAGTGCATTACATGAATATAAACTTCTATGTTAAAATAATAGTTTTATTACTTAAATAATAGCTTGGTGCTCAAAATGGTAGATCTGTCACCAAATAAATCGATTAATCGATCCCTGACTGCGACTCCTTTTTATTTGTTATTTTGTCACCAATACAGTAGTTACATTTTATATCGTTCAGTTATTAAAATAATGTATTCGTTACCAATTTAATACATCAATTTATAATTTTAATGAAAATATGTTCAAAGGGAAGAGGAAGGGAAGGGAGACAAATTGGCGCGCTTTCTGGCCTCAACGAATGGGTTGTAGGTTGGTTGTAGGTACGATCATACAATGCGCGGCGCGGGCAGCGATTGTTATTTATTGTTAAATAAATATTGATTATTTTGACTTTAATTAGGTAAGTGTTTTATTTACTATTCAGCTAGAAATTTAATTAGAATATATTTATACTACCTGTGGAAATTAAGATCCTTGGGGGAGGCACATGTCCAGTTAAGTAGTAAACTCTTTTGGTTGAAAGGATGATGACGACCACCCTACATTTTTCGACCTTCATGAAATTTTCTAGTGATATAATATATGATTTATTGGTGATCTCTTTAAACTAGTTTGCTTAAATACTATTAGGACAAACCTATTATAATACATACAAAACCATTTATTTGGTACTTGACCCCATATCTCCATGATTTTCGGTAATTTATTGTGGAATTGATTTTATATTGTTTGGTGACTACATTTTGGTGACAAATCTACTATTTTGAGGGCAAACCCTATTATTTAAGAAACACAAAATGAATTAAATTGGTGACAGCTTAAATCATACCCAATCTTAACGTTCAAATGCTTCTAAAATTAAACCATGCTTTAACAAACCTAATAAAATGCATGCTTAGTTGTGCTATCATATGTAAAAATTGGAAAAATCTACACGCTACGCTGTCCAAATTTCCCGATGGCATAATCGTCAGTTTTTTCATAAGAACAACTGTTTTCTATGAATTTTAACATTTAACTTTCAAACTTAAACAAGTGTTTTAACAAAAAACGGAGGATTATGTTGTCAGCGAACCTTACTCGTCCCATATAACCAAGGCTTTAGACACAATCTAATTATACTTAGTCCATGTATAATCAGATTCACTAAGAGACCTACATACATACATGTATTATACATGTACATAGCACGAACAAAACCGCGCACTAATGCGTCAGATGTATGTATAAGTTATGTACCACCACAATTTACTAGCTGCGGTTGCTAGCGTAGAATGGAACGTTCATTAATAGCTGGTAATTCTTATTTGACAATATAGATAGACTAAGAGGTAAGTGACGAGTCTTTATTTTGGATTTGAGTCCGACAAACTTTTCTAATGCGCAAATTTTGGCACTGCTGCGTTTTTGAAAGCTTGACTCCTGAAATTGTCGATATGACGTCACTATGACTCTTCGTACATACAAGTTAGTACATATTAGTATTTTCACAGTTTCTCGTTTATATATTTTGTAATTTCGACCATGGCAAGTTATATTATGATGATTCCTCATTAGTACCTAATAAACCATTTTTACTTGAGATTTGTCAGCCCTGTATTCATTTCCTAACTTCAGTAAATATATTTGGAAATGAAATACATTCCCAAAATTGCTACCTATATTTTAAAATATCAACATCTAAATATAAAATGATTCAATCTCAGTAAGTACATAAATAAACGTAGCGACTTATTAATAAATTCCTCAACTTCCCCCGAGTTTTGGAAGTAGCTCCACTTTCTTTGGCTTCCGGCTTTCATCTCTCGTTGGCAGTCTTCCCAGCCTTTTAGCGAGGGCCCACGGAAATAGGTAGCTACCATGTTGGTATTATGACGATAATAAAAAAAAACTGCTTATGTAAGGTAAACGAAAAGTTTTTTTTTTTTTATAACTTCTGCCAGAGGTTTTACTCGCTTTCTGAGGAAACGGCTTTCTGCACCCGGATAAATAGTTGCCTATGTTTTATTTTGGTGTGATTAGAGTCAAAAACATCAGAATGTTTTAAAATCAAACCATTTTAATCTGTCTCAATTCACACCCGGTTCCATTGACCTCATTCTACCATATCCCATTTCCAAACAAAATTCTCCGCCGGCTTTAAGTCAAGATTTTATCCAATATCCTGACTAACTGACCTCCTCAGACATACTAAGGAAACATGGAGAACACAATGACTAGCGGAGGTGCCATAACTGAACATCGCCTAAGAAAGTAGCGCGACAAAATGCGGGTGAGCGAAGGACGAAGAACGTTACTGTTTTCACCCCTATACGTATTCTTTGGACCCGACCATGATCTTACTTACCATTAGATACTTTAGCGCCGTTGACACTGCGCTGGTGACAGCCATCCTTATATCGGAATGGCTGTCACCTCTAGGTACCGATTTCTTCAAAAGCACGAGTACAATGGTAGCTGGTTGCAATCAGGTAGCAACTCTCTATATGTAATTCGATAGGATCAGTGAGGAGCGATAGCGATTCTGACGTTCACGATCATTTTGATCATGCCCACCGCACGAATTTGACCTAGCAGAAGGCGCCTGACCTACTTGCACTATGGCATCTCCGCTCTTTCCTTACTCGGTACGAGGGAATCATAGAGCATCTGCGGGCTATCGATTCAATTACCCGCTCTCTGCATATTCAGTGGAATTAGCTGCATGCGACTAGCGTTTAATGGCTTTTTTGATTTAGTTACCTCGGCGGTTATGCGCGCCTGGTACTTGTAGGTTGGTGGTGAGTTATTAATTTTGTTATTTAATGGAAATTTATAAGGGTGGAAATATTAATATATTTTGAGGATTAACTAGCTGTTCCCTGTGGTTTCATTCGCGTTCCGATGAAACTACTTCCCGCACCCGGACAAAAGTAGCATACATTCTCTCTCATGCTCCACATTAGTTCTGTATGCCAGATATAGTTTACCTCTAAATCTATTCAGTAAGCTTTAAGTTAGTAGTAGAGTTAACTTTACTTTCGCAATATTTTTTTTTTATTATGAATGCCAAAACTGGTAATTGAAACCAAATACCTCATGAAAACCATTTATGTCGCCTATAACATTTATCACGATAATTATTCCATCTACGCAAGTAGTAAATAGGTAGGTACTTTAATGTAAAACGCTTTATCACGCAAACCAGAAAAGTTTTGTACAAAATTAAAGTCCCGATTACATTCACCGCGATAACCACATCCGTACATGCGACACGTAAATTGGAGCCTCACACGGATTTTAATTAAGTCCGTGAGAAGGTAATTTAAAACTTAAATGACGAGATTCGTGTGAAAATTAACTGGGTTTTCATACTTTTGCGTGTATTTTAGTGAAATTTCTGCGGCTTGGGTTTGGTGAAAGAGGATTATTTATTTATATTTAAATTGTTTTAAAATGCACATTAAAATAAAAAGCAATTATAATAATCTCTTCTTCTGTCATAGTGGGTAACACAATTACAATCCAAACAGTAACATTCTATGAAATTTTAACATAATTAAATTGCCCCTTTCTACCGCAGTAGGTATGTCTTTATTTTCCATACTTCTCTTTCCTCTCACAAGTAAACATCCATACATAATTTCTTCGGTCCCATTTCTCCATAACTATCCACATTCAGGCCTTCCTCATAACATGATCCTAATTCCTACACTTAACACACCGTGACAGTTTTGAAACCTCACTTAATCAACAGAATAAATAATAATAAAAAATAAATTAAATTGTAATTAATTTAATTAAATTGAATTATTGTACGATGATGAATTAATTCGTTGAATCAGCCCTCCAATTCATTAGCAACATTTCTTTATCCATTAAACCGAGTACCGGGCATTCATGAAACCAAGCGATATGTTCTATGAGTAACCAGTCCCCTACATTACCAAACAAAGCCGGGTGGAACGATTGTTCATACAAAACAGCTGGCTTTGCAAAAGATTGCTTTGTTTTAGTTTTTAAAGCAAGTGCATCGTAAAATACCTAGTGTCGTTAGTGCAGTAATTTGCTTGTGGTCATCATAATATTGCATGTGAAGCGTCACACTGTCTAGTGACAAATTTTAATGACCGTCAAAAGTACTTGGTACAAATTGATTGGTTTAACAATATTGTAGTGTTTGTGGGTGTTATTGAATAAGTAATGTATAATCAACTAGCTTTCGCCCGCGGTTTCACCCGCGTCCCGTAGCCGGATGGTGACCAAAAACTATCCTAAAACCTTCTCCTGGGTCTAAGTTACCTTCCCTCTAATTTTCAGCCAAATCGGTCAAGCCGTTTTCATGTTATGTCGTGACAACGGAAAACGGGTTTCATTTTATATATATAGGATATAGGATTTGTGAGTTAATGACGTTCTTGCCCTAAATAACTGAATCGATTTTTTTTTCTTTTATCCAGAGCAAGCTACGCTATCTTGTCAATACATTTGTATATACCATATTTTACCATGTGCGAGTACTATGAGTGGGTCCTTACGCGGGGAATCACCTAGGCCTTCGTTAAGAGAAAACAGTTAGGCATAGGATAGAAAGAACCCATCTTCTTTCTTTCTCCTGCCCTGTTCCCAAATTTTACTTGGGGTCGGCGCAATATGTCATTTTCTTCCATTTTCCCCTGTCACTCGTCATATTGGCACTCACTCCCTTCCTATTCATATCATCTTTCAGGCAATCCATCCATCTTTTCTTAGGTCTTTCTCTTCCTCTCCATCCATCTACATTCATACTTAGCACACACTTACTATTAACCCATTAAGAACCCATCTTACTATTCCTTTTAACACAAACTTTTACAATCCGAATTGGCACAAAATAATGAATAACCTTCAAGCAGGAAACACTGGTAGCTACCAGACTGTCATAACCCGCAAGCGATGATAACCAATGAGTAAGAATGCGTGGTTCCCGCAACTCCGTCCGAATGACACACAGACCACACGCGCTTGAGGAAAATTAACACGAATTGTGTTCGCCAGTAATTTAGCTGTTCAATGAAAGATTAGTTTTGTATGTAAACATGAGGTCGTGGACCTTATGGTTAAGGTCAAGTTTTAATTGTTGTACTAGTATGTAATCAATAATACAATGATATAAGGTTGTCACACGCCTTAGGTATTATTTACATGTACCATACTATCCAAAATATTTCGGTCTTTGGACACATTTTCTTTTGACATAATACGCCGCAAATGTTTTACCTGATTGCGCCAAAAGGGTGATTATGTTTCTTCAAGTATTTATTTTGATATTATACGTTTTTAACGGATCTTTATTTTTAAAAGTCGATATATTTGAGTTACAAAAATTCTTAAACAAGTTATTCACAAGAAAGAGTTAAAGTTAAATTAATAATTCCTTCTGCGTGTGAGAGGAGGCCTGTGCCCAGCAGTGGGACGATAAAAAAAGGCTGTAACAACAACAACAACAAATTAAAAAGTCGTTTTATTTTAAAATCCCCCTCAAAATACGTTTGCAGAATTAACTGATTTACATAATGTAACAGCTAATTACCCGAACTCCTGTTCCCATAAACGAATGCGGAAATGTTGAAATTACCATTAATAAGAATAATTTGTTGGCCGATGACCGGAACATAGGACACGATTTCTTGGTAAACGCTGAAGCATCGTTTCAGATGGTTTCAGTACTTCCTACTGAACTTAGGTACTTTATTATTTGAGTGAACACGTGCGAATTCTCTTTGTAAAAGGAAAATTTTGCATTTAAAAAGGTATTATGTTCAAAATATTCATAGGTTTTGTTCCATTTTGCTGATATTTCCTCATCTTTTAGGTAAGGTACTTTTTCTGAACCTTTTGTGTGCTATATTTGTTTTATAATGAAGTATAAACAATAATTTACAAAAGTAGATATTGAACTGCACGCCATGTGCCAGTCCTATATTGAAATTGTGATGATTGCTACTTAATCACGCACAAACTACAGGATTTGGTGAAACTTTTCATTAATATAACAAACTGGCTACTATCCACAAGCGACACGTAGTTTTCTCGAAAGCGTGGTCTGAAATGTATGAAAAATTAATAAACTAAACGTTTAAAACACAATTTTTCCCACATGGTTCACTCACTTTTCAGGCCAACTAAATTCACTACACATTACGCTACACCCTTTCCTAGAAGCTCAAGTCCTATAAAATTTCATATTCTATGCGAGTAGTAAACATGAGAGTATACATTATGCTTATGTACGATTAATATTAATATAAGAGCTTTCATCGCATGAAATTCAGGCCGCACTGAAACATGCATTAAATTTTTATAATATGGCGGTTTATTGGAATACTCGAGTTGCTAGTAAACTGGTTATGGGGTAGTGGCACGTGTAGGCAACGATTCTTGGTAATATTTTGAAATGCGATCAAATTATGGGTCTTTTTAAATAAAATATTTACCCCAAAATACTGAAATGTTACTTAACTTCAACTTCTAGAGTGGATTTGAGTGTAGGTAATAACTGCCGTAGAATGATGTTTGATCTACAGTTATTGAGTGATGTTACTTCTTCTAAAAGCTGATTTTTCAATCCCCAGATTACTTTTATCTGTATAACATGTTAGACGTTTGATAGCTTTTGTTTAGAAAATATGTCAAATCTCCATATTTATTCCTCAAATATCAAGTTAACTGGATATTGAAAAATCAGCCCTAAAAGAAGTGCAAGTATCAAAATCGTATGTTTTTCCGCCAAAGCTAAGTTATGCAATTTTCAAACAAGAATCTGTAGTTTCATGATATAAATAAACCCATTTCTCCGCATCCTAAGCCAATATATATTCAGAACAATCGCGACGAGAGCCGTTCCCGTATCTCCGGCGCAATGAGTGACGTCACAACTATCCGGTAAGCCTGATCCAATCAGATTGTAGCATCCAGCCAGTTCCAATTTTAAATCTGATACGGCCAGGATTTGTGCTCGAATTTCAAATTCTATGTTCTATGTTTGAATTTGTGTTGTAACTGAGGGTTTCAATAATTTATCTATGTGTGGATTTGTTATTATTATTATTCTTTATTGTACACAATACATATTTTAATACACACACAATAGAGAAAAGTTATGTACAAAGGCGAGCTTAACCCAGAGTTGGGTTCTCTGACAGCAAACCTTAGAGCGATAGAGATAGAGTTTTGACACTAGCCCCATACAAGTTTATGTCAAATTCCTATTTCTTGTAAGGAAAAGGACATTTATAAACGGACAGGCTCACTGTTCACCGTGCTGAAGCTAATCGTAATATCGCGACTGCATTCTTTACTATGAAGATAATTTTGTTGATTTCGGCGCAAGATCCAACAGTCTTCTTTTTGACAGCAATCACATGTGAGTGCTCTAAAAAAGAACTCTAACTGAAGGAACAAATCCCTTATTGACTAACACTCGTTTAGTTCTTATTATAATTTTCAATATAAGTATTCAGAGAACTTATTCGATTTCTCTTCGACAAATTGCAATAAACACTTTAATATTACCAAATATCCAACAGCATTTAAAACCATAAAACATCACTATCCCATAATTTTCCCGCCATTAAGACGAACAATATCACCACGAAGGTGACAGCCGCCATTGTGACATCAAGCATGAGGTAATTAACAGCTAGACAGCGCTGCACGCGATCCCGTAGCTAATGATCCATACTTCCTTATATTCCTAGCCTTTTGCTTTACAGGACAAGTGAGAAATATATTTAAAAAATGCTATATAAGAAGCTGAAGAGTTTGGTTGCTGAAGAATTAGTCCAATTTGAAAATTTTTTACAGTAAGTATTAGATATGATGTCCTCCTAGCCGATTATCGGCTACGGCGGCTGTTATCATGTAAGGAGATTAGCCAACCAACTGCGCAGGACATATTATAGTGCACAAGCATTTGCGCAGACACAGGTGCACTCACCATTCCTTCACTCTCATATCCCGATGGGACGGCAATCCGACACGACCGGAGAGAGATCAGGCGCGGGACCGACATTTACGTGCATACCAACTTCCAGGCTCCGGGCTGCTTTGTGAAAGTCTTCTAAAACCCACAAAGCTATATCGGCCCGACTCGGGAATCGAACCCGAGACCTCGTGCTTAGCAGCTGCACTTGCGACAGCTAGACCAACGAGGCAGTCAAAAGATATATATCTCATATATCGAGGAAAGACTATAGGCAAATTTTTGATGCGCCCAAAGTTCTTCTCATAGGAACGCGGCAAAACCGCTGGCAGAAGCTAGTATAAAATATGTACCTCATTCTATCTCGTTTCTAATATAAATGATAACAATTGTGTTTACTATTATGAAGTACATATGAGAGGCATAGTGCGAAGTGGTAAAATCTGTAGGGTCATCATAGTGTAAGTAGTTGCAGATAAATAAATAACAATGTCTCAATGGGGATATTGGTGATAAGTAGGTACTTAAAACAGTTTTTTTTTAACACTTTAAAACGTTATGAAAATGTACTCAATTCTAAATGAAGAGATAAAAATTAATAATCCGAAACGTGCAAAAAATATAAGCAAGATTAGAGTAAAGTGAAAAATTAATATCACACAAAAAAATTGAAAATGAAAATCACCTTTTAAAAGAATTTCCCTGGAGTACACGTCGCACTTAGTCGATTGAAATAATTAATTCATTTCGTTAAATTAATTAATTCATACAAAAATGCTAAAGTTCAACTGAACTCCATTTAGATAATATTTGAAGTTTAAAAAAACAAACATCTAAAGGTAAATAGTCCGTTGTGTTAGCGTTGCCTCTATGATAACAAATACTGGAAACTAGAACTAACGGACGTTCAGCTGTGTTAATCCATATCGCACTTGGCCAGTTTCTTTTTTCTACTTAATTTGGGCAAAAAATCATTATAAATATTATCTTTCAAGTAAACAAAAGAATATTGAACTGACCACCTAACAACATGTTGTCGTTCAAAGCACCTACATTATCCTGTCTTAATGGGGATTTCACCTGATTTTAGTGACCTCCTTCCCATCCCGTCTTCATCCCCCTAAGTCATCCTATCCACCTTCATCCTGTTTTTGTTATTGGCGGAACAAACACAGGATTTATTATTACATACCTTGGCTTTTTCTATTTCACGTCGTTTCTTTTTAATTTTATTTTTAGATTTATGTAAAGGTGGCTTCCTTTTGGCTGTTTATTTTTGTGGGACTTAATTTATGGAAAAATGTTGTTAAAAAGGCTCGCTGTTTATTCTAATGTGACTTAGTGGTAATCGAATAAATTCATTACTACGTTACCTTTTTATTTTCCCGACGCGACGTTTGGGTCAAATTGCGCCGACCGTGGTCACGGGTGGACAAGCGGGGCTGAAACATCAAGAAATAAAAAGGTATCGGACCTTAAATACAGTATCGATTATTTATAAATATGTGAACAAATCGCGAAACTTTAAAAACCTGTAAATAAATTAGGAATCAATCCAAACGCTACCTACTTACAATCTCACTTATCATCATTGGAACCTCTACCCTCAGTTATTTGATGTCTTACGCCCCCGGTATAACGCACAGTAACATTCAGAATTCAGAAAAAAATACGGTAAATAGCCAACGGTGTCAAAATAGCATATATTTTCGCTTAAAACAGTAGATCTGTCTTCTAAAACAGTTTTCTATCACGATTCAGATCTCAGATAACTAATGTATAGGTAAGAGTCATTATTTCGGGACCTACTCTTTTTCTGACGACGGATAACAATGCTTATCAAGGAAAAATGGAAGGAAGAAAAGTAGGACAATTCTTCGAAGCAGAAAATGAACCCTTTTGATGTTGTAAAAGGGATGATAATGGTTTTATTTTGCAGTTAACCTCCTCTGAAAACCTTTCAGATCCAACAACAGTAACAGTAACAGGTATCTGTGGAGATCTAAGGGGGAGGCCTATGTTCAGCAGTGGACGTCCTATGGCTGAGATTATGATGATGGTGATAGCGTGGTTCTTTTTTTTTCCGGATGTTTCTTTTTTTTATTCCGATAGAATTTTAATTTTAAAAATTTACGTGGTTACCGATTAAACCATCTTTATCTATGAAATATCCTTCAGAACATAGTACAGAAACTGCTGAAAACAACTAGTTTTAAAACAACGATAAAGTTGGTTATTTGTTTATGTATGAAAATAATGAGTTTGTTCGTTTAAATTGGATCCGCAGATTACTAGCGGGGTTCGTTTCGAGCCAATTAAAATTAATCGTGTTGTTGCCTGTAGCTACATATTTTGGTCAACCAATCACAGGGTAAATGATATTTGACAGGAGATTTAGTCAACAAATAACGGGGATTGCATAAAGTGGCGGTTTAGGATTACTACAGAATATGATATTTTTGTTTACTGTAATTTAGCTTGTCTGGCAATTTAAGAAACAAAAGTAGGTACTTATTGATTTCGAATTTAGAATCGGAGGATCAGAAGAATTATCAATATCAGTATGTATAAAGAAAAATAAGTTTAAATATTAGGATATTAGAAAGTTATGGAGGTTCACGTTACTTTCTTTGAATAATAATTATGTAATCTCTTTCAAACTCCTGCGCCCCTAGTACTATTACATCACGAGTAGGTACTAGGCGTGCAGAATTCGGAGGAGCTCGTTAGTGTATTAATATAAACATCATAAAAATATTAGGTAGGGCGTTAGAAAGTCCCAGGACTTTTTCGTATAATCATCATAAAAATCTCTTCGAAACTCCTGCTACAAGCAGGTACCAGGCGCGCAGAATTCGGAAGAGCTCGTTAGTATTCCGCGCTAGTATTATTTAACACTTGAGCTACACGTGGTGGCCACGTGCGGGGAATATGATCGCGTCGTGTAAGGTTGCCGTTGCTAACCTGCTTTGTACTGACCTGTGCCTTTGGATTTCTGTTGTCCTAGTCAAGATAAAAGCTGATTTTGGAACCTTGTGACGTAAACGTAAGGGACATGAAGCTTCCAGGAGAAAGATATAAGATATTTTCTATTTTATTTTGACCATATTAAAAAGTTCAGTGTATATATGTATAATAAGACCGCGAAAAAGATAGTTTTCCTACGTATGATCCGGAGTTCGGTGCTCGATAAGCATATTATCATTTTTTTTTTATAGAAAATGCTTGAACTCGAATATACCCAAAAGACATTATACTCAGGTATATCCAATCCTTCACCTCGGGACGTAATGCCAACTTACACATTGCGGTTTTTGTCAACGCCAATTTTATTGCTTGCGAGTCTTGTGACTACCAGACAATTGGCAATATCTTCAGAATGGACACTTACGGTAAACCGACTGTTTCTACACCCTCTTAAAGTAAATTCTGGGGTAAACTCAGATCTCTTAGTCCCTTTAACAAAACAAATCTTTTAGCTAGCTAATCCCATAGTCGTTAGATACAACGCTCACTGGAAACTTTTAGTCGGCCGATAGTTCATAAATCAGTAAGGAGATGAATGGTAGTGCACCCATTACAATGTATCAAACCGATTAAGGTCCTAATTCACTGACAACATGAACATCAATATTTCTTAAAACAACTTTCAAATTGTCCACTTATTACTAAGTTTACTTTAAAAAGTAAACGTGACAATTCATATTAAACAGTTCTTTTAGGAAAACTAAGATTTATGTTGTCGGTGAACTTTGCCTAAAAACTTTGATTGGCTTCACGATTCATCATCCTCTGAGCCTTTTTCGGTCGGCTTCCAGTCTAACCGGATTCAGCTGAGTACCAGTGTTTTACAAGAAGCGACTGCCTATCTGACCTCCTCAACCCAGTTACCCGGGCAACCCAATACCCCTTGGTTAGACTGGTGTCAGACTACCCGTAACGACTGTCAGGGATGTTCAATGACAGCCGGGACCTACAGTTTAACGTGCCATCCGAAACACAGTCATTGGTGTCTAAGATACATATACTTAGAAAGTACATAAAAACTTAGAAAAGTTGCATTGGTACTTGTCTGACCTGGAATCGAACCCGCGCCCTCATACTTGAAAGGTTGGTTATTTACCCACTAAGCCACCACGACTTTTTTTGGCTTCACGATTATCTTCAAAATAAACTGTCCCCCAACTACCATGCCAACTATCGGCCAACAGTATTCATAATTCGGTAGTTAGATTCCATACACACAAAGCATGGGTATTGTATGTCCATGTCACTTTCCCCATTGGCTCTGATTGCGTAACGAGTACACAATTGCTTCATTGGATCATGTGGCTAACTGTGACATACGGACGGTTAGTTCGGCCAGCAGGTTCATTAAATAAATGGTTTTTGTTGTTAGTAGATGTAGAGTTAATCTTTTAGTACAGGGTAATAAATACAGGATTATTTTTGAACGAATGCGTAAAATACCCTGTGATGTTGGGCTTGCCAACCTTCCGACAGGCAGGGTCCTTAGGTGTTGATGAGGGTAGACGTGTTAATAAAACAACAGAACTACATATCTAGGTATGGTCAAGGCAACCAATACCTACTAAGAAGTGCACACCTTTATTGAGTATACTACGCTATTTATACATAGGAAAAGCTACGTGCTTATCTTAACTAATTACTATCTTATTAAATATCTTATTCTGTACGAGGCATTCCTATCGTCTACTTATCTTAACATTATCAATACTAACTAATCACTACGTGATCATAGACCACACCACATCACCCTTCCAAAGGAAAAAAAAAAATAAATGCATACTTTTTTTTTTTTTTTTTTTACCTTTTACAATATAACTTAGTCCTATTTTTATGCACTACTTTATCTACATTCGACTTATCCTTAATTACAACATTTGGTGATTCATCCTTGACAACCACAAACGGTCCGTCATATACACAATCTAATTTGGTACCCGTTTCATTTTTAATTAACACCAAATCACCTTCTCTATAAGTTATTGGATTTATATTTCTATCATAACACTCTTTCCTCAATATTTTACTAGCTACTAAATTTTGTTTAGCATCAGCTTGAGCTCTTTGTAATCGATACTTAAATTCTAAAGGGTAATTATCAAAATTATACAATGGTTCAACACTTGCTCCTTGTAGATTACTTGGTAATCTGCATATCTTTCCGAAAACTAATTCATAAGGTGTATACTTGGTTACGGTATTAACTGTTGTATTATATGAAAAACACCAATACGGAATCCAAGAACTCCATGATGTTGCACTGTTATTTGTTTGTATTCTCAAATATGCACCTAAAGTTTTATGAACGTTTTCTAACGATCCTATACTTTCGTGATGATACGCTGTTGATGTTGTTTTCCTGATTCCCAAGATACTACATAATTCTACCATTACTTTTGAAATAAATTCAGAACCCCTATCTGTCGCAATGCCTTCTGGTATTCCATATCTTAAAATAAAATTTTCTGCTAAAACTCTTGCTACCTCATTTGCCGACTTGTTTTTTAATGGATAGGCTTCAACGAACTTAGTAAGTTCACACTGCAACGTCAATATGTACACATTCCCATATTCGTCCCTATCAAAAGGTCCTACTACATCTAAATAAATCTTTTCAAAAGCTGATGATGCTGTGGTTGTTATGGTCATTGGTTCCCTAATATTTTTCTGATACTTTTGTTTCTGACATTTATCACATTTCCGCACATACTCTCCGATATCTTTTTCTATAGATGGCCAATAATAATACTTTTTTATATTGTTCACCATCCTACGTATTCCAGCATGTCCACTCGTGGGTAAAATATGAAAATCATTCATAATGATCTTTCTTTCATCTATATCTTCCACTCTTCGTACACCCGTTACTACACAAACTTTAAAATCTCCACATATTGATTTACTATTCTCTTTAAAATATTTTGCCAGTTTTTCTATCATCTCTTTGTTATAACAATTTTTTAAAATAACTACTTCTTTTATTCCATTTTCCACACAAAATGTGACTATGTCTTTCGACAACTCGTCTCGCGATGATGCCGATAAAGATTCATAGTTTATATAAATACTCGAGTTTTCTGGCATATACATTAAATTACGCGACTTTGCAAATATCGTTTTACAATCATTCTTCTTGTTACGTAACAACTTTTCCCACTTATCTACACCTACCTGAAGTACTTCTATATCATTTCCTTGTTTTTTTAAGAACTTCTACGATCCTAGGGTGATCAGTCCTATTAACCGCAGAGTCTGTCTTTCGAATATCCGAGTTTTTTAACTGTTTGCACTGTGCTCTGGTCATTACAGATATAGTTTTTTCATGCATGCTCTTTAACTCTTCACTTGAAATAACTATTCTGGATAAAGCATCGGCTAATACATTTTCCTTTCCTTTCACATATTCGACCTCAAAGTCGTATTCTTCTAAACACAATCGAAATTTAGTCAACCTACTGGAAGGATCTGTCATGTTAAACAAATACAAAAGTGGTTTGTGATCAGTTTTTACAACGAACTTTCTCCCATATAAATATGGTCTAAAATACTTAACTGACCAAACTATAGCCAGCAATTCTTTCTCTATTATAGGATAGTTTAACTCACTCTTATTCAAAGATCTACTAGCATATGCAACAGGTTTTCCATTCCCATTGCACAAGACACTACCTATAGCAAAACCTGAACTGTCTGTCTGCAATATAAAAGTATTTTTATCAGAAAAATTTGGATAATCTAATACTGGAGGATTCATCAATGCTTGTTTTAATAATAAAAATGATTCCTCACATTGTTCGGTCCACTGAAACACCATATTCTTTTTACACAACTTAGTCATTGGAATAACTATTCTAGCAAAGTTAGGAATGAATTTCCTATAATAATTTGCAAATGCTACAAAACGCTTGACTTCCTCACTATTTGTTGGACGCGGATAATTTTTAATTACTATGACCTTCTCTGGGTCTGGTGAAATACCTTCTGCTGAAATTACGTGCCCTAAATAAAGTATTTGTTTTTTCAAAAATTCACACTTTGTTGGATTAAGTTTAAGATTTACTTCTCTTAGTCGAGAAAAAACTGACATAAGGTTCCGATTATGCTCTTCTAAATTCCTTCCGAACACTACAAGGTCATCCAAATATACTAGACATTTGTCATAATTCAATCCAGACATGGCTACAGTCATTAACCTGCTAAACGCACTTGGACTTATTTTTAATCCCATAGGTAACCTGCACATTTGATACTGACCTTTATCCGTAGTAAAAGCCGTATACTTCCGACTATCTTCATCTAAACTACACTGATAATACGATTGAGATAAATCACAATGACTAAAGTAAACAGCTCCTGACATCGAGTCCAAGATTTCATTTATATTCGGTAATGGAAATTTATCGTCCTGAATTTTTTCATTCAACTGTCTGTAATCTATCACTACACGCCATTTTTTCTCACCACTACGATCCGCTTTTTTAGGAACTATCAATACAGGACTAGACCACTCACTAACTGATTCTTCAATAATACCATTCTCTAGCATCTCCTGTACCTGTCTATCAACTTCCTTTTTCTGCATATACGGTATCCTATACTGTTTCCTATAAACTGAAGTAACATTGTCTTTTAATCGTATCGACTGCTTATATACATTCGTGATAGCTAACTTATCTCCTGGAATATGGAAAATATCTGGATATTTCGCGCATATTTGCTCAACTGACAACCTCTCCTCGGACCTCAAATAGTCAAGTTTAAGTAAAGAAAATATTTTCTTTACACGCTCAACGTCCTTTTCAGGTTTTACAAAATTACAACAATCGAAATTACTTAATGGGAAAACTTCTACATTCGCGGAGGTATAGTTAATAAGAAATCATAGGTCCTTAGCGGCATCGAAACTAACTGTCTAGCATGATTTTTAAGAGTCAATCTGTTCGTCGAAAAATCTATAATACCTCCATACTTCTGCAAGAAATCCTGTCCCAATATGCCAACTGACTTACAAGGCAAATCATCAAATATATAAAACTTATGCACGAATGAACACTGTCTGTGTTCCAACTTTAAATGTACATAACCTATAGCTCGTAAACTACCTCCTACACCATTAATCACTAACTCATCCTTAACTACCTTACAGTTCAAAGCGTTATCCCTTAAAAAAATATTTTTTACGGCTGATATCGACGCACCCGTATCTATTAACCATTCGCTATGTATACTATTTATCACTAAATTAACCCAGTTAATACTATCGTAAGCTAAAATATGCTTAGACTCGAAAAAACTGCGTTTCATTCAACTGTCCACCTTCGCTACTTCGTGACATTGACAATGAATCATTATCGCTCCGCACGTGCGAAAAGTATGCTACACGCCTTCTACCTTGCTGAGTCTGCCGTCCTCGATAAGCATTATTGCTGCGACCGCGCATTCCACCGTTATGCCCCATGTTGACATTTTTGCGCGTACTCTGCGTGTACGAATTTCTTACAGAATGTCTCCTAACACTATCTCCACGACCTCTATTGAATGTAGAAAAACTACTCCTTGAGGGCCAGCGTTGGTACGTCATGACTTGTGACGATGAAGCACAATTCTCGTCCTCTGCTACCCTAATAGCATCTTTTAAGGATGTTAAATTCCGTGCCGTAATGATCGTACCAAGACGTTGATTACGAAGGCCGTCTGCAAACTTCCTAATTGCATATTTTTCGTTAAATGGTTGTAATATTTTATAAGCTTCCGAATCTTCTCCCGCCTGAGAAATAGTCAAATCAGTCATCAGCCTTTCTATTTCTGCTCCAAAGTCTGCAATTGATTTATTATCTTGCCTAGTGCGTGTTAACTTAGCTTGTATTGCAACGTCAGATTTTACCGTAAGAAGATGTTTCTTCATATCTGCCAAAAGACTGTCTACCGACGCGTAAGTAGGTGACAACCGAATCCTTAGCCGTGTAGCGACGGCTTAAGAATACATGTGTCGCTACCCCTTCTTCCAGTGGGTGTCGTAGAAGTCGACTAATGGAAAAAAATGCACCGAACACCAGTGCGAGAGAAGGAAAACTCGAAAAAAACCCTCTATCAACCCGTCTGGCCAGCGTGATAGCAGTAGGCTAAATACCTCCAAGTGGAGAGGCCTATGTCCAGCAGTGGACTGCGATAGGCTGATGATGATGATGATGAACCGAATCCTAGCACCCTGGGTAAGCCGTGTAGTTAGCACAAACTTAATCAAAAGAACACTATCGGTCCCTTCTAACATAGAACTATATAATCCTATAGCATCAATTAAATCTTGAGTAACTTGTTCATCTCCATTCATTTTCGGTAGTAAGCTAACCGCCGTTTTCAACGAAAACTTTTCTGCCGCCATTTTCTGTTCGTTACTGACCTCGCTCTCAAACTTAATAGTATTTTTGTACAAACTTTCTATGTTACTCACTAATTGCACTAATTCCTCTGAACATTTTTCTTTGCTCGTTCCTTCAATTATACATTTAAATTTACTATAAAGGGCTTTTGCTTCACTTATCTTTTTATCAAAGTTTTGTCCCTGTCGCCTACTGGGACCTAATTTAACAATAGCTTCTCTTAATAATTTTAACTGTAAAAATAACGTTGTTAACTCTACTTCCATTTGAACAAAACTTATTGTCTCTAATTCACAATAAACCACAACATTGTCACAACACTTAGTACATATTTAAACACTTACTTCAGATCTTCCTGTCGCTCCGTATGCTCCTTAGGCCGTCTGCACTACTTTTTGCATCTCCCTTTGTCGTATTTTCTCTTCAATCCAGTTCTGGTGACATCTTCTATATAACCAGAATACCACGCCAATGATCATAAGCGCAAAACAAGTGGCTATAAAAAACAGCACCGTGTTGGTCGTTGCTAATTGTTCCTTCGTCACCGTCGCGACATTTGATCCTCCTGCTGCCGTCTGGGCTACTATTACTTCTTCTTTGGACGTCGTGCTTCCCATGGCGTTTCGATATTGTCCAACCGCTCTCGCAGGGTCTCGCAGGGTCTGCTCGAATCACAAGATCCGCTCGAATGGCAGGGTCCGTTTGAATGGCAGGGTCCGTTCGAATGGCAGGGTCGCCATGTGATGTTGGGCTTGCCAACCTTCCGACAGGCAGGGTCCTTAGGTGTTGATGAGGGTAGACGTGTTAATAAAACAACAGAACTACATATCTAGGTATGGTCAAGGCAACCAATACCTACTAAGAAGTGCACACCTTTATTGAGTATACTACGCTATTTATACATAGGAAAAGCTACGTGCTTATCTTAACTAATTACTATCTTATTAAATATCTTATTCTGTACGAGGCATTCCTATCGTCTACTTATCTTAACATTATCAATACTAACTAATCACTACGTGATCATAGACCACACCACAACCCAATACCTACTTATCACAATTTTTGTACCCGACTTCGAAATAGAGAAAAATTATACGCATACTTCGTCGGTACACTACACACACAAATAGATTATCCTGTATAAAATTAATTACTTTTTAAATCGGAACTCTCCCCAAATATTTATCAATACCTGTAATTATGTCATAACAATTAACAAATGATTGCGGTCATATTTGTGTAAATTATGATTAATGATTGATTAAATAAAGTATTACAGTTAAATTGATGTGTGACAAATATTTTACTTATTTCAACGTTAATAGCCTAACTATCAATTAAAATAAATATTATTTTAACATTATATATTTTTTTAAGATTTCAATAGCGTTTACAACCTAGCGGATTTTCCGCTCAGCTTTTCCTAGAGACACCTGGTTCGCACGAAAGAAACCTCGGAAAGAACTAGACTCCTTTTATCCTATCCGGTTGCGGAAATTATTACCCCCCGAACGAGGGTGAAACCACCACTATTTTCTAATAAATTAAGTACCTATCAAAGCAACAAATAAATCGTAATCAAACGTAAACACAAACAGCAAACATTCCTACACAACGTTTTACCGTGAAACGGATCGCAGTTGACACAGGTATTCCAGTTATTTCCCACAGGCGATGTATTAGAGGGCAATAATGTACTTTAATTTGCTTAAACAAACATCATGTGGGCGGTAACGATGAATTGGTTAATAATGTTTACTGTTTGGATAATAGAATTATAGACTGTTTTGTGTAGGACTGCCAGCTTCTGCTAGCGGTCTCACTCGCGTCGCGTGGTAACGTAAGGACAGAAAGTAGAGGAAGCTGTCGGTAAATGGGCTATTATCTAACACAGAAAGAATTTTTCAAACCAGGCCAGTAGTTCCTGATGTTCCCGAGCAAACTTTTCAGATTTTTTATAATGTAAACTTACGTGTATAAGAACTTATAACTAGATTGATTTTTGTCACTAAAAAAAAAAACTATATTTGCGTAAAACTACTTTATTTTACGCAAATGAAACCACGAAATAATATTATATAACAGCATTATCTACCCACATATGTACATAAAAAAAGGCTTTCCATTTTCTTTTGACACGACCCCTCAACTTAGCGACATCTCCATTCAAAACTACCCGCCATTTGCAAAATGGCTCCAATTATTGTAATAACAAACGACTCTCCACTTCTAACATCACTTTATGGAAATAACTGTCATTACACATCTTTTCGTGTAAGTTGGAAGTAAGGCATTATAAGAAGGGGACAATCTATACTTAATATTATAAAACTTAAGAGTGTATTTGTTTGAACGCGCTAATCTCAGGAACTACTGTAGAGATTTAAAAAAATCTTTCAGTGTTTAACAGCCCATTTAACGAGGACTGCTATGAGCTACTTTTCATCCGCGTGCAGAAAGTCCTACGGAAAGTAATCGAAACTCCGCCCCTAAGACGACCCACTGACCGAAAATTAGTATGATATAATTTGGTGGATTTTTGCATGATATACGAGATACTGCTCTTTTTGAAAATCTGATGTGTTCTAGTTTTTTTCTTTTAAATAACGAAGTAGGTATTGTAGAGAATCTCTTTATCTCTAGGGGTAGTGATTAGATTTTGAAAATCCGGGTGATACCTGGAGAATAATCTAGTGATAATTGCTTAGAGGTAATTAATATTCAAAGGCAGCCACTGACCAGCCTGATGTCGGTATCACGATCGAAGTTGTTTGACAATTAACTGTAATGTGTTTTGTTTAAATGGCGCGGTTAATATGCTCATTAATGAGGTTCGCTACTGTTCTAATGAGATATAGACTAAATAAATGTTTCGTGTTGTGTGTTTATGGGAACTAGATGTTTCCCGCAGTTTCGCCCGGTCCCGAGGAAACTACGTTCTGTGTCCCGTACTCGGATAAAATATAACCTACTTTCAAAATGTTTGTATTAGATTCATATTTGGCTTGCGCAAATATGATCACATTTCTGAATTTCGTTCAAAGCTCAAGTGGCTTCCTATACGTCTTCGCCGGAATACTCATATCCTGTCTTTACTATACAACATTTTGTTTAATCCCACTAATCCCCCTTATCTTAAAGAACGTTCTAAGTTCCTTCATGACACACATACAAAATATCTAAGGTCATCAGAAAATTTGAGGCTCGAGATGGCGATGCATTCCACTAACTTCCTCGACAAATCTTTTACTGTTCTGGCTGTTCGGCTATGGAATGCATTGCCCGTTACGATAAGACGGGCTCAATCATTAGCCGTTTTCAACATTTCCTCCTAACGGTAGGATACTATTCCTATTTCCAAAAATCTATATTTAGCATTGACGTTATATGTAAGTATAAATGTATTTATTGTTATTATTATATATATTTAGTTTATAGTTTATGTATTTATGACAACAATATTATTATAGGTACACAAGTTGCAGGAGCAAGTGTACACTTTGCCTTACTGCCTACCATATATAATCTTTTCCTTCTCGTCTCAATCCATCCTAAGGTTGTCTGGAAGAGATCGCTCTTAGCGATAAGACCGCCCATTATGTCACCTACTTTAACTACATAGTTTAAGATCAAAAATGTAACATTGGTGTACCTAATAAAGAATATCTATCTATCTATCTATCTATCTACTAGCTTCTGCCAGCGGTTTCACCCGCATCCCGTGGGAACCTCGGCACGGACCCGGATAAAAAGTAGCCTATAGCCTTCTTCGATAAATGGGCTATCTAATACTGAAAGAAATTTTCAAATCGGACCAGTAGTTCCTGAGATTAGCGCGTTCAAACAAACAAACAAACAAACTCTTCAGCTTTATAATATTAGTATAGATGTCACTCGAATCTTTCGTCGATAGTGTACTTCCCAACGATCGATCATCGATTAACAACACAAACAAAAAACATCTTTATACCTAACTAGCTTCTGCCAGCGGTTTCACCCGCATCCCGTGGGAACTACTTCCCGTACTGGGATAAATGGGCTATCTAACACTGAAAGAAATTTTCAAATCGGACCAGTAGTTCCTGAGATTAGCGCGTTCAAACAAACAAACAAACAAACTCTTCAGCTTTATAATATTAGTATAGATATTAGTACGTAGAGTTACTTTACCAGAAACTGGCAAGATATTTATACATTTTATATTTTTTTCTATCACCATAGAATATTTTGATCACACAATAATGCCTACATCATCGAATCCTCAATGAATAAGGTGATTTGTTTGACAGCTTGTCAGTACATTACACTGACGTACTCAAGGGGAACATTACTGAGATTAATCGTCAATTATTATAGGTCACATTAATTGTAATTGACATGTTACATATTAAGTAGTATGTTTGGCTTGAGATGTCTTGTCGATAGTAATGATGGTAGTGGATTAGTAAATGCATCTGTTTATTGTAAAGTATTAGTAATTATGGACAATTCTGTGAGGTTAACGCAGTAATAATTATTACGCTGGTATTTAATAATTTTAACATTATTGGTGTACCAATTTCTTTTTCTAAAAAAAAAATTTAAAAAATGCACTTTTATATTTTGTTAGTACACTTCGTGGTGACGAACATTATGGGGAAAAAGGAAAATACTCGTATTTTTATGAATTATTACAAAATCATTGTTATCGATTGTTATGAAACCACACTTAAAAATTCTAAAAAAGCGTGGTTTTTCCTTCCATTTACACTTTACATATAAGAAGCTCCCATAAAAAATAATGACTAATTGTTCGGGATACCCTGAACGTTAAACCTCTTTTAATGTAAAACACTAAAACCTGTAAAGTAGGAACCTCTTTGTGTCTGTGTTTTGTTTTATCTTTTTTTAATTTTTCTGTTCTGTCAAAATAAGTCTTGCGGAATACAACTCTTATATAATTTTTCACGAAGCATTTTTATTAAATTTTATATACAGTCCTATTCATTGGTCCTTGCGATCGGATAAAAAAGAAGAACTTATTACGGCCTACGTGGAAATCTATATAATTTGGAGAAACTGGACGCGGATATGCATACAGTGGTGTTCATTGATAATCTTATTCGTTGTAGGCAAAGGTACCCAGTGCTCTAAATATATAGGTAAGGTAATAGGTATTTCGGCTAAGCGAAAATTGTTAAGGTTAGTACTACCTATTCATTTATTTAGGCTGTTGTAACCAGATAATTAATTTATCTGCAGTTAACTAACTTCAGTGCTAAACTAAGCAGAAACTAGGTGTGTTATGAACATAGTGATTATTGTAATACATCTTTAAGGGTTATTTTAGGTTTTCTGTTAAGTTTTCACTAATGTAAGTTAGTATCAGACAGTCTATTAGGTAGGTACTCTTATTTGTATACTTTAACTTGTTGTATTCCCTTATTATTATTTGCAAGTCTTATTGTTAAGTTTGTGAGACATTAAGAATTGGTATTAACTTATTTAACATTACAGTGTAATTAATACCGGTCTCCAAAATGACCGACAAGGAGTCAGTCAGAAAACGCGCGAGTTGCAAGGGTCGGTTGACAGCATTTACCAACTATGTCAACGAGTTGGATGAGTCATTGGATGCGTCACAGGTGTGCGAATTGCAACTACGTTTGGGTAAGATGGAAAGTTTATTTTCACAATTTGACGAGGTCCAGTCAACATTAGAGTGTTTAGCTGATGATGTCAATAGTCAACTACCGGAGCGTAACGAGTTTGAATCTAAGTATTATAAGATCTTTGCAAAGGCTCAAGACTTACTTACACGTAACTTGAAACCAACTAAGAATGAACCTTTGGAAAGTGATTATAGTTCAGCACAAACGCGTAATCGCAGGCTTGTTAAATTACCTACCATACAACTGCCTAAGTTTAGTGGTTCCTATGAGAAATGGTTGGAGTTCCATGACACGTTCTCTAGCTTGATACATTGTAATGATGATATTGATGACGTCAACAAGTTTCATTATCTTAAAGCGTGTCTCGAGGGATCAGCTGCTGTCGTGATCCAATCCATTGAGTTTTCCGCGAACAACTATTCTGTGGCATGGAAGATACTATGCGAACGCTATGACAACAAGCGGGTTTTAATAAACAATCATGTTGCAGCATTATTCAACCTCGAGACTGTTAAAAAAGAGTCTTCCGTAGCTTTAAAACGTGTCATTGATTCTGTGAATAAGAATTTGCGTTCATTGGAATCGTTAGGAGAGCCAACAGATCATTGGGACACGCTGTTGATTCACATGGTTTCAACCAAATTGGATGCTAAAACCTTTCGAGAGTGGGAAGAATTTAAAGGTAGGTTTGTTAAGGAGAAGTCAGTTACTTTGGACATATTTTTTGACTTCTTGCGAAGCCGTTCAGATTTGTTAGAGACTATTGAAATGTCACAGATTAGTGCTAATAAGTCATCTCTTACTAACATTAAATATAAAAGCATGGTGTCTGTAACCAGTGCGCCAGATAAGCAGTCTAATTCATTTAAACATTGCCCGAAGTGTAGCGGTGAACATAATCTTAATAACTGTTCACAATTTTTAGGTCTTAGTAATGAACAGAGGTTGGAGTTACTACCACAATATAAGATATGTTTTAACTGTTTCCGTTCGGGTCATTATGCAAATCGGTGCAAAGCAAGCGGCTGCAAAGTGTGTAAGCGTAAACACAACACTCTTGTTCACATTACTGATGGTAAAGCTAACTCGTCAATTGAATCATCAACCTCTATCGGTAACGACAATAACAGCAGTGAAGTTGTGAAGCCATTGCCCAATAACAACGTAACATTGTCGGCACAAGTCACGGCGGATGTACGAAATAAAGGAGAAGTTCTTTTGGCCACTTCTTTGTTAAAACTCTATGATAGCAGTAACCGCGAACATCTTGGTCGTGCCGTTCTTGACAGTGGTAGTACGTCCTGCCTTATCACAGAAAAATTATGTAATTTATTAAATTTACCGACTATTAAGGTTAACGAAACGTTAATGGGCATAAATAATTCCAACTCACTAATAAGTAAAATGTGTTGCGTTCCGATAAAATCATTGAATGAAAACTTTTCTGTAAATATTAATTGTTACATCTTACCTTCTATTACTGAAGAAGTGCCTTGTCGTCAACTTAATCTTAATGACATAAATATTCCGAGTGATTTATGTCTAGCTGATCCTCATTTTTATGCACCATCCTCCGTGGACTTAATTATAGGTGCAGATGTTTTCTGGGACATCTTGGGTACAGATAAGATAAACCTCGGTATAGGTAAACCGGTACTATTTGAGACTAGACTAGGTTGGATAGTTTCAGGCCCTATGGTTAATAGTGGTCAAGTATCGCGTTCGCCCTCATTAATTTGTAATTTTACGAATATTCATCATTCTGAAGCTAATGTTTTACAGGATGACTCAAGTACCGATGACATCCAAAACCGTTTAATGCGTTTTAGGCAGCTTGAGGAAGTTAGCCATCAGTCATCAGTACATTCTCTAGAAGACAAAATGTGCGAAGAGCACTTTATTAAAAACACTACGTGTCTAAAAGATGGCCATTTTTGTGTTAGATTAACGGTAAAACAATCACATTATAACTTAGGTCACTCTGAACATAACGCTAAGCAGTGTTTGCTTTCATTAGAGCGTAGCTTTCAGAGTCAGACATCATTTAGCATTCGGTATTGTGATTTTATGAAAGAGTATTTGGAGTTAAAACATATGACTTTATGTGCACCTGATCCACAGAAGGTTGCATATTTAACAGCTCATCATGACCTTGTCTATGAAAGTACTTTAACTACCGAAGGAACCGTTGAGCTGAATTCAGTTGGAATACCATTACATAGATGGAAATCAAATACTCCTCAAGTATTACACGATCAATTAGGTCATTCCTCATTTAGTTTGAACATTGGTTCACTAGAACCTTGTAAAATGTTAGGTCTAAGCTGGCTTACTGAGACTGACGTCTTAGTTTTTTCATTCAATCCCAATATTAATAAAGTCATGACAAAGCCTGGGACATTTTTTACAATTGTTCAAATTTTTGATCCACTGGGTCTATTAGCTCCTTGCATTATTGTCATAAAAACCCTCATGCAAAAGCTTTGGGTATTTAAATTGGGATGGGACGATGAGCTCCCGTCTGAAATATCCAGAATTTGGTCCAAGATCTTACGCGACTTACCATTATTAATTGCATTGAGAGTTCCACGGATCGTACTATGTGACTTTTGGACTGACTCAACGATTGTTTTAGGTTGGATTAAAATGTTTCCAATAAAGTTACAACCTTTTGTACGTAACCGTGTTGCTGAGATATTGGACAAAACTGCGGTCTGCTCTTGGAGACATGTTCCCACAGACTTAAATCCAGCTGACCATATTATATCATGTGGAACAGATGTAACTTCTTTGCAATCCTTAGACTTATGGTGGTCAGGCCCTGAATTTTTACGATATGATGTTTCTAAATGGCCTGATGATCCAACAGTTCCAACGAAAAAACTTCCCGAAATTAGGTCCGAAGTTTCTCTACTCGTTACAAATAAAAATTCTCGACCATTTTTTATAGGCTTTGATAGATTTTCAAACTTCACTACACTCAAACGGTCGGTTGCAGACGTATTGAGATTTATAAGTCGTTGTAAAAAAGAGGAGTTATCTAAACATCTATTTCTAACTCATGAATTAAAACAGGCTCTACATGTTCATATCATATCATTCCCCGAATACGCACTGTT